>CADEHL010001115.1:212500-335027 GCA_902827135.1 Harpagifer antarcticus | reverse complement strand
CATGTCATGTCAGAACAAAGCCTGACGAATTTGACTCGAGCGGGTTTTCAATCTGTACACCCTCAATCCTTTTTGTTGACCCTTCAGGCTGCAGGAGATGCCATTTTGTCCGATCCTTCCCCCCTGAATCACCCGAGATACAGCCCTCGCCGTAGAATTATAAAATGGGGGGCCAAATCAAATAAACCCGGGGAAAAACACTTTTGAACGCCTTGCATCTGGAATCAAAAGGTGCGTTGATGTCACTGAAGGGACAACAGAAAAACAACAAGGCTCTCTTTTTCCCTTCGCCTCCCCCTCCTTCAGTCCTAATCCTCTTTGCAGGCCTGCAGGAAAAGGTCGGCCAGCTGCCAAAGCAAGGGATGATGGGAAATCACGGCGGGTGCCAAGCGGGAGCGTTGTGGCAAAAAGCTTTGTTGTGCCAGAGGTTCAGAATCAGAGCTTTATGGAGCGACTGGAGCTTCGCCAAACTGAAGCCCGGCCCATCTCTCCTCTCTTATGTTTACACGCTTTAACTCACACTGGCACACACACTTGTTTTCTGTTTCTGTGGCACAAATACATTAAAAAAAAACCTCTGTCTTTCTATCCCTGCAGATCTATTACTGGTTCAGTCTGGCTCAGTGCCAAGCACTTCCTGCCAAACATCCGTCAGTTGCCATGGTGGCAGAGAGAGAAAGAGCAAGAGAGCAAACCCAAGATAATGACTCACTCACTGGAGCCACATCTGCAGCCATGATGGCGATTCTGCATATGTGTGTGTTGCGTGTGTGCGCGTGTTTTGTGTGTGTGTGCGTGTGTGTGCGTGTTTGTGTGTGTGTGTGTGCGTGTGTGTGCGTGTTTGTGTGTGTGTGTGTGTGTGTGTGTGTGTGTGTGTGGGTGCGTGTGTGCGTGCATTTGGGCGCGTGCGTGTGTGTGCGTGCGTGTGTGCGTGTGTCTGTGTGTGTCTGTGTGTGTGCGTGTGCGTGTTTGTGTGTGTGCGTGTGTGTGTGTGTGCGTGCGCATGTGCGTGTGTGGGTGCGTGTGTGCGTGCGTTTGGGCACGTGTGTGTGTGCGTGCGTTTGTGTGCGTGTGTGTGTGTGTGGTTGTGTGTGTGTGCGTGTGTGTGTGTGTGGTTGTGTGTGTGTGCGTGTGTGTGTGTATGGTAGGGCCGGGATGCCAGTTTTTTAGGGGGATGGGGTTCACACAGGGAAGACAGGATATCAAGTCTAACCTGAATTTCCAAATGAACTGTCGGGAGGGGGGAGCCGGGGGGAAATGATCGGAATTTCCCTGGAAGAAAGAAATGTTTTTGTTTAAAATAAAAAAGGAGAAATAAAGCTTGAAAAGCCGACGGGAGGGGAAGATCCGTGCCTGGGAATCAGCCTTGTTACAGGAGTTGACATAATGATGGCAGCTCGGAGCCTCGCCAGCTTCTCTCGTCAGGAAAATGTTTCCAGACCGCAGACGATTTAAGAGGCAGGAGACGAAGCCCAGCAAAGACTGTAAGGGTTTTGTTCAGCTCAAAAAGAATATCATAATCTGTGAAAGCAGTCACTGAAGGAGACTCGCTCCAAACTGGAACGCCTTGACTGTTTCCTCCCCGTCTCTTTTTCCGACAGCGTCCTCAGGGACTGGCTGCTAAAGTCATCAGTAGGGGAACGTTTAACTCTCATTTAGTCTTTAACATCCTCGCTGGTTGTGGCTAACGTTCCCTGTCACCTCCTCTTCTTCCTCCCCCTCCTTCTTCTTCTTCTTCTTCTTCTTTTTCCTGAGTGTAGCGCCAGCCTTTCTCTATTCAGGTGCATAACACTACTTTGCCAAAAATAACATCAGCGCCACAAGGCAAAGTTCAACCATGATGTAACTGAGGCCCCCGCAGCAAGAAGCTGCAAATAATGACGCCTTACGTAACGTCCCGACGAACCACGAGCAAACCTCGAGCAAACCACAGGTTCAGGCTTCTTCCAGACTGCTGACTTCAAACGCTGAGCTTGCCACTAGTTCAAAGCCACCACCGAGCACCGGCTGAGAGGCGGATGGTAGAGTATTAGAGGGAGTTTCTCCTCCATGGTTTAGTGACAGTAAACATCCTTCGAGGCAGCAGAAGAAGAGGGCGTGTGTTGCTTTTGAGGATTTATCTAATCCAAAATTAAAGGCCTTCAGTACGGCTGCATGATGCAAATAAATGTATCAGACGAACTCATACATCAGATGTTGTTATATGTGAGAAATGATTACCCATAAAAATAAAAAGGTCTAAGAGAGAAAGACAAACAATTAGCTACATTAGCTAGCTAGCTTACAGCAGATCTGTAATAACATAAGAAGAAATCATACAATCACATTGTTCAAATAAGCCAATAAAAGGTATATTTTAGGTGAGTTTCCAGTGACAGTTATAGTTGCCAAATATATAATCTATCCACATATAAAAGTTTTGGACCGTTATAGCGCATTTGTACTTGTCGGCCAGGGTAAAAAGTCACATTTCAAAATATGAGAGGATGATATGGACCAGGATAAATGTTGTAGGGATTTGTCTGATTCATTTGAGACTCATTTGAGACTCATTTCAGACTCATTTGAGACTCATTTGAGACTCATTTGAGAGCGCTTGGCCAACATAAATCTGGCTGAGGGAGACCGAATCTACATTAGCTTTGGGAGAAGATAGGTGTCAAGGATCCTGGTTGCTAGAAGAGTGTGAGCAATGCATGCTGGGAACGAGAAGAAAAACTCTTTCTTGGTCGGCACTCACTGAGGAATTGAATGCTTTAATTGAATACATTTAGCATCAACACTGCACAGACTTAAATAGAGTAAATGTTCTCCTAAATGTATAGTATAACTGCACACACTGAGCTGCTGAATGTATTTTTTGAAAAATCTCAAAAGAAAAACTCCCGCATGTCTGGTTGTGTTATTATGAACACTTGTCTGTTTCAATTTGGGAAGAGAAGCTTGTAAAAAAAAAATGACAACCCCTCCCTGAGTCCGTGAGTCGCAGGAAACAGTTTTACGATGTCTAGCACATGAGTCCTCCCCCCCTCCAATTTTTCATTTTTCAGACTTTTTTCCAAGACCCCCACCTCCTGCTCCATTTCTGTTTTTGTCCTCCGGCCGGCGGCTGATTCACTCGCCAGGCCTCGCTGTGTGGCTGCTCAGACATTTATCTGATTGCGGTTATTGGAGGCAGATGTGTGTGTCTGTGTGTGTGTGTCTGTCTGTGTGTGTGTCGGTATGTGTAATGAATGCAGCCTGCATTTGAATCTGTCCAAAATAATCAGACAGGATGGAAACAGCATCATCATTCTTTGTCCATTTGCATAATATTATCTTTACGGTCAATGTGAGTGTGTGTGTCTGAGTGTGTGTGTGTGTGTGTGTGTGTGTGTGTGTGTGTGTGTGTGTGTGTGTGTGTGTGTGTGTGTGTGTGTGTGTGTGTGTGTGTGTGTGTGTGTGTGTGTGTGCATGGCCTAGCATTACTATACTTGTGGGGACTCGTCTCCCTTATGGGGACCAATTGGAGGTCCCCATGAATCATTAATTTTAGGATGAAGACTTGATTAGGTTTAGGATTAGGGTTAGGGTAAGGGTTAGGGTTAGACATGTGTTGGTTATGGTTAGGATAAGTCTCCAGGAAATGCATGTAAGTCAATGTAATGTCCCCTGAAGTGATGTATACATGGTATGTGTGTGCATGTGTGTGCGTGTGTGGTGTGTGTGTGTGTGTGTGTGTGTGTGTGTTTGTGTAGCATTGTTATTTTTCCTTATTCTATCTTCAGTGCCCCTCATAGACCTTTGTAGTAGGACTGCTGCTCCTCTTAAGCCCCACGGACCCGGTTCCGGGGCCGAAATCGCATCATTTGCAGGAAACAACGTCTAAGGAACCTTAATATTTAATAAACTATGATTATTTTATATCCATATAACGGGAAAAAACTCATTTAACTGATCTTTTTCGTTTATTTATTTTTAAAACACACAATGCTAACAGTGACCCTCTGAATTAGCCTCGAGCGAAAAATGCTAACCTATTACTGCACCGAAAATCACTCCTAGCTCCCTTATTACTTGTCCTAGCTGCACATCCAACACATCGTTTATGATCGTAGACACTGAATCTAACGGTGCCCACCTCAACACTGAAAGATACAAACTCGCGACGTTATCAACAAAAACGTACATCAAAACAAGTGGCGCTAGGTAGCCTAAAACGCTAACATGGCTTACCTTGGTTTTGTCTGGTCAAAACTGGTCTTCAATGACATTAAAACGATAAAAACGATGATGTAGTTCATCCATAGGTTAATATCCAATGTGACTGTGTCCCCTTTGAAATGTTCTGATAATCTATAAGCAATACAACTGCAATTCCGTTTTCAAATATCAGAGCAGGGATATTCCTACGCTCTGAAGCAAGATTACATGCAAAAAGACCCGCCTTTTTTTTTTAACATGAGTGTGTGCGGGACGATTTCCCTTCGATTCTATTCACTCTAACGGTCAGAAAGAGATGTCACATGTTAAAATCGAGCAAGGGTGGCCAGAGATAAGAAAAATCCACCCAAAAGGCCCCAGAAGAGGGTTTATTTGCTAAACCTCTCTAAAAAGGTCAAATATCACTTGTATTGCATCAATCTTGATACAGGGTACTTATTATATGTTGTAATTTGGATGCCTAAAGCTTTTAGTCTACTAACCCATCATCCAAGGTTAGTTTTCACTATAAGTACAAAATATGTTTTGGACGGACACTATAATTTACAGTTTTTTACCATATTCAATCTGAATTTTCTTTAAAATAAAAAACTTTTTTATAGATTCTGACTTTTCTCCATCCAACTCACAGGTTTATCATTACTTTGAGAAAAAAGATTATTAATTTAACCCTTGTAGAAGGGAAGATATGGTCATTTGTTCTGGGAATGTCATTTTCGAGCCTGAAACCTGAAAAACAGGCTCGGGGCTTAACAGGGAATTTATCAAAGAAAAAACTGCTACATGCAAAAGAGTTTAGAGGATTGTAACATGTAGTCACAAACTGTCATACCACAACCGTTTATGTAACTGAGATCTTTGTGTGTGTGTTTGTGTCATTACCGTGCCACTAGTTTATATGTTTATTAATTTCCGCTATGAAAATGTACCTCTGTAGCATAGCGACATCCCTATGTAACACTGGCGCTTCTATTGGCTAGTGCTCCAACACATTGTATGTGATAGGCTAAGGGGCGGGACATCTCTGAGTGGTTGACCGATCACAACAGAGTCGGTCAGCTAACCAATCAGAGCAGACTGGGCTCTGGTTTCAGACAGAGGGTGAAAAGAGGTTCTGCAGCACAGGCAGTATGAGAAAAATAAAGAGCTTTTTGAACATTAAAGCATGGAGACATGTCCCAGTAGAGACACTAAGTACTAATATACACCTGAACATCAGCAGGAGAGGACTCTTTAAAGTAGAGACACTACATACTGATATACACCTGAACATCAGCAGGAGAGGACTCTTTAAAGTATAGACACTACATATCAGTGGTGAGCCGTCAGGGCCCTCTAGGCCCTCTGTGAGGGCCTAAGATATTCTAACAAATAATATTTGAAAACATTAAAAAAAATATTTTTTGTTAAATTTTTCATTAGTTTTACCAAAATAACTTGATTTAATTGTATTTAAAATAACATTTCCAAATAAATAAATCCTTCGAATCTGCCCGTTCAGTTTATGTTGGAATGTGAAGGGTTAAATGCCGTCTCTGCGAGTTATGTGAAGACGGGAGAGCTTGGTCCCTCTCTACATTCACAGAGGGCTATAGTAACTCAACGAGAGAGTAATGTCAAATGACAGTACAATTGACCAATCATATCTTCCCTCTAAATGGGCGGGCTTTATTTTCGCGGACTTTATGACAAGTTCCGCCCGCTGTGAGGTCTATGCAAGTGGTGCAGTGACGCGTCCTAAAACCCGGAAGTAAGCTGCGCTCTGATTCCCTCGACAGAAAGCAATGGGATTTCTCCATAGGATTTTGGAAAATAGCTTGAAATAAGGTCTGTGGAAAACGAACCTGTTTGATAAATGCACGTTTTGTTCAGCCGGATAATATCCACATGTCTACCCTACTTTTATTATTTTCGAATCATAAATCTAATCGATAGATTTATGATTAGCATAAGTTCGTTCATGATGGCTCACTTCAGTGATAGTGATGACATCGTTTGCGAAATTATTAACCGAGTCATTTTCAAGATTGAGTTACAATGATAAACTGGAGTGGCAAAGGATCAGCTGAATGACCCGCCATCAAGTGGTTCATCCAAAAGGACAGGAGGATGGACTTTGTGTTTCAGTGATTTATCATCAAAGGTAGGCCTAAGTCATTTTCAATGTGGGCCGTCGTGCCGACTTCATTCATTTGTAATTGTTACTTGGCTGTGGGTGCCCTGTCATGATAGGTGTTTATATAAATGGTGTTGTTCTGTGTGGTAGAGGGTCGCTGTCATTGATGCGTTTTGCACCCCGGGCCGCTGTTTTGATATTCCGCTGAAGTATACGCTGTGACGTAATAACTCTTCTTTTTTTTTTAGGAAAGGGGGGTCAGAGGGCCTAGGTATAAAAGTCACGGCTCGCCACTGCTACATATACACCTGAACATCAGCAGGAGAGGACTCTTTAAAGTAGAGACACTACATACTGATATACACCTGAACATCAGCAGCAGAGGACTCTTTAAAGTAGAGACACTACATACTGATATACACCTGAACATCAGCAGGAGAGGACTCTTTAAAGTAGAGACACTACATACTGATATACACCTGAACATCAGCAGGAGAGGACTCTTTAAAGTAGAGACACTACATACTGATATACACCTGAACATCAGCATACTGTGTCCTCTTTAAGTTTTCAAATGATAATACCTTGGTTCTTCCCCTTCAGTAAAATTATGAATGCGTGACTTTCACCTGTAACTTCCACACTGTGGTAATACCTGTGTTCAGGCCTAAGTAATATATCTGAGTACTCCTTCCACCGCTGGTGACTCCTGTGAGCTCTGACTCGTCTCCATGTGTTGTTTGTATCTCTGGATGTGATTTGATTTTATCTTCTACCTGCTCTGTTGCTCCTCTACAACCTGTTTCTCGCTCCATTTCACTTCCTCCTAATGGATCTGCTCTCAGACTGCTTATCTCTGCACACACACACACACACACACACACACACACACACACACACACACACACACACACACACACACACACACACACACACACACACACACACACACACACACACACACACACACACACAGTGGGTCAGAGAACACTGGGTGCCCTTGGCGAGACAGATAAGCCGGCTTTATGTGATTACGCAGCTCGGCTATTGTGCAACCCCATGACTCAGAGCTTTAATTGGAGAAGCAGAGAGAGAGAGAGAGAGAGATGACTATAAAACTTTTCCAAAACAAAACTAAAATACATTAAATCCTTCTGAGATGCAAGGACAAAGATTGCATGTCTTTGCATCAGTTTTTCATCATAACCACGTCATCAGTTTATATGTGTATTTTGAACTGCACTTATTTTTGCAACTCATTATAACGTTACGCAACTGCACATAGAGGTCAATTTAAAACCATGAGTACAAGTTTCTCTGCCCTTGAATGTAGCTGTTTTAAATTTTGTTTATTTGTTGGTTGTTGTCTTGTTAATGCTGTTTATGTTCTTATATATTTTGTTTAATTTTGTATTTTTATCTATTACTCAGTGTGTTTATTTTGTTTTAATTTGACTTACAACATCAATAAAAATAGTTGCATGTCGTCAATGATTCCTCGAGATTTGCACACAGGTTGAATCAATTATTATATCATCCCATCATCTTTGAACTTTGAGCAATGTCAATCATTAAGCCCCTGTCACACTGTCCCGAAGTTGACACCCGATGGACACACGAATATGGAATTGTGAATTTCGCACGAAGATGGCCCCGAACCACACACGAAGGCAACATTTACATTACATTTAAGACAACTGCAACGAAAGTACCAAAAACAATTATGTTACAGTACTATGGGACTTTACTGATATCTTCAGACTTTGTTCTTTACTTTATCCGTCTTTATATGTAGAAAATATTACGTTTTCTCCGTAATGTTGTTTCCATAGCAACAACAACTTCCTGTCAACTCTCCTTCAAAATAATATATTATATCCTTTTCAGTTTCACAGAACACAAATTGGGTTATTTACATAATATGTTTACATGATTTTGTTGTGCAATAAAAAACCCGATGGACACACGATAAAGGAAATGTTCAAATTCGGCTCTGATCGTAGAAACATCGGGCCATTCGTGAGGGCATCTTAAGCCTTCGTATGACCGCCTGTGTTGTTTCTCAGGCTCCGGCAGCAACTTCGTGAGCGGTGGGATAATCTTTGGCATGCCAACAAATTGCCGAAGGACTTTGCGAAGGTTCATTTTCGTGTTGAATTCGTGTGTCAATTTTGCCCCTCGTAAGGCCATCGTGAGGGCATCTTGTTATCATCGGTGCCATCGGGCATTCGCCCCGATCAGAGTGAGGGCGAATGCACCGATGATAACACGAAGATGACACGATTCGACAAGATGCCCTCACGAGTGCCTTACGAAGTTGCCGCTCACGAAGTTGCTGCCGGAGCCTGAGAAACTCCAGCGACGGTCATACGATGGCTTAAGATGCCCTCACGAATGGCGCGATGTTGCTACGATCAGAGCCGAATTTGAACATTTCCTTTATCGCGTGTCCATCGGGTGTCAATTTCGGGACAGTGTGACGGGGGCTTTACCAGGCTCGGGAGTGTATTACATGTAGATGGATTACGTAAATAGTTTACAAAAAAAGGATCGGATACCCTTACAGCTACTTAAAAAATAGATTACTATTACTACAATAAACTTTAAAGTGAAGATCAATTTATTTTAGGGAGACATACCGCTGAATTCTTCTTTAAGTTTTCATTCAGGCTACTTTCACTCTTCTTTATTTTGAATATGTATACAGTATATTTTTTAAATGCAGTAGTTAATAAACAAATAGTGTTTGCTTTTAATTAATGTATTAATTTAAAACAGCATTTGAAAGCTATACCCTTCTGTAGGTCTGGCCTTTAATATATCACACGTATTTGATGCTTAATATTTCTTATTTTCTAAGGTGAAAATTGTTCTGTCCAAAATACATTTAAGTAAAACATCTTATTGATATTTATTCTTTCTTGGATCGATTTGACATTAAGGTCATCTGAAAGCAACGGAAAGTAATCAGTTTACATTACCTTCACAGTCTGATACTCAGATTAAGATATTGATTACATTTTTTACATATAGTAATTGTAAAGTAACACATTTTTTAAAGGTCCCCTATACTGTTTTTCATCAATATATTATAGGTCTCAGATATATACAGAATCTCTTGTTGATGTAGAAAATACACGAACAAGTGGCGTATGCATAATAGGTGACCTTTAAAGTAACTCTCCCCACACTGATAATTACCAAAAATATCATTATTTTGTCAAATGTGTCTCTGCGAACAGTTTCCTAACCTCAGGGTTACCCCCCACCAATATGGGTCATTGAATGAGGTGGTAGGATTATGGGAAGTTGGTATGTCGAGATATTTGGCAGCTTTTGGAAAGTGGGTGTCTTTCTCCTTTAACAGAGCTAATCTAACAGAGTTTCCCACTGCTTCCAGTCGCTAAGCTAAACTAAGCTAAGCTCACCACGTCATGGATCTATCAGGGAATCTGATTAAGACAAACAAACAAAGGGAATTCTCAAAATGTCATACTGCCCTTTAAATCTACTACCCTTGTTTTGGTGTAATCTCCTTAAACCCATGAGAATAGCTATCATCCATGTTGCTGTGTACACTCTCAAACAAAGAGCACAGTGTGTGAAATAAGCATTTGGATTTGCTGTTGGATCAACAGAGAAGCAAAAACTCAAGACTCCACTTATCAGTATTGTGTAAACCAATAGAGATTCCAATAACGCTGCAAAAGGACATTCATTTCATAGTGATGTATTCACACACAAAAAGCTTTGACAAATGTTCTGTTTGATTCAGTCCCAGCTGTTTCCTGATAAACCCAATGCACCTTACGTGTTCAGCAGCACAGTTAGAGACTAGCTGGGGAACAATGACGAGGATTTACCATCTAAAGAGACATGTATTGTTCTATGGAAACCAAACCAGTGACAATATTTGACACCAATCCTATTTTTTTGTTTTGTGTCTATGTAGAAGTCAAATGGTCTTAAAAACATCAGATAAAATGCAACTGTAAAAAATACAAAACACTTTCAACTTGTTTCTTATACAGATCAAATGTTGTGGGTAGTGATTGGTCTAATGGATAGTGAGGTGGGCTGAAAATCGGAAGGCTGTGAGTTCAAATCCCGCCAGGAACACCACCACTAGTGTGCCCTTGAGTAAGGCACTTAGCCCTTAGTTACTCCAGGGAGAATGTTCCTGTAATTGGTCATTATATGTCGCTTTGGATAAAAGCGTCAGCTAAATGTAATGTAATGTTTTCATCTGTTTTATTCTTTGTTCTTAGTGACACGTTGATTTCTATTAAAAACAGGCATGCAAATGTTTCTCCAGACGAGAATTACTAGGAAAAGATGGAGATTGCATAACGGAATACAATTAGATGAGGGACGAGGGTTTACCGTTTACCTGCCAGTATCACAAAAATAAATTAATATTCAGCTCTGATGCATTCATGTTGGAGGCTAATCGCAGAAGGCTAATTTTAGGTGCCATAACACTCATATCACAACCAGAACAGATTAGATTAGGATCTTAAAGTGTCAATATTAGGATCCAAGGTAAATATGAAACTCTGATAAAACAGTCAGAGTAATTGAACACTGAAATAAGCCAACAGACATTTAAAGTTGTTTTGCCATATGTCCAAACAGCTTAGTTGTTGGCGATGAAAAACGTAAGGCCCAGTCTTGTTCAACATTTCATACTTAAGAGATTAAAAAATACATAAATAGTCCAAGTGCAAGTGAAATGCAGGAATATGTGAACTGTTAAACAAAATAGGTAAAATTAAATACTGTAGAGTGGAATAAAATACTGCCCACTTTAATTATATCTTTCGAATGAAAAATGAACTTTTGCAGCAGGTGTTGGGTCTTGATAAAACAGCACTGGTTGAATGGTGGTTATACAAATAGAGGGAAAGCAGGGCAGCAAGGCGGAGAGGTGAACGGGTAGACAGAGTGGATTAGTGTTTACAGCTTCGGATGAGGGCGTGTTTCCTCTCCCTGTCAACACACACTGCTCTGTATTGTCACAGCGCTGGCGAGGAGCCGTCGTGTCTTCTGGCTTCACAGAGGAGATCAAGTGATGATTGGGTAATGTAACCTCTGATCTCATCCCCGAGCTGACTTGGCAGAGAAAACACATGACCTCACTCACATGAAGAGCTTCTTTCCAAAACATGCCGCTAGTCTGACATCCAGGCAGGAAACCAGGAAGTCTCACAGTCAGCTTGTGGTGCTGACATGCAGCATTTAACATGTAAAACAAAAACATTGAACAAATAATATATCTTTTTTACATTTCTCATACAGGAGCTTAAGCTTACTGATTTGTTATCGTGAATTTATTTCTGAAACAATATGTCTAGTTGGTCAAATAAAAAGGATAAACAATTGTACTCTAGTGGCAAGAATAGGTGTTTTATTCCAAGTAAAGGGAAGGCCCCGGAAAAGGTCATTCAGTATCAGCCATTTCCTAATCTCATTTTCCTGGTCTGCTTTTGCTACCATCAACTATCCTGTCCTTTCAGACCGTGCCACTCCCACTTCCCCTGCAGTAAACCCTGTTTACCCAGTAACATATCAACTGATCCCATCCGTCTGTTTGATTTGTCTCATTGGTCCAGCCATTTTCTCTGCTTACCTGTTTTGACCCTTTTCAAGACTCAAGATTCAAGATGCAAGGCCTTTATTGTCATTTGTACCTAGCTATATCCAAGTAATTGGAATATTGATATATACAAGTTGCAAACAGATGGATGTTCTTTCAAAAGTGCAGGTGTTTAACAGTCTTATGGCCTGTGGGATAAAACTGTCCCTTAGTCTGGCGGTTTTAGTGAACCAATTGGACACCTGCTCTCTATCCTGATCCGCTATTAGACCAATTTGTCTTATCTCTTTTGCTGTTATGGCCTGAAGTAAACTGCAACATTTATGGTCTCAGGGTCATACGATTTGTATTGTCATTGTACTCAGTTAGAAATGGAACAAATATTTTATTAACCCTTCATACAGTCCCCATAACTGTGCACCTACAAACCTAAAACAAGTGTACTGCATGCCAGTGTGGTGTGGTAATAGGAAATGTAGACTGAAGCGTTTTTGGGAACACAGTATTTTGTAAACTGAGGGTGGCTTGTTGGTGGGAGTTGTGGGTGACCTTGGTCTTGATATCTGACTTCCTTTATCCTTCAGCACAGAGCCAGGTGATTGGAGTTCAGCCTCTGAGGTGAGAGCTGCTTGGCTGAATGTTTAAAATGCCCTGCCAATAGCTGTCTGTGCCAAGAAAAACCTCCCCAGCCTTTCACTACAATGAGGGCCCAGAGCCAAGAACAAGTATGAATGATTTGTTCCTTGAAGGGCAATAACAAAATGCTTCTGAATACAGTGAGTCAGTGCTGAAACTCAGACTAAATGCTCACTGAGCTGAAAAAAAATCTATGAATCACTTTAATCTGAAACACACTGAGACGCCACACCCATGCTAGCAGTTTTGTGAGGCTTTAATATTTGAATGCTAGTTTAGACATGCTAACAAGCTCACAATGATTATGCTACCATGATGAGGTTTTCCAGGCATGATGGTCGTCATGTCCACCAATTTGGTATCGTGCTTACTTTTACTTTACAAAACACTTAGTACTGCTGAGGCTTTTGGGTAATACCCTCAGTTTTGTCATGACCCTAAGTATTGCAACTGCCAGAAATGAGTCACAAACTTAACTTAATAACAGGCAATGACATATAATGAGTAATCCTATAGTATTGCATGATTTGGTTGAATAGTAGAGGATCCAGAGTTGAACCCTGGGGAACGCCACATGTTCTGGCAACCTGGTAAATAGTTTTAAGAATGGCAAAAAATCATACAGTAGCTCATAATATATATTACAACATATGTCTGGAACAGGGTTTCCGTTAGCCGGTAATTACCGGTTTTTAGCTGGTCAAATTGAATAAAAACCGGTAAATTCAAAATCTGCCGGTCAAAATGTCCGATGCTCCGATCGATTGGCCGCCGATCATTATCGGCCGATATTCACTCTTAATAGTTTGATCTGTGCTCTCTATAGGCCGATCAGGAGAGCTGGATCTGATCGATATGGACATAAACGCGAGTGTAGTGTAACCGGACGCGAGAGAGAGATCAGATCAGCTGCTGAGTCTGACCTGAAGCCCCGCCCACTGTTTAACGCGCTGCATGAGAAACTGACGGGCTGTCAGGAGAGAGGGAGGGAGAGAGGAAAAGAGAGGATCCGTTTCTCCCGTGTTATTATTCAAAGTTAATGTAAACTTTTGGATAATGTACTTCATCTACTACAAGTAGTTTCTTTGAATGTAATAATGATGTTGTTTGTGGAATCATTTGTTGAAAAATGAAACTGAATTTTTCGATCTGTTACGATTATAAACTGAAGCAATATAAAAATGACTCCCATTAACTGAGTTTTAAATATCAGCATATCCAGTCCTAGTCCGATGATTACCTGCTAACGGAAACTCTGCAACACAATTATTATTATTATTATTGAAACATGACTGGTAAGTTTCAAATGTGTCCGGTAAAATCAATTCTGTTCGGACATTTGACCGGCGAGAAAAAATCCTAGCGGAAACCCTGGTCTGGAAATACTTGGCAAAGAGAGTAACAGATAAAAATCAGGCAAAACGGAAGTCTAAAACCCCATACAGTAGCTCAACAAAAACATTACAGCAATCACAAAACCAACATTTTGACTAGTAACTTGATGATATTGCTATTTGTACAGGCTTGTTTTAGATTAAAAAAATGAATGTTTATTCTAAAAAGGCCATCCTCCGGGGAGAAGCAATGTGATCCAGACATTGAATTGCAACCTGACCATTATATTATAATATTGTTTGGCCAAAGAAATTTGATTTTGAACATAATGGCGCCACATAAAAGGTCTTAAACTTGATCGTGTAAGGACAAAAATATATTCCTTTCACTGTTTACACAGGTATGTTTTCACTTACATGAATAATATCAGAGATTTAAGTTACTTTATACTTAATACCAGAGATGGCAAAAGTAAACACATCTTTTACTCAAGTAGAAGTACAGATACTCGTGTTTAAATACTCTGGTGAAAGTAGAAGAACTTCTTTACTCAAGTCAAAGTAAAGAGGCTTTGAAATGTACTTCAGTAAAAAGTACCCATATCTAGCAGCTGTTTTAAAGAGTACCTGACCTCCCTTTATATTAATAGAACAATAATGTCATTGTTAGCTAATGAATGTTTCCATGCTGAACAACGGCAACATGACAACGTTTCCATTGGTCCCTCTTCTTTAGAGAAGACCAGGAAATGATGGATACACGGATCGTGTTCAAATCAATAGGCACGCAATGACTCTAAAGAATAATGATCACGCCACCAAACACACATTCAGACTAAAGGAACCAGCTGTTTGGGAAATGAGAGAAGTAGTAAGTACAGGTATTTGTGTTCAACATGTAAGAAGTAGAAAGTACAGGTATTTGAGTTCAACATGTAAGAAGTAGAAAGTACAGGTATTTGTGTTCAACATGTAAGAAGTAGAAAGTACAGGTATTTGAGTTCAACATGTAAGAAGTAGAAAGTACAGGTATTTGAGTTCAACATGTAAGAAGTAGAAAGTACAGGTATTTGAGTTCAACATGTAAGAAGTAGAAAGTACAGGTATTTGTGTTCAACATGTAAGAAGTAGAAAGTACAGGTATTTGAGTTCAACATGTAAGAAGTAGAAAGTACAGGTATTTGAGTTCAACATGTAAGAAGTAGAAAGTACAGGTATTTGTGTGCAACATGTAAGAAGTAGAAAGTACAGGTATTTGTGTGCAACATGTAAGAAGTAGAAAGTACAGGTATTTGGATTCAACATGTAAGAAGTAGAAAGTACAGGTATTTGGGTTCAAAATGTAAGAAGTAGAAAGTACAGGTATTTGGGTTCAACATGTAAGAAGTAGAAAGTACAGGTATTTGGGTTCAAAATGTTAGAAGTAGAAAGTACAGGTATTTGGGTTCAACATGTAAGAAGTAGAAAGTACAGGTATTTGTGTTCAAACTGTAAGAAGTAGAAAGTACAGGTATTTGGGTTCAAAATGAGAGAAGTAGAAAGAACAGGTATTTGGGTTCAACATGTAAGAAGTAGAAAGTACAGGTATTTGGGTTCAAACTGTAAGAAGTAGAAAGTACAGGTATGTGTGTTCAACATGTAAGAAGTCAAATTGAAAAGTCGTCAGAAAAATAAGTAGTTGAGTAAAGTACTGATACCATGTACTTAAGTACAGTATTGAAGTATTTGTACTCCACTACTTCCCACCTCTGATTAATACTTCAAACATTAACCAAGTTCCTTCCCTCTGATACTAGATCTTTGGTTAATGAACATGTCATCATGCAGTTAATCAGGCCACCAACCACAGTGATGCACGATGAGTCTCCCCACTGCATGACATCAGCAGTAATCACTGTTATCACACCAATCCAAAGGCCAACAGCAAGGGGTTATGGGTAAATTCCCGCTCCAGGGTAGTATTAATGTGTCACCAGATTTCCACGGAGAGGGGTGTGTTAGTCACTGTTTTCCTGTACGAGTTAACCTTTAACTGTTGAGCTGGAATCGCTTCTAGAGCTATTAATAGTTCAGAGGACAATGAGGGCAACCAGGGTACATTAGATGTGAAACATTAAACAGCAGTAAATTATTGCAGATCAAGATGAATCTATGATTGAGTAATGTGCAATCTGGCAGGTCAGATTTTGGAGGGAAATCTGATGTATTGCTTGACAGCACAAAGGGCGCCGTTTATCCGATTGAGCAAAATAAGGTCAAGTTGACTGGAGTAAAAGGCTGAGACTTACAACATGTTAACTCTCAGGGGCAACATGCACAGGGGTTGAGAAATGTTGTCTGAATTTGGAAAACCAATAAAACTGACAGCCAACCTTTTTTTCCCCTCCTTCTGACCTGTTCACAGTCCAGTAACACACACTTTATGTGGGGAAATTATTTGTACAAATACTTTATCCTACAATCTTTAGAGATCTTATAGAAATTCTGGCATCTACTGGAAAGTGTATGAGCTTTTTAGCCAAGAATGGCCATGAGTGTCATCGGTTCACACCTTTGGCGCAGACTGAAACATTACAACAGTTGTTTAATGGATCAACATACAGTATAGATCATTCATGGTCCCCAGAGGATGAGTTATAATAATGTGCCATGGTCCCAATTCCCATCAACCTCAGCTAAGCGTTTAGTTTTGCAGCTCCAGTTAGCAAATGCTAATACTAATCGGCCTTTCACACCTAATGCCTTAGTGACAGGTGCGTACGATAAACATGTGTCTCAAAATGTCACTTGTACCTTATGGACATTTCTTGCTTCAGACATGAATGAAGTTCAACTTTGCTATTTGAATATTGTCAATAAACACCAGGGCTTTGGTATTGTGAGCATGTTGCTAAAAGCACGGCTGCACCACACCAACTGCCTGATTTTCCACCAGTTTTAATTGAAAATCCTCTGACAAATAATTGACATTTATGGCTCGATTAACCGACAATACAATTAAAAACAGAGAACTTGAATCATTGAAAGTGAAAGATTTTTAATCTGTAGCCTTGTTTTTTATATAGTAATATTTACTTTATGCATTGTCCCTGTTCATTTCCCAAGTCCATTTGTTATAATCTATGCAGTGGGTGTTTTCACAGTGGGTTTGTAAAAAAATGTTTCCCTGTGAGAATCATCTGCAATTTCACTAACAATTAACATTAAAGAAACAATTTCTCTCTCGCAAACGTATAATCATTTACAAAAGGTTTCAAAGGCCCAATGGTCACGGGAAACCCAACAACCTGGGACTGCATTGTTGTTCTGGTTACTCAGACGGCTAAACATCCTCCTGGTGGTTTCCAGGCTGTATCAAAGCCTTCCTGCTCTCAGCTGATGTCACTGGTGCCCAGTCCAATTTACTAACCCCCATTCATGTCCTTCCATAATAGCTCACACACCAGTGAACACACACAGCACTGCAGCCAAACATGTACGAGCTGAACTGTGTTTAGGGATTCCTGTTTGGAGAGCCAGAATAGTGGGTGACCTCATTGTTGTCGAGATGAATGGTTTGTTTGAAACAAAAAAGAAAAAGCATCTGGAAAAAAGCTTTCCCAATCAGTCAGAAGTCCTCTGGGATGAGGAACATTAAGCAGAGCCGCCGCCTAACACAGAGCGAGTGTTTATATACTGGATTTCCTGCCATTGCCACCATGACAGCAGGTGACCAGCTGCTCCTCCAAACCTTCATTTGTTCTCTCACAATTTTCTGCCTTTAAACAATGGAGACAATTACAGGAAAAGGCAGGAGAAGAAGAGGTTGTTACCACCTCTCTGCTCATTTCCCTCTTCCCAATACTGATGTTTATCTATCGGAAGAACCTCAGTGTTCACAGCAAACACAGAGAAAACATCAGACACTCAGGTTCATATGTTTGCCATAATAACAAATCGTTTGGAGATTTCCAGGAGAATGCTGACTTGTAAAGGTGAAAGCACTATGAGGGGTCGGCGGGCAGGAACATGTTATTTAAACACAGTCATTGGATTGGCATTGTCAGAGATGGCAAAAGTCCACACATCCTTTACTCAAGTAGAAGTACAGATACTTGTGTTTAAAAAATACTCTGGTCAAAGTAGAAGTACTGACTAAACTTCTTTACTCAAGTCAAAGTAAAGAGGGCTTTGACATGTACTTCAGTAAAAAGTACCCATAACTAGCAGCTGTTTTAAAGAGTACCTGACCTCCCTTTATATTAATAGAACAATAATGTCATTGTTAGCTAATGAATGTTTCCATGCTGAACAACGGCAACATGACAACGTTTCCATTGGTCCCTCTTCTTTAGAGAAGACCAGGAAGTGATGGATACACGGATCGTGTTCAAATCAATAGGCACGCAATGACTCTAAATAATAATGATCACGCCACCAAACACACATTCAGACTAAAGGAACCAGCTGTTTGGAAAATGAGAGAAGTAGAAAGTACAGGTATTTGTGTTCAACATGTGAGAAGTAGAAAGTACAGGTATTTGGGTTCAACATGTAAGAAGTAGAAAGTACAGGTATTTGAGTTCAACATGTAAGAAGTAGAAAGTACAGGTATTTGGGTTCAACATGTAAGAAGTAGAAAGTACAGGTATTTGGGTTCAACATGTAAGAAGTAGAAAGTACAGGTATTTGAGTTCAACATGTAAGAAGTAGAAAGTACAGGTATTTGTGTTCAACATGTAAGAAGTAGAAAGTACAGGTATTTGTGTTCAACATGTGAGAAGTAGAAAGTACAGGTATTTGGGTTCAACATGTAAGAAGTAGAAAGTACAGGTATTTGTGTTCAACATGTAAGAAGTAGAAAGTACAGGTATTTGGGTTCAACATGTAAGAAGTAGAAAGTACAGGTATTTGAGTTCAACATGTAAGAAGTAGAAAGTACAGGTATTTGAGTTCAACATGTAAGAAGTAAAAAGTACAGGTATTTGGGTTCAAAATGAAAGTAAAAAGTACTGATACCAGAAACATTTACTTAAGTACAGTAACGAAGGAGTTGTACTCCACTACTTCCCACCTCTGGGCATTGGACATCTTGACAGTAAAAGTTAAACATCATGACATTGAGACATTGTCCTCCTTCCAACAGTCACGTCCGTAAACTTGTCAGTAAATCAGGTCAGTCAGAAGTCGGCTTGACGTCCCTTGATGCCGCCGACCTTCTTTCAGTGTTTCTGATTCGGCGGCTCGACACTGCAGCAGTTTGTTCTGCGGCATAAAGACCTGTCTACTGTTACCAACCAGCATCCCTTTTCTCCAGACGCAAAACCTGAGACTTTAACTTTAGCCGGCGCTGCTTTCTGACGGATCCTCATCCTCTTCAATGCTCTGTCTGTCTCTGTGTGTCCAGGGAGAGGTCGGGCCTCTCGCTGTCCCGCTCCCATTGTCCCTCGGCTATTGAAGGAAGGAGCGTAAACCAACACTGCCGTTCCCATTCGGATTCAATATGGCCGAGATCCGACACCATGTGAAGCGATGGCTCGGCTTCTCTCAGAGGGATCTGGTTGCTGAGGCAGAACCGTAAAAAAGCTCAGGTCCAACCTCAGCGTTATAGGGAGGGGACCGTGTCAGCAGGTTTAGAGGAAAAGGAGGAATACATGTGAGATAATTGAAGACAAAATGATTACAGCATGATTCGGGAAAGTTGTACTATTTTTTCACAGAAAGAAATCCCTTAGAAAGGTCCTTAGTTTTTACCCGAGTTCGAACAAAGCACAACCTTTTGGGGGGTTTTCCCTTTCCTGCTGTGTGTTATATTGGTTGTGTAGTGCATGTAAACGGTCTGCAAAGGCTACAATCCCAAAGTTGCACATCCCCCCCTGCCGTAAACGCATCCATTGTACCCCTTTGTTTACTTCATAAACATAGTGACATCACTATGTAACACTTACACTTCTATTGGCTGGCGGCGCTCCAACACATTGTACGTGATAGGCTAAGGGGCGGGACATCTCTAGGTGGCTGACCAATCACAACAGAGCCAGCCAGCTAACCAATCAGAGCAGACTGGGCTCTGGTTTCAGACAGAGGGTGAAAAGAGGTGCAGCACAGGCAGGATGAGAAAAATAAAGAGCTTTTTGAACATTAAAGCATGGAGACATGTCCCAGTAGAGACACTACATACTGATATACACCTGAATATTTAACAGGATATGTCCTCTTTAACTGTCTGTTAATATCTGGTGAGATTCTGATCATTATTTCCAGAGATACATGTGATAAGGCAGACACAGTCCCCTTTCCAGAAGCCTACATTTTTACGCTTGTTGTTCAAGGAAAGGATCAAAACATCAACCAAAAAAAAGAATTGCAGTTAAACATTTGCATACATTCTTCCATTAAAAAAACTAGACATATAAAGTATTTATAAACTCTGTTCTTTCACAACTTCTAGCGACCTTAGTTCCTCTACCCTCCCTGAGGATGTTGTATTTTAAATTGTTCTTCCACTCCTCTCAGGTTTATTACTTCTATTCCTCAAGTGCAGCAGAAAACAACTTCTCCGACTCTAATCAGTCAGCTGCAGCCGCTCCTGTCATTATAACTCGAATCCAAGCAGGAGAGAGTGTGTTTACACTTCTCAGTCCTTACAATGTGGAGGTGAGTCAGCACTATTTGTTTCCTGCACGTCCAGATGAACCTGCCTCTGGGGCCCTGGGGCAAACAAGAAACCCCCCTCTGTGTCATTTGTACATTTGTTTACTGGAATAAATCCCTAGTTGTGGTCATTTCAGAATATTCTCCTAATTTATTTCAGAATATTGACAAGTTTAGCATAATATTAATATAAATAGTGTAAGTTAGAAGAACTTGTTGAACTTCTGATACATGTCTCAAAAAGTCACTCAAATGAAAACACACACTAACACACACACTTACATATTACATATACATACATTGGGGTTTCTATTTTCTTGTGTTTTATATTGCTCTTACATCGTGGATGAGAGTTTTTCAGTCTGTGGCTATAAGTATGGTTTTATTGTCTTTCGTTTTTACATTAGTTTTTTGTCCTTTCGGTTTTGTCTAAATGTATTTATGCTGCCTTTTATATGTAAAGTTCGATTGGATTGGATATTCTAGTGAATCTGGAACATGTTAAGGCCCTTGCTTGTTTTGCAGGTTTAAAAAGATACACAAGAGGATCAATTATCCATGGTTTCTTGACAGCACAACATTAAAACATGTACATCTACAGTATAGACCTGCCTGTCTCTCTTGAGAATCTACTGCAGGGCTTCTCAAACTCCGGACCAAGATCCGGACCGAACTGCAAATCAATCCGGACCGAACCCTGTGTCCCATTATATATATATATATTAAAAAAAAGTGGACCTATCATGCTATATTGGAAACATATATTGTAGGGCCATACCTATACAAAACATGTCTGTGAAGTTCTTTGCTTAAAATACCAAACACATCACCCATTGTAGCCATGCCTCATACTGCTCAAACTCCTCTCTTGAAGCCCTGTTAGAGAAACGCGGATTTTCGGTCCTTAGCTTGAAAAAAAATAAAAGAGGAGGCGGAGCTAATGCCTGATCAGAATTCTGTTCTAAACCACATCAAGGATTATTTCTGAAACAGTATGGAGCTCAAATGCTTTTTCTCTTGCAGGTTTATCACAAAGTGAGTTCTTTTTGTATTTCCTGCTTTTCAAACACATGTGCTCTCCAGTACAGGTTAGCTCTGAGTGTTAGCGAGGCTTGCTAATGTAAACAAAGACCAGATTACGTCCAACACACATCAGGCATTGTTTCTGATAGCAACTCTCTGTGGGTCTGCTGCCGATTTGACGACAGATCGGCAGCAAATCTGTATCCGCTCGTTGTAACCCTGTTTTTAAAAGATTTGGGTACGGAGGAAAAGAGAGAGGGTTTTATTTTCTGACGCTGCGTGAGTTCCCCGACGCACCGGGACACATGTTTATGTATAAAAGACGTGTGTGTGTGTGTGTGTGTGTGTGTGTGTGTATACAGGGGCGCCGTTTACCGACAGGCAAGTGCTTGGACCGGAAGAGGGCCCCCAAATAAAGTAGATTCATCCAATCCAACTTTATTTATATAGCACTTTAAAACCTCCAGACCAAAGTGCTGTACAGAGAGATACATAACATATAAAATCACACAGCTCAGCTCACAAAACATTCAATAAATAAATACATTTAAAATAAAAGATACAAACACAAAACAAACCAGAATAAACGTAACAATTTAAAAAAAAAAAAAACATAAAAAAGATCAAGAAGGTCCACAGCAACGACAACATGAAACACCCTTTAATTCACTGCAACGACATGTCGGGAAACCCCCTCAAGGGGGCCCCATGCATAGCGCCGAAACTGCTGGGGGGGGCACTTTACTGGCATTGATCCGGACCATTGACCTTGTATAAAATTCACAAGTGGACCTTTAACAAAAAGGTGTGAGTACCCCTGATCTACTGTATATATCAGTATTGAACTGAAGTGATCACATATTACTGTTCTTTGTAGGAATGCAGCATGCTGACTCAGCAGACCCTTTGATTGGTTAATTCTTTACAGT
Organism: Harpagifer antarcticus; assembly: GCA_902827135.1. NCBI lineage: Eukaryota > Metazoa > Chordata > Actinopteri > Perciformes > Harpagiferidae > Harpagifer > Harpagifer antarcticus. Next base: position 312,557 of record CADEHL010001115.1, on the reverse strand, counting down.
TGACTTGCAGAGCCAATATGAGAACGATTATATCCCTACAGTTTGTGGATGACTCAGTTATAATTCGCTGCTCCATCATGATGAATCAGGTAATGATCTGAGGGCTGATTATTCATTTAAAAAGTGCAAAAGTTAATTCCTCCAACTTAAATTATAAAGACAACTGATGATCTCTAGTCGATTTCATGTATTGTTATCTTACTTAAATGTCATTAAGTCATCATGTATTGATCTTACTGCTGTTTCGATGATTATGCTTTGTAAGGTCCAGTGTCATTTTGTATTTCCTGTTTTAGGCAAGGCACGGCACGTTTATTTATACAGCACCTTTCAACACAAGGCAATTCAAAGTGCTTTCCAACAATGAAAGACATTAAGAAACATATTATGTGTTATTATGTGTTACTCACCTCTCTTGCTTCAGAGTCACCACTTCCTGCCCTTGATTGTTCCCCGCCTGTATAATCATCCCAATTAGTCTCACCTGTGCCCCATTATCATCTCTCTCCCTCTGTATTTAGTCTGTGCCTGCGTTCCAGGTGTACTGGGAAGTGGGAGTATCCGAGTTCCCAGTTGGAAATTTCAACTTGAACCACCCGAGACCCGAGTCACCACATATGACCATTAAGAGAACACTTCTGTACTATTTGTGTCACTATAGGCGCGTTCACACCACATACTTTTCCCACTTTAGTTCCGATATAGTTCCGAAATGTTGCGTTCACACCAAAAAGAGCCAGAACTAAAATGAGTTCATGAGAACCTTTTCACCCCCTTTTCCGTCCCTGCTAGAGAGCAGGGACTTTCGTGGGAGAAAAAGGTTCCTATGTCTGATTGGCTGGGCGGATTGCAAACCACGCCCCGTAAAACTCCCAAAACGTTTTGTGAAGCCGCCATTTTATTATCGTTGCATTAGCATTATTAGCATTAGCATTATTAGCATTAGCCCAGCGCAGAAACGCAGAGAGACTAACTTATGGCAATACAAAATAAAACATGGGAGCGGTGGAGATGAGGAGGTGTCAGCGTTCTGGCGATTTACTCGGAAGGTCCCCAACTCCGGGGACTTCCGGCCGGGGACTGTGGACGGCAGTATACGCCGTGAAGTGGTTTGCGGCCTGCCAGTAAACCCAAAGCAGAAGAAGAAGAAGTGAAGTCAGCGGCTTCATTTGCCCAATCCACCCCCAGGGACTTATGGAACGCGATCTGTACTTAGTTCATGCGAACTAAAGAGTTCTCATGAACCTTTGTGGGAAAAGTACTGCGGTATGAATGCGCCTATTAAATCTTCTTTACACGTGGTACTGCCCATCTTATATCTGTGGGTATGTTGCTATACGATGTGTGTATTCACAATTACAAAATATAGTGTAGTTATCAACCGGTATTGCTAACAATCGCTAACCGGAGGTGACTGCCAAAGCCAAAGTGAACAACTTTCCTGCGGGCGTCCATCTTTTTCCGAATTGTAGGCCTACTACTGGAACGCAGTTAACTCGAATGTGCCGTCACTTCCAACCTACGACTTCAAATGTAAATGCAAGTGTTTCCCCGTTCCCATCTTTAATAATAATAATAATGGGTTCCATTTATAAAGCACTGCATATTTGATTTCAAATCCCGAAGTGCTACAAGTAGTGAGCATGAACAGTATAAATAAACATTACACAACACGGTAGAATTAATAAAAAGCAATACAAAAATAAAGGGATATAAAAAGGTCTAGGCAAAGGCTCTTTTGAAGAGAAGGGTCTTGAGGCCTTTTTTAAAAGCCTCCACGGTCTGCGGTGCTCTCATTTGGTCGGGGAGAGCATTCCACAGAGGGGAGCAGCCGAGCAGAAAGCCCGGTCTCCCATAGTACGGAGCTTAGTCCTGGGGGGTTTGAGGAAGTTGGAGTTGCTGGAGCGGGTGGTCCGCAAGGAGGTATCTTGAATTCAAGGTACCTTGAATTTGATTCTCAGTTCCACGGGTAGCCAGTGTAGTGCTTTAAGGATGGGGGTGATGTGATCATATTTGCGCACCCTCATCAGGATCCTAGCAGCGCTGTTCTGAATGTAATGGAATCTTTGCCAGTCTGTCTTTGTAGCTCAGAGTTGTTCCAGTAGTTCTTCCCCAGTGTTAAGTGTTCATCGTGTACCTGATCGTGCTACGTTTCCTGACCCTGCTTTTGCCTATTCCTCGTCTGTTTGATCCACCGTGTACCGACCTTTTGCAAAGTAAAGACTGTTTGACTAAAGCCATCGTGCCGTTGTCAAGTCATTACTTGCTTTTTAATTGATGCGTTGATCTGAGTTACTCTTGACTAATGTTGTGTTTTTTAAATAAAAAGCATGGACTTATTCTGGAGGAAAGAATTATATAATTTACTGCAGGATATTCCTGTAAGTAGAAATATTTGAATTAATTTCTTTCAGCCGGTCGGAGTTATATAAATTGCCTCAGCTGTCTTTGGATAATAGTCAGTGATTGAATGTGTTTTGGCCAAATTTGCAGAAAAATCCGTACGTAATGGAAACGTATCAGTTGTATAACGGTACAACGTGTGACCTACTTGGCCGCCGTGAAGGAATAAAGCTGAAGTTTCCACAGAGTCCTGCTGACTGGTATAACCTCATGTTTGGTTAAACGGAGGAAACATGTGAATCACTTCATTCTTTCCTGCATTCATAACTTTCCCCTGGAATGAAACAGCTGAGCCCTCCGCCTCTCACTGGCACAGCAACATGATCAGGACTTTGTTCCCTGCAAACATTACTCACTTTCAAATGTCTGTCTGAGTTTGGGGAACTGAAAATAATTAGACAAGGCTTTTTTATAGTGGTGGTTAGAAAAAAATCAATGCTGACGTTATACAGAAGTTCATCGCACGTTAAGTAGAGCAGAAAAGCACATACATCCTTAAAGGGGCTCTTTTATTTTCACTTTCAGGTTCATATTTGTATGTTTTGCCTCTACTGTCTCCATGCTTTTATGTTAAAAAAGTTCTTTATTTTTCTCATACTTCCTGTGCTACAACACCTATTTTCACCCTCTGTCTGAAACCAGAGAACAGTCTGCTCTGATTGGTTAGCTGGCCGGCTCTGTTAGGATTGTTCAACCGCTTAGAGATGTCCCGCCCCTTATATATATATATACCCTTATATCACGTACAATGTGTTGAAGCGCTAGCCAATAGAAGTGCAGTGTTAAGTATTGACAAGCAGAGGACACATACCTCGTGGAGTGGAGAGGGTCGTAACACTGTTATTTTGGAAATCCCAGCAAGAGTGAGTTCGATTTTTTTTAATTGTCTAAACAAATAACACTTTTCCAATTAAAGTAGCAAGCACAACTTGCTTTATAAGTTGCTAACTATCGCGAGAAAGTCACCAAGTTGCAACACTGACAGCCCCTCTCTTCTGGCCTCCCTCCATTCTCCCAAAACGATTTTTAGCACTCACAGCTATCACTCTGTCTTTCGAGCAATGATTTAACGGATTAAGAACAGTCCTTCAACAGCCTCTCTCCTGGTTGAGCATTCAATTGATATGTGTTATGGATGCAAGTCAACATGAAACCTTTTTGGCTCAATTTCAGAGACTGTTAACAGATAAAAACACATTTTATTTATGATATAATTAACATTCACATCAGGCTAGAAAAGTATGTAGGATTGGCCAAGAAGAACAGGAAGTCTAAGCTAGCCACAACAGGATTAGTTTCAACTAATATAACAAAAGATTGTTTCTCAAATTCAGGCTGGATGTAATATGTGTAAGCAAATAAAAGTGATCACTTAGAATGTCCTCTTTTCTTCTGGCGTTAAACTCGCTCAGACGAATTGACCACCTCCAAACCGAAGCCTTCCTCCCCATGGAGAGATTTAAAATTCCTCCGCTGATGTCGGTGAACTTCACTCAGTTGGCTGTGCTGCTTCTCCTCTGATTATCAGCCGGCGGAGCGCCAGGAGAGTTGTTAGCTCTGTGTGGGGAATATGGGAACTTTCTGCTTGAATGGAAATACCAAAGAGCTCCTATTACCCACAATGCATTATTCAAACACCTGCCGCTGAGCCCGGCTGATGCAAAATGGAGCCTAATGGAGAGATTTAAAGATCCAGACAGACAGTGGTGCATGTTTTAGATGATTGACTTTAAACCCTGTATATTTTACATACATTATTCTCATTCTTTCTTTCCCTCTAAGCAGACACTAGGTTCTCTTCACTCCTATACAAATCTACTTTAGAAGTGTCCATTACAGTCAGTCATATTAAGCTTTGTCACATGGAAATCAAAACTCTTCATGGTGATACTAAAAGGCATTATTCACCATTATTACAATTATAGTTTGTAAATGAGTTACCCTCCCCATTCTACCTTGAACTCGTCATCAAAAACCTTTCTTGTTGCGTGCTTCAATGGATAATGCAAAAACAGAGATAGGTTTTAAATGATGAGTTTGTGTGCATGTAAATGGTCTGCAAAGTCTAAAATCACCAATACCTATATATAAGGTGTGCAAGAGTTTGTAAACAAATGTTTTGCTATATTCGGTGTTGTTAAATGCAATTCATCAAGACTTTTCTCAGTTCTTCTTTTGCAACAAAACAAGATCTTCAAGAATTCAAAGTCAAACAGACTGAGTAACTGATACACGAATAGTTATTTTAAGGGTCAAGTGTTCCTTTAATTTCACTACTTACTTACTTCCCACCACTGAGTGAAAGTAATCACGTCACTAACACAATAGAGTTTGAAAAGTGTCTGCTAACAGGAAGCTTTGTTCTACATGTCAGGCGATTCGATGACTCGGGCTCTGAACTTGCATACTGTGTTTACATACACGAACACACCCTTTCGTTTGGAGCCTGCAAACCACAAACACACACACACACACACACACACACACACACACACACTCATACATCCATGTGTTTGCTGACGTCTTGTGTTTGTCCTGACCTAGCGTCCCTCTGTAAAACTTGTTGGTTGGGTTTATAAAGTAGGCTGTAACAGGACGGCGTGTCCCTAGGCGCGCCGACCAAAACAACCACAGGGCAGAACGTGACTGATGCATGATGGGAATTGCAGAGAAACCACGGGCGCGGCTGACCTCCCTAAATATAGAGTGGAGAGCGTGAAACTGAGAGAGCAGGCTGCATGTTTACATGATCCATTTACTCTGTGGCGGCCATGTTGGAAATACTGTTGAATCTGAACCCAGACCACAAAGTTCTGCCATGAACACTTTGATCCTGGAGTACCATTTCATTCAGTTTGTCGTGTCGGTTCACAGAGGGGATACTTTCACTTTACTCAAGAACACATTTTACATCCACATGGACATGTGGACATGATGGAAAACCAAGAATGTATAAAAGTAGAAAGATGTATTATTGTCTTCTTGTTTTGTTAAATCACAACTAAAAACTCATTTAACAGCAATAGATCTTTACCTCAGGAGTTAGTGGAGACCAAAAACACAGCATGTCGACAGAAACACAAATACTCCACGACTCAAATACTTGAATAAATGTCTGGTTCTTGCTTTTAATGTATTGTATCTTAATGTATATCATTTTCTTTGTATGGGTTTTTTTAATCTTGTACTTGCTTTTACCAGTTTTTTTAATATGTTTTTTTTTAATCTACTATTATTTGTTTCGTTTTTATTTCAATTACATTTAAATATGTTGGCATTCTCAAGGTGTTTTACCATATATTTGTGACCTTTTATTGTCGCCTTTGTTGCACTAAGCTGTAAGACAGGTGGAGACGTTGACACCTGAACACACCACCATGACATTTATCTGTTGTTTCCACCCTGCAGGTGTGCAAGCAGAACAACTTGATTTGTCTTGTTTTGAAGTGTGTGTGTTCATGGGGTTGAGGCTGCTTGCACACACACCTATTGCACTGTAGTACTGTACACACCCACACACACACACACACAATCTGTCATCAGCAGTAATGAAAACCAGCAGCAGCCTGAGGGGACGTCGCTGTGGAACGACAGAGAGAATGGAAAGAAAAATATAGAGGAAGGAAATGTGAAATCTGAGACACACAGGAGCTCCTTAAATCTGTTTGGTTGTGAATTGAACCCACCCAAGATGTTATATATATTAATCAATTGTCGAATTACTTTGAAAAATGAACATTTAATAGTTCTCGCTTCACACTTTGAAAGATAATAGTGTTATAAGTTGTCCTGTGAAGAAGTAACTTTTAAATATGTTTTACAAACTATACAACTGACCAATAATGGAGACAATAATAAGCCAATAATCAATGGTACATTCTTCAAAATAAGCTCAGGACATTTCTATACTTTTAATATTTACTTTTTTACATTAGTGACATATGAAATTGTGGTATATGAACTTAAAGGGGCCCTAATTGGCTTTTGTTGGGATTTCCCCTTTCCTGTAGTGTGTTATATTAGTGTGTGTATGTAATGGTCTGCAAAGGCTAAAATCCATGTGTTCCCTCCAGAGGGAGTTTCTCTCCCACACTCTAAGCAGTTGACCAATCACAGCAGAGCCGGCCAGCTAACCATTCAGAGCGGACTGGGCTCTGGTTTCAGACAGAGGGTGAAAAGAGGTGCTGCAGCACAGGCAGTATGAGATGTCACAGTAAAGACACAAATTACAAATATGACCCTGAAAATAAAATGGCCGCTTTAAAGTCTCAGAATTAGTTTTCCAAATCGAGATGCGATCTTTTTGTCCCTCTATCAAGCTGTGTTTTTTCTTCTTTGCTTAACAAAGAGCAACACATTTCAGCGGCAGAGCTGACGGCTGATGGTGACGACGTTACATCATGAACACTGAGATGATGAAGGAGACAAAGAGAGAGAAAGAGGAGGAAGAGCAAGGAGGAAGCGGGGGAAGAGGGGGGGGGGGGGCGTATCTGAGAGGCCTGAGAACAACTTGTAGCCGCAGAGCTATTTCTGTCACGACTCCCAGAGGAGGGAGGACGTGTTTGAATGTCTGTGTGTGTGTGTGTGTGTGTGTGTGCGTGCGAGCGTGCGTGCGTGCGTGTGTGTGTGTGTGTGTGTGTGCGTGTGTGTGTGTGTGTGTGTGTGTGTGTGTGTGTGTGTGTGTGTGTGTGTGTGTGTGTGTGTGTGTGTGTGTGTGTGTGTGTGTGTGTGTGTGTGTGAAGGGGGGGTTGTATTTAATTCAGGGTGAGCTGCAGAGAGAGATATGTTCTTGCATTCCAATGAGAGCGTGGCCGTGCAAGCCAAAGAGCTGTCCTTTCTACACGTCTCATCTTAATCTGCAACACACACACACACACACATACACACACACACACAACCACACACACACGCTCAATCATGCATGACTTCTTTACATGTTTATAAATGGAAGCCGTAAAGTCTTGAAGTCAACACAGAGGAAGTTTATCTCGCTGCCCACAAAGAGTTATAAAACTGAGTGGACTGATTCTAAAAACAACAAAATAAATCACATGACACTGGAAGGGCACTCACCAAGGCCATGCCCTACTTCTCAATGTTAATGAAAGTGGAAACTACTTTGTGTAGACTTCGGTTCAGCTGCAAGATTAAATTGGTTCTTCCACCGAGTTTCAAGAAAATTGTGCAAAACCGCAAACATGACCTCCAATGTTTTGTCTATAATTGTATTTTAGTGGAATTTAAATACATGAGAGGACAGACAAGGACGATATAACTTAGCAAGAGGGATACAAATACAGTTTGAATAATAATAACTAATACATTGGATCTTTTGAAATATAATTAAATAGTTTTATAATTAAATCAAAAACCTAGAACTATGAAAAACACCAAGCTAATAAATAATACCTGAAGTTAGACGTAAAGAAAATGGATGACGTTGACTTATTATTATAAGGACCAACAAGGACATTTGAAACAGGACTAAGACTGAATTAAAAATGGCGCAAATTCGCAATAGCTGCTGCCACGTATGCACACACACACACACACACACACACACACACACACACACACACACACACACACACACACACACACACACACACACACATACCATGTATACAGGGGACATTACATTGATTTACATGGATTTCCTGGAGACTTAACCATAACCAACACATGCCTAACCCTTACCCTTACCCGTACCCTTACCCTAATCCTAATCCTAACCAAATCTTCACCCTAAAATTAATGATCCCCCTCATGGGGACCTGCAATCTGTCACCATAAGGGAGGCGAGTCCCCACACGTGACTGTGTAAACAGATTTAGGTCCCCACAAGTATAGTAATGCTAGGCCACATTACTTTCCATGGACCGATCCACAAGTACAAAATGCTACTGGTTGCATCTAATAAAGCTGCCAAAATAAAATAGATTAGATTAGATACAGTATGAAAGGGAGAATATGCTAGAATGCTTATTAGACGGCCACATACTAAATAATCCATTTACTTGACTCACAATATGAATTAGAAATGATTGAAAAGCCTCTGCAGATATACTGATGATTCTCTGTATTCACTTAGTAATCCTGAGCCTGGTCCATAGAGCATACTGTATAATGGAAATGAAACATTATGTAAATGTATTCAGGCCGAAGGGGATGAAGCCAGCTGTTTCCCCGGTAACCAGCTGTTAATGAATGAGTCCTGAGTTGCTTCAGGGACATGAGATAATTAATACACCTCCTCTAAATGATGCAACCGAGTGAACTGAGACCGAAGACGATTCCTACTGTAACCACCGAGCAGAAAACAGACCGAGCAGCAACAGGTCTGCTGAGGGAGCAGAGAGGATTCTGGGTATTGTTGCAACAGCCTAGTGGTTTAGAGAGATTTAATCAATGCAATAAATCATATCTGGGTTGTGTAATCAACTTTGATGTCACTCGAATCAGCTAATCCGCTGAGAACTGTTAAGAATCAGATATGAATGTGCTTTCCTGGAGTTACAGCTGATTCAAACTCGTTTGTAGTGCAATCAAATGCACGCACTGGTTCAACATGTACCGTAATGCATGCTAAATGAAAAATACATCAATAAAAGTAAATAAGATCTAGAAGAAAGATTATTCTGGTGTAACCGGTCTTAGTTTAAAGTCCAATATTTATTTCTAGTCGACATAAAATGGACATGCGGAGTGCAAAAGACAGAAATTACAATAAATAAAATGCTGCTAAATATTATTAAAGTGTAACGTATACCTGCTGTCAAAGGCATATACATATACCTGCATGGGCTCAGAACAGTCTCATAATACACTCATGCACACAAAAGGATTCACACTTGTGTTTTTCAATGCACACACAAATGTGTTCTGTTTCATATTCATGTAAATAAAATCCAAATACAGAAAAAAGTTTTACATATGTATTTTTGATCCTCACATATTAGTTTTCCGTTTAAAACCTCTGAACCTGCAAACACAAACAGCTTTCTGTGCACGGATCGCTGTGCATTCGTGTGTGGGTTTTTTGAGACTCCCCTGACGGTCAGCCGATTCGTACTTGTAATTTTTTCTATCTATAGCCGATCAGATGTCTCCTTCATTCTAAGCCAATCACATGAGTGCGCCCCCACGAGGGTATGATTTCTTGTGTTCATGACACTTCATATACTGTATGCATTTTGCGCTGTCCGGTCAGCTCGCTAAACAGAGGTCGGAGCATCAGGTGATCATGCAGAGCTGCGTGTCTCCGTCAGACTCAGCAGCTGATCTGATCTCTCGCTCGCGTCCGGTTATAATACTTCACTCGCGTTTATGTCCATATCGATCAGACCCAGCTCTCCTGATCGGCCTTTATAGAGAGCACCGATCAAACTATCAAGAGTGAATATCGGCCGATAATGACCGGCGGGGCTCCCCCCCCTCCGTTGACAGGTCACTGTCTAGCACTGGCTTCGTAGTGCACTGATCGATTAGGCTAAGCTAACCTGTAGCTGCTCCCTCATAAATAAAGCAGCTGTATTCGCCATACAGGAAACACACATTTAAATACATATCTAAAACTTTTTTCTGTATTTGGATTTTATTACATGTGTATGAAACGGAACACATTTGTGTGTGCATTGAAAAACACAAGTGTGGATCATTTTGCGGATCATGAAATACAAGTGTGAATCCTTCTGTGTGCATGTGTGTATTATGAGACTGTTCTGAGCCCATACACCTGTTCATATAAACCAGGGGTGTCAAACTCAAGGCCCGGGGCCAAAATTCATTCAATCTCAGTTGATAAAGACAACCTCAATAACTTATTTACATAGTAAGCTTGAAATACACCCTTCCTATTTCCCCTTATTATATATATTATATATCTGAGGGTTCTGTTTTAAGGGATGAGCTGCAACACTGTTTGTAACAGAATAAATGAAACCCTGGGGAGAGCTGGGATGTAGTCTGTAAAGTATATTCAAGTATCAATCATCATTTACCAACATTTGATTGATTTCTCTGGCTTATAACTTAACTTATGAGGCAAAATACCTCACCTCTAGTGAGTGGCCTTTGTACATTTTTCTGTATGCAGCCCTCAGTTCGAAAAAGATTGGACACCCCTGATACATCAACAGAGACGGATGAAAATATAGATACTTTTTAGAAAATGTATTGTGCTCTAAAAAAGAGATGTGGACAAACTCATCCATTTCAAAACGCCTCCGTGTAAACGACACCTATGACCTGCTGCAGTATGTTCCTAACAGGTTTAAGATTGTAAGAAATGTTGCTGAATATTTGCCAGACTTATCCTCCGCCCGATCAGCCGCGCGATGACAAACGAACGTCAACAATTGCAAACATTCCTCTGGGGTCAAAGTGTTTGTGTGACCTTTAACTCCCGACTGACACAACATGCAGCAGCTCGTGTAATTTCATAAGAGCGTTTTCTCTGCAGATGCCCGCAGGCTGTGTGACAGACTACACCCACCATGATCTCACAGTTTACACACACACACACACACTCTGTGACACACACGTTGAGTCTTTGTGTTCAGGAGGTCAGAGGGAGTTCTCCATGGTGAGTCACTGTCGACAAACAAAATAAAAACCGGGCTGATGTTGCGACACCAGAATGTTTTCCTGTCAGCAGCTTTCGCACACAGGCATCTTCAGCCTTTATGCAAATAGGTTTTAGTTACTGAGTTCCACATCAACACCTCCAGCAACATCAAGTTTTACAAGCTGTGCTGGAAAGTACCTAAAGTCCCTTACTTACACACTTTCCCTTGAGTCTTTGTGTTTAGGCCACCTCCCACTTTTACTCCATTACATGTATTCGACAGCTTTATTTACCTTTCATTTGAGCAATTATATATGAATTAAACTCACCGTTGAAACAAAACAAAGTACATTTACTCAAATACTGTATAAATACAAGGGATCATTTAGTTACTAGTTACTTTTCACAAGTTAGGTTGTATACAAACTCATTAGAGAAGCCTGTGACATGTCTATCTCTGAATATAATTAGACAAGGCTTTTTTATAGTGGTTATGCTTAGAAAAAAATCAATGCTGACGTTATACAGAAGTTCATCGGAAGTTAAGTCGAGCGGAAAAATACATGAATCCTTAAAGGGGCTCTTTTATTTTATGTTCATTTTCAGGTTCATATTTATATGTAGTGTCTCTACTGGGACATGTCTCCATGCTCTAATGTTCAAAAAGCTCTCATACTGCCTGTGCTGCAGCACCTCTTTTCCCCCTCTGTCTGAAGCCAGAGCCCAGTCTGCTCTGATTGGTTAGCTGGCCGGCTCTGTTGGGATTGTTCAACCTCTTAGAGATGACCCGCCTATCACTTACAATGTGTTGGAGCGCCAGCTAATAGAATAACAAGTGTTATATAGTGATGTCACTATGTTCCGGAAGTTAACAAAGGAGTCCAATGGACCATTTTGCAGACCATTTACATGCACACAAACCTATGAAACACACTACAGGAAACGGAAAACCCCAAAAAGCACAATTGGGCCCCTTTGAAATGTGCTCCACTTGTACCACAGCTGGTGCTTGATGTCTCCGCTGCCGTTAAACTCACCTGTCAAATCCAGCCACACCTGCCTGTGCTTTTTCCTCCACCTGCCCTTTTACTGATTCCCAGAACGTAGTACTTCTCTATTAGCATTCAGGTGTGAGCACGTCACACATACTGACAGACACGCACACACACACACACGCACACACTCACACTCTGGTCATTGTTCAAAAGCAGCGATCTGATTCCAGGCACGTCGGCCTGCGTGGCAGATGAATGGCCGGCCCTGTTGGAGAGAGCCGCAGGAGAGGGATAATGGAGTCGTTTGATGTGTGTGTGTGTGTGTGTGTGTGTGTGTGTGTGTGTGTGTGTGTGTGTGTGTGTGTGTGTGTGTGTGTGTGTGTGTGTGTGTGTGTGTGTGTGTGTGTGTGTGTGTGTGTGTGTGTGTGTGTGTGGTGTGTGTGTGTGTGTGTGTGTGTGTGTGTGTGTGTGTGTGTGTGTGTGTGTGTGTGTGTGTGTGTGTGTGTGTGTGTGTGTGTGTGTGTGTGTTGGTATTATATATGGGGAAATATCATTTTACAGTGTCACGTCATGGGGAACGGTTTTAGGCCTCATTCAAATGAAGTGTTTATCTGAACTGGATTTGAAACAGTCCAGACGTACTGGTACTTACTGACAGTGGTGTAATGTACCAAAGCATGTGTACTCAAGTACTGTACTTAATTACAAATCCAAAATACTTTTACTTTATTTGAGTATTTCCATTTCAAAAATAATACTTCAACTAAAATATTAAATTGAATTCAACTACAAAATAGTATATAAAGGAGTTCAAAGTAGCACAACCTTAAACATACAGCAGTAAAATGCAACATTCTTATTAATGCAGCACTAATATTAATACAAAAAACATAATGTATAATAGTAAAACACGCACAGGGAACATTTCACTGCACAATAATTGCTTTTACTTTTCATACTTTAAGTACATTTAGCAGATGATACTTGCTTTTACTTGAGTAAGGTTTTGAATCCAGGAGTTTAACTTGTAATGGTTAATGTGGTGTGTCAGTCAGTGGCGAACAGTGTCTATCACAACTGGACCTTCTGTAGACACACACCCCCCCCGCCGCCGCCGCCGCCAATCGCCGTCTTGAAAAGGGTACTCACAACAATTCCGCAACAACTTCATCTTCACCTGTTGCAAAAACAATAAAATCAACTGCTTCGTCCCATTCATCTGGATCCTCTGTCTCGAGCCAGTTAACTAGCGGGCCTTCTAGAGCAGTGGTTCCCAACCTGGGGGGCGCCAAAGATCGCAGGGGGGGTGCCAGGCCTCAGATGATTTTTTTACATATAATTGTAACGCAATACATGATTGTCACTAAAAGCCTTGTCTCTACATTACAATAAAATATACAAAATAAGTGATTAATACATTTTAATAAAAATTGAAGTTAGTAGCTTTTAAAGGCATAAAAAAACAGAAATGTATAATTCTTTCTTTAATAGAAATGTTTCTTCTGCCCGTAAAGTGTCCAAAGCAGGCTTTTCTGGATAAGCGCATTTTTTTTTATAAATATAGTCATTGTCCATGCCGGTTTCAGTTGGATGATTTGTCACAGTTGCTCCGATCAGATCGGTCTCCTCCATTTTGTAGATTATTTACGACTTTTGAATCCACTGAGTGGACGGACTCATTCATGTTCATCCTGCCCACTGGGAGCACACAGTCTCATTTGTTCAGAGACCGTGGTGCTCATTAAAAGTGCCAACACACAAAGTGTTTGGCCAAACATTCCCTCTCAAGTCAGAACTGAGGTCACAAAAAATAAGCGGTCTCAGAGCCCAATATGATCAGTCCACCAGGATCAAAATGAAAAACTAAATATCGTTCCAGGGCAACATTTCAGCCCAGATTTAACCTGTTAGGCCCCGAGCCTGTTTTTCAGGTCTCAGGCTCCAAAATGACATTCCCAGAACAAAGGACCATATCTTCCCTTCTAAAAGGGTTAAAGTAATAATCTTTGTTCTCAAAGTAATGATAAACCTGTGAGTTGGATGTAGACAAGTCAGAATCAATATAGATGTTTTTTATTTTAAAGAAAATTCAGATTGAACATGGTAAAAAACTGTAAATTGTTTTGTTTCTTTTTGACTTTGTCTTTGTCTTTGTTTTTGTTTTGTTTGTCTACCCTCCCTCCCAAATGTAAAGCGTCTTTGGGTTCAAGAAAAGCGCTATAGAAATAAAATATATTTAAATGATAGTGTCCGTCCAAAAAATATGTTGTACTTATAGTGAAAACTAACCTTGGATGATGGGTTGGTAGACTAAAAGCTTTAGGAATCCAAAGTACAACATATAATAAGTACCCTGTATCAAGATTGATGCAAAACAAGTGATATTTGACCTTTTTAGACAGATTTAGCAAAAGAAACTTCTTCTGGGGCCATTTGGGTGGATTTTCCTTATCTCTGGCCCCCCTTTGATCGATTTTGACATGTGACATCTCTTTCTGACCGTTAGAGCCAATAGAATCCAAGGGAAATCGTCCCGCACACACTCATGTTAAAAAAAAAAAGGTAGCCTCTCTGCGCATGCTAGCTTGCCTTAGAGGGGAGAAATATCGCTGCTCTGATATCAAGCAACGGAAAAGCTGTTTTATTGCTTATGGATTATCAGAACATTTCAAAGGGGACCCAGTCACATTGGATTAACCTATGGATTAACTACACCATCGTTTTTATAATTTTAATGCCATTGAAGACCAGTTTAGACCAGACAAAGACGAAGGTAAGCCATGTTAGCGTTGTGGGCTACCTAGCGCCACTTGTTTTGATGTACGTTTTTGATAACGTCGCGAGTTTGTATCTTTCAGTGTTGAGGTGGGCACCGTTAGATTCTGTGTCTCCTTGCGATCATAAACGATGTGTTGGATGTGCACCTAGGATAAGTAATAAGGGAGCTAGGAGAGATTATCGGTGCAGTAATAGGTTAGCATTATTCGCTCAGGGGTCATTTAGATGCTTCTTATGAGACTTGTGTTTATTTTTGATAAAAAATGGTTTGTATCGTCAGTTAGCTGAGATTATTCCCGTTAATCTGGTATAATACATTAATGGGTTCTTAAATATTAAGATCCCCTGAGACACAGTGTCGTGAAAAAATAACTAAAGTATCCGCCGGCGAGGACCTTCGGGCTTAACAGGTTTTAAACTCCTGGCAGGACAATAAGCTCGAGCTCAATTCTTGCACTGAATTAAAAAAAAGTGAGTGAGGGACTGTAAAACTGTTCAATTGTTATGATGTGTAAAGAAGACTGATATTGTTCTATAATCGGCTGAAACTGTTAAGTCATGATGTGAAACGGTTAACAAAGAAAGCACTTTTAAGATGCACATATTTTCAAAAGCTATTTTATTTATTTTCTCCTATTTTATTTTTGAATGCAGCCCAAGAGGAACATTACACATATCCACAGTATTTACTGTATATCTGTATAGTTCAATGTTAATTTACAATAAATATTGTTGTTTATGAATTGTACTTTCTTTATTTGATTGGCAGTCAGTTGTTGATTACATGCAGATGTTGATACAGCTGCAGGCTACTTATATATCACACTAATTCATAAAGCAACTTAGACATTTTGATGTTCCGGACCTTTGCATGGGGAGATGTTCTCTAACTGGACCTCGTTGAATTTTAGTTGAATACCCCTTCAATATATGATTGGTTGATCAAACTGTCAGTCCAAACGTACGCTCTCATTCAGTGCAACGGCCAGGGCATTCGATCAAGGATGTAGAATACCTTGGTTGAAGGATATTCTACCCAGAGACCCAGAACAAGATCTGATTGGTTGCTTTCTTTTCTAACACAAACCCACTGAAATGCGTAGTGCATGGTCCGAGAAGGACAAACAAATCAACGTAACACTGTGATATTACAGATCAACAACACAGATACCATTCTCATTTATTCATTTTATATACATTTTATTTATATAATTAAATCGATTTGTTTTATCTGAGTGTTCCAGGGTATTCTCTGAATACCTTGAAGGCCCTGACGGTTCGCCACAGGTGTCAGTACTTTCCCTTCAGTAAATACTCTGAATACTTCCTCCACCCTTATTCTTTATCTCTTAGGTGTCATTTTGGACGGGTTCCACTTCGGTCTCTAATTACTACTCAACACCCTGAGTTTTGTTCCCATGACTGTGTGTTATGTGTGTTATGTCAGGTATGTCTGACGTGATGTTAAACTACAGGTGTGTTTTGCTCTAATAACCTGCAGCGCTCCTGTCACACTGAAGTGGATTCACTAACCTGTTTTTACAAACAACTGGTTCTTCAAGTGTCTCACAAGCTGCAATAAATCATGGAGACAAAGCAAAATGTCACAGTAGTAGCCCTAGGGGATACAAGATTAATTACACCTCATAACACAACGTCATTCTGGCATTTTAGCTTCCTCACCTCAGACAAATGGCGCCATGAGGAATACAAAGCCGGTAGGTCAGCATTATTTTTTTGTTAATGCAGGCTCACAAAGACATAGTTAGACTTATTTGTGAATACTGCATACCAAGTACAACACATGTGAAGTATTTCAATGGTTTTAAGCGAGTTTCTTTAATCCTTAATAAGGGAAATATCTATAACTAAGCTGTCATGACGAGATACCCACCATAGTGACAAATGTGGATTAATCCACGGCTTAAAATAGTCCCAACTCAATGCACTACACCCTCCTGTTTGTTTGAAACACTGCTGTGGTCAGTATTTAAGGTATGGTTGATTAAATGCTTTCTTTTCATAGTTTTCTGTTTTATTTCATTTCCAATTTTATGTTCCCTAATATTCTAGGATTAAAGGGAAGTAACAAAACATAAAATAGAAACAGAAAAAAAGTGTATTGTTTAGTTAATCAAAATAAAGAGGGCTCACCATCCAAGTTGCACAACTCAAATTGCTGACAAAACAAAATAACTTTCTTACAAAAGAAAGCTAAAACAATAAACACGATAAAAAAGATACACACTTAACAAAACACTTGTCAAAACTAGATAACACGTATCACACAACACATACACAACCTGAAGGGAGACAATCAGGGGGAGAGAGACACACGCACACACACACACACACCCTACGGCACGTAACAATGTATCAAGTAAGAGAGCAGCAGCCAGGAAGTCAGACAGTATTGAGAAACAAGCAATCAACACATTTCAGTGAGTTTCTAAATACAGTCTTACTTCTTGGTCGGGGCTCTCGTACAAAATGAGTAGTAGTGTTGTATGTAGTAGTATTACATGTCACTTGTTAGATGCTTTTATCCAAAGCGACTTACATACTCAATACTGTGGACAATCCCCACAGGAGCACTTTGGGGTGAAGTGTCTCAGGGACACAACGACATGCTGACTGCAGTGGGGTTTGAACCTGTGACCCCCTGATCCGAACACCAATGCACAACCCACTACACCACACACCTCCTCATTAGTAATTGTTGTAGTAGTAGTAGTAGTAGTAGTAGTAGTAGTAGTAGTAGTAGTAGTAGTAGTAGTAGTAGTAGTAGTAGTAGTAGTAGTAGTAGTAGTAGTAGTAGTAGTAGTAGTAGTAGTAGTAGTAGTAGTAGTAGTAGTAGTAGTAGTAGTAGTAGTAGTAGTAGTAGTAGTAGTAGTAGTAGTAGTAGTAGTAGTAGTAGTAGTATTATAGAAGTTACAAAGCAGAATAAGGTATTAATATATATTTAAAATAAAAATAAACTGTCAGTGAATGTATTTCCTGCATATGCCCTCTTCCTGTCGTCAGACGACCTTCACGCACCCTCGCGCTCATACCGTCTGTTACCTGGCAACCCTGATTTGACACGGGGCAGCTTGTTGCCATGCCAATGATGATGCTGAAGTCCTGTTCCATTTGAGGGGGTTTCTGTTGGACCCCATTGTTTTGAGATGGTAGTGACTCCTGGAGTGTCTTTCACACTGAAAATCATTCATAAATAAATACATTTATTAAATGAATTATGTCAACAAGTGTCACATAAGTGTATTAAGTTAGTTGAAAGCAATAATTAAAACCTATTTAAACGTAATATTATCGCTTTAAAGGTCCCCTATTATTCTCTTCTCAACAATAAAGTATGGGATATTATAAGTTGTAGTAATGACATATAATGTGGAAGGATGTTGGACATAGCTTTTAAACATTTTAATTATGATTTTGTATCTTAAACAAAGAAAATGTTACCTTCAGCTCAACTTTTTCCTCAAATGTTACTTTTTTGTAAGGTAGAATTATGAATTATTGACAAAGTATTGTAATTAGTTTCTCTTTAATAAAAGGAAAGTCCTCAAATATTACTTTTTTCCCCAAATTAAAGACTTTTGTCCTGCTTTTCCCTCAATATATTAAAACATGTTTATTGCTATATAAACACTTAATAAATAAAACAAGTCCTAACTGTTTCTTGTAAACTTACACATTTGGTCTTTTAATATATATTTATTCTTGTGTCATCAGAACTTTTTCACAACCGACTTTAATACCAACATTAACATTAATTCTCCTTCTGTGGCATCTGCTGTGTTACTCAATTTTCCATTTCAACTTTACTTTGTTTCATAAAAAAGAAGGGATTTCACAACCGGAAAATGCAATAAAATGTAACAAAACAACCAAATAAAAAGCACAGAACATTTTCATAAAAGAAGGATGTGTTCCATCAGATGTTCTTGTGAGTTTGTACACACAGTCCAATGACAGAATAATGAATCTGTGCTGTCAGAGTCGATCAGCGCTGACCCTAAATTCCACTGAGAGACACTGGAGTGTGAGGTCCCACCTAACAACACTTTAAACTGCAGGGACAAACAGAGGAGGGGTCCTGCAGGGCGGAGTGTGTGTGTGTGTGTGTGTGTGTGTGGTGTGTGTGTGTGTGGTGTGTGTGTGTGTGTGTGTGTGTGTGTTGTGTGTGTGTGTGTGTGTGTGTGTGTGTGTGTGTGTGTGTGTGTGTGTGTGTGTGTGTGTGTGCGCGTGTGTGCGTGTGTCTGCTGACTGATTCATGTCCACAGTCTGCAGAGGGAGAAACGGTCTGAGCGATGCATTCAAGGACCAACGGGGGAATTTCTTTCTTCAGAGAGTAAACAGATCATAACACGCTGCATCTGTGAGAGCTGTCGCCCAGACGTGCAGAACAATAAATCTCCACATGCTGCAGATTAAACTCTGAACATCTGAACATCTGCACAGGGGTGGGATTACTCACTATGTTTATTAAGGACTGCACTGAAGTACATATTTGAGATACTTTGACCTTATTTGACTATTTTTTTACCGTTATTTGACTACCTTTATACCGGCTGTTGCTCAGGGAGTCAACAGTAAAATCCCACCTCTTGAAGACTTGTTGAGACGTCCTTGGGCAAGAAAATGACCCCCAAATTGCTCCCATAGGCATGTCTGCGAGTGCATCGAGTGTATGTAATGTAAGTTGTTTTGGAGAAAAGCATCAGCTAAATAATATGTAACGTAGTTTATCTGAAAAATGTAGATACTTTGCAAAATATTGTGATTTTCTTTACACACATACAGCTTTTCAAAATATGATGCATTGTTAGAAATAGAACTACAATTTGAATGATTATAGTTTATACAAGTACAGTACCCACTATTATTCAATCAACAAACAAAAAATGTGTAATTTAAAAGTCCTTGTTCATGTAAAACCATGTTGTGGTTCCAGCTTCACAACTGTAAGGATTTTCTGCTTTTCCTTTGAATACCGTGATTGAATTAGTATGTTTGGGCTGATATGTACTATGTGTGGGCTGTTAGTTAGACAAACAAACTTTGTGAGGAGTCACTTTTGGCTCTGGGTCATTTTAAAGATAGTTCATATTATTTGCTAACATAGTGCCATGCCTCCTTGGGATGCACTTGTGCTTTTTGGGTTTCAAAGTGAGTCCATGTACACGGTGTCAACGCGTCTAAACATCATGAGTATAAAAGCTCCTATTAAAATGTTAGGGCCTGTATAACATCAAAACCAAACTAAATGAGCACACCTAGGGTCCTATGAACGCTTTGGAAATAAGTCACAGTTCAGATTTGCCGATATAAATGGAGACAGCTTCATTTCAAAAGCAGTGTACTCATTTCACACACCTTTTTTACTTTTGTAGCTTAGCGCATATGCTAACCAAAGTCTGGATAGGCAAACTTGAAGTTTTCATTCGAAGTTTTCTAAAGAACCGAACTTTGAAAAACTCCACATGACTCCTGCAGCTACTCGGCAACAGACACCCCAATTCTGAAGGAGAATGGTTTTAGGTTTTGGGAGATAATCATAACTCGCATACACACATATAAACACACATAGATGTCTGTGATTATAGAATGACACAGCAGTATCCAGTTCATTAGGAACACATAGCTTAAAGTAATAGAGTCCAATAAAATAACCTTGCACCAAATCTCCCATCATGAAGGTTATAATGTTCAGTTTGGGTTAGTTTTATATTGCAGAGAGATTTTTATTCCACCACTAAATGTAGTGGACGATATCACAAATAGGTCTCAGTGTAACACAACGCTGTGCTGTCAGGACGTTACAACACAGTGTTTCCTTTCTGTAGAGAATGTAAAACATGGAGAGGAAGAAGAGGAGAAGAAGATGTCCGCCGCTGCAGGGAGCTGAGGTTCAGCTGCTCATTTGTAAAGCAAACATGGCTGCAGTCGGAGGGAAACTTCAAAGCTCAGCGTGACATCTCAGATAAAGACATCAAACGGAGAAAGTCTCTCAGATGAAGACTCTTCCTGCCTTCGCCCTGACATTGGCTTTATGAAAAATACTGTCACAGCTGCTGAGTGCCATGACATGTTAGAGAGCGCTCAGACATTTCAGTTTTATTCTGATATAATACATTTGACTGTAAGTCATATTTTTACAGTATCCTCAATAGAAACTCAGGTCCTTGGGAGTTTTAAGGCCAATTTAAATCTGAAGTTTGTGAACTTGTGAAGACGTGGTAATAACAAATCAAACAGACATGTTGCTTGACAAAAAATCTCAACTAAAATGTCGACTTACTATCTTTTTTCGGGTTTTCAGCAATGTTATGGGGTAAAAGTGAATTAAAAAGACACCTAATTTAGTTTGTGCACGATAAAACACCATAGGGTAATTATAACATTCATAGCTCAGTCTAGCTTGTCACGCTAACATATGCTGAAGTATCTTTATGTCAATTCAGTGGTACAGGAATACAACTGCATTGAACAAGATAGGGCACAGAAAAAGGTAACAACTTGAGTACTAGCATAATAGTTAAAGGTAGTGAAAGAAGGTATGGTCTTCAGGCATTTTCATGTATGTAACAAGCAAACTGCTGTCCGACAAAATTAGCTAATAAAACAACGTGAAAATACTCGTAAAAGTAAACGTATCAAATTCGTATTTAAGTAAAAGTACATGCATAAGGGTGCCGTAAAACATGGCAGCCTCTTCCCTCTGACATGTCTCTATAAAAACAATGCGTGTGTATTCACAGACTTAATGTGTGTCCATGTATGTGTGTATTTGTAATGTGTATATAAACTAACACGTATATAGTATATGTAATAATATGTATAATTATTATGGATTATAATTAGTGATGAATTGAGGTGTTCATCGCTTACAGCGGGGAAAGACAGAGCCATTGGTAATTACTCTATAAATGAACCGATAGTTTTAATCTATATTAATGCACCATAGTTTATTCATACATTTGTATTTTATATGATACATCTGATTCTGCAAAGTAACATAAAGGTGGGGTAGGTAAGTTTGAGAAACCGGCTCGAGATACACGTTTTGTTATATTCCATGGAATGCTCTCAACATCCCGATAGCAATGAATATCTGAAGTGCTTTGACAAAAAATCCATAAAGAAATGTCATCTGTGGAAGCCGTGGCGCTGTAAAAAGCACGACCAATCATCTGAGCCGGCCCGGCTAAAGTAACTGGATGGCCTACCTGCCTGTCAGCCTTCCATCGGGGCACAAACTGATCTCGTGCCCTCATTGGTCATGTGCGCGTTCGTGTGTGTTGGAGGAGGGGCTCTGTGAGGAAGTGGCAGATTTTCTCTGGTTGTGTATTTTCAAATTCAAGCGATCTCGAGCCAGTTTCTCAAACTTACCTACCCCACCTTTAAGCTGTCAGATAAATGTAGTGGAAATGCACAGCAGTCAAAAGTAAAAAGTAGCAGAACAAGGAGATAGCACAACTACCTAATAATGTGCATAAATAAAGTACTTGAGGAAACTTTGTAGGTACTTTCACCCACTGGTGCTTTTCCAGAGATCCAGAGAATAAAAAGGAACCATTTCAGACTGTGTGTTTTTCCTACAGCCTAGTTTGTGTTTTTTCGGGAATTTCTTGCTCTCAGTGGAGTTGTGTTGAAGCGAGTAGTGAGGATGACAAATGTGATGACACATGTATTTGGTTAGGAGGTGATTTCTCAATTCAGCAGACATGTTGGATGACGGAGGTTTTGGATGATGAACCGCATTAGATTTACGACCACCAATAGCAGCAGCAGAACACACTTCCAAACACACCTGACTGCACAGCATCACTTTCTTTGTGTGTGTGTGTGTGTGTGTGTGTGTGTGTGTGTGTGTGTGTGTGTGTGTGTGTGTGTGTGTGTGTGTGTGTGTGTGTGTGTGTGTGTGTGTGTGTGTGTGTGTGTGTGTGTGTGTGTGTGTGTGTGTGTGTGTGTGTGTGTGTGTGTGTGTGTGTGTGTGTGTGTGTGTGTGTGTGTGTGTGTGTGTGTGTGTGTGTGTGTGCTTGCGTGTTTGATTTACAGGCCAAGACCTCAATATCTAACAACATAGCAGACATCACCAATACAAGAAGAAACACAAAACCTCTCTGTGTCTTTCTGTCTTGATGGTGTTGTTGAAACAGAGCATATACAGGAAGTAGGGGTGTGCGAATAAAACAGAAAAAGAGTGAATGAGCGAGCGAGCATGTCACAGAGAGACAGAGAGAAAGAGTCATGGAGGTCAGATTGCATCATCACAGTTTCCCTCCATGGCTGGGCGCTGGTCAGCTCGGCCATGTAAACAGGAAACAGAAAGAGAGGAAAAGAGGACAAAGGCTTTCATCATCTGAACATTTCCCAACCCTACGAGGGTATTAAAATGAATGAAAATAGAACATAAAATAAGGTGTTATTATATTTCGGCATGCATTACTGAAACGTTCTGTGAGAGTAGGTTTTTATGTAAACACACTGATCATTTAGCTTGTCTGAGAGTTTTAAAGGAATAGTTCAACATTGTAGGAGCTGGAGTCAGGAGTCAGGACGTGGTTAGCCTAGCTTAGCATACAGCCTAGGAGCGGAGGTACACTAGACTAGCTTAGCATTAAGACTGGGAGCAGGAGGAAACAGCTAGCCTAGCTTAGCATAAAGACTGGAAGCTGACATTAGGACGTGGAAAGCCTAGCTTAGCATACAGCCTAGGAGCGGAGGTACACAGCTAGACTAGCTTAGCATTAAGACTGGGAACAGGGGGAAACAGCTAGCCTAGCTTAGCATAAAGACTGGAAACTGGCATTAGGACGTGGAAAGCCTAGTTTAGCAATCAGAATAGTGCCGGGGAAGACAGCTAGCCTAGATCAGCATGCATAAAAGCATATCTGTTGCACTTTTAATGAACTCTAACAAGAGTTTAAACTCTTTCAAAAAAACAAAATAGCGTTGAAGATATTTAACAGTCATGTTGATGGTTCAAAGATCTGCTTTAAAACTAATACTGTAAGAAGTTTCTATTTCACAGAGATTATACACCAAATATTTTGCGGCCATGCTGGAATAACATGACACTCAGAAAGTTAGATAATATATTCCCAAATGTTATCTTCATTTAAGAATTCTTCACTCTTTCTAGTGTAAATACACCAGTCATGATCAATCAATCAATCAATGTTTATTTATATAGCCCAATATCACAAATGTTACATTTCTCTCAGTGGACTTCACAGTTTGTACAGAATATCAGTATGACAATATGACACCCTCTGTCCTTAGACCAGTGGCGGAGCTGGGGGGTGGCTGGGAGTGGCCACGGCCACCCCCAGCTGAATCCTGGACACCCTTTTGGCCACCCTCACCACGGGGGCCCAAACTATTTTTGAACATTAAGAACAAAATGTTTAGTAACCTTTCATCATTCATCAAGAATTAACATTAATAGGACGTTATATCAATAATGTACTCACTAAACTTACAATTCATTTAACTTATTTTCTTCCAAAAGTGAATTATCCAAAGCCTCTGTACACCCCTTCTATTTACATGTAATGGTTTGGTCCTGCCTCCAAACGCGGTGCAGCACCGCCAGCACTTTCTAGCAGAGAGTGAGAGCATGTTAGGAGCAGGGATGCTAGTACTTACGTGTGTACACATGTCTCAACGACTCACAAAGTCAGGCTTTCAAAAGAGAAAAGAAAGGAGAGAAAGACAAGAGGGAGGGACTAAAGGGCGACAGGATGTCACCCAGTTTTTCAAAGAAAAGGTGGGTGTGGTCTATGAGTGGTGGAAATGTGTCTGTTTGCTAAGCTTAGTCCATTGTAAATAATAATTGTTATGTTTACTAAGCTGACATTAAAGAGCCTGTGACAGCATCCCAACAACTGTTGTGCAATGAAATATTCTGCTATCATCTCGAACCGTCAGTTTAAAAAAGAAGTTGCGATACCGTTCCGTTAAATATCAATAATTTCGATCATCGCGGGGAAATTCCTTCGACTCATTTTGAGGTTTTGGGGGAAGCCGAAAGTGATGTCAATGCGGGAACGCTTCACTGACAAAGTGTGTTGTTATGCGTAGAAATGGTGAATTACTGAGTTTAGGCACGTTAATAATGTTTTAATGAAGTTGACTACAGTATATTCATATTTGTCAGTGCTTTCATGTCAATTCGGCGAACATAAACATAAATGATCGTGGTGAAGATGATGATTAAATTAGGATTACAAATCAGTAGTGAGAGCTGCTGAATTTCCTCCCGTCGGATGTGATATAAAAACAAATCCATTATTTTTGTAGTTGTAAACTCAAGTGGATGAAACTACATTTATTAGTGCTTTCATGTCAATTCGGCGAACATATGATACATTAAATGATCGTGAGGATGATGATTAAAAATCGTTTGTTTGAGCCGGTTTGCATTTCCTGATGAGAAAACAAACCAATGCTTTTTGTAGTTGTAGTACACCAACGTGGATTAAACGTGTGGTTTTTTACCACAATGTTGGGAAATTAATGGATAAAATGCACGGATTATTATTATTATTATTCCCACTCCGATCGGGACTCTCGGTCCACCGTTTCCCCGCAGCGAGGCTCCCCCCGTTGACAGTTTACGTGGGCTGGGTGCAGTGGCGGACTGGAATCCCGATGGGCCGGTACCGAAGTGGGCCGGTCGGATAAGTCACGAGCACATCCCCCATAGGCGGCGCGTGAGGCTCAGGTTTGGGAAGGCTAAATAACTTTTTTTACCTGACGCTGCCCGCCTCCGGCGTCTATAGAAAAGAGATCAGCTCAGTGTGCGGAGTTTAAATCTCTCAAGTCATATTACAGGATTAGGAAATACAGTTTAAACTGCCGTATGCAGAGAAGACGTCGACGTGTCGCACTTATCATTCATATTATCCCATCAATCAGATCATCGATCATATAATATCATAATATATCATATATTTCCTTATCTGAGTCAGCTTCTCCAGCCGTATTTGGCCGTGCAACACTTACAGTGTCACATACTGTATGCAGAAGTATTATTTTAAGCAACACATTGTTGACGAAACACTCGAGTCAAATATAATTAAAGTCAGATCCACTCGTGTCTTAGACGTGAATGCGCTCTCAGCTGGAGAGAGAAACCCTGGCTTGATTTACCGAATTGATAACCAGCGTCGTAGGACTGCTTTATGAGATCTCGTGTGTTAGTTTGTTGTTGTTAGTTAGTTTGTTACTCAAACATATCCAGGGTATGTTGAACTGGCTTCGTAGTGCAGGGCACAGGTGGCTAGCAGCGCTAATGTCAAAGACACAGACATCATACATTTTATTTGTATTTTACCAGGATGCAGTGACACAAATATTTGGGAAGGCTTAGCCTTCCCTAGCCTACAGCACCCGGCGCCCCTGACCTCTCCCACTCCCCCCGTTGACAATTTACTAGCGGTACCGAAATGGGCCGGTCGAGAGTCCCGGGAAGATTTTTAGTCCCATTCCACCACTGGCTACATGACCGTATGCTCGCCCATATTGACGCACCTAATTCCTAAACTTCTAACAGATACAACATAAAGCGATCCTTCAGCCTCATGTGAGCTCTCAGACACGTTCAAAATTAAACTGTCATCGCTGTCTGAGCTTGCTGCTGTGTGCGCCATCGTGCGTTTACATGCAGATGCTGGGATCCTGAACGGTGCAGCTGGAGCGCTGTGCCCGCAATGACGTCACACGTAATTTGGCGGGACTTGAAGAATCCCCGAGAAGATCCAGAAAATGGTCAACATTGAAGGGCAGATTTGTCACAAGTTAGACACTTATTTTATTGTTTGTTTGATGCCTCATCTAAACTCTCCTGTCATTTCAGATCCCGCTTTCCTCCAGGCCCTTGTAATCAGCTCATTTCCCTCACCTGGTCTCCTCAGCCCTTCCCCTCACCTGTTACTCATTCCCTCATCACTCCACAGTATTTATACCACCTCATTATCAGTTGTCCTTCGCCAGATTGTCTTGTCGTTTCCGCCAAGCTCTCCAGTGAGTGTTGTGCTCTAGTCCCGAGTTTTGTCCTGCCCAGTTTTCGATTCCTGCCTGCCTGCCTGCCTGCCTGTCTAACGGATTTACTGGTTTTGACTCTGCCTGTCCTTGACCTGGAATAAACTGAACATTACTATACTGGTTGTATCTGAGTCGTGCTATTGGGTTCTTATCTGTACCTGTGATCGTGACAGTACAATCTGGCCAAACATGAATCCAGCCGACTCAGCGACAGAACCGCCTTCGCACGATATCGTGTTACAACGCCAGGAGCAGCAGCTTACCTTCATGGCTGAAGCGATGCAGGAGATGGCCGCTCGTGTCGAACGGACCTTTGTGAATCTCCGTGATCATCTTCAGACCCGTCCTGCAACGGTCCATGGCCCGGAACTAACTCCAGCTTCCGCTGTTCGAATCCAGAGTCCTCTGGCATCGGATGCACGCCTGCCTCCTCCGGAACGCTACTCGGGAGCCCCAGGTTCGTGCAGACCATTCCTGGTCCAATGTTCCCTCGCCTTCGAGCTTCAGCCTTCCGCCTTCCCAACAGAAAGATCCCGGGTGGCGTATATTGTCTCTCTTCTCACGGGCAAAGCTAAAGACTGGGGTACCGCCGAATGGGAAAGACAATCCGCTGCCTGCTCGTCTGTAAGCGTATTCTCCGATGAACTGCGTAAAGTTTTTGATCACGCTACACCCGGAAGAGAGGTAGCTCGTGGACTGTTTAACCTGGTGCAAGGAGGGAGATCTGTGTCGGATTACTCCATCGAGTTTCGTACCATAGCCGCCGAGAGTAACTGGAATGCTTCTTCACTCCTCGATGCCTTCTACAACGGTCTGTCGGATCGCCTTAAAGACGAGCTGGCAGCTAGGGACCTTCCTGCTGATTTAGATGAGCTGGTGGCTCTCTCCATCCGCATTGACTGCCGTCTGCGGGAGCGGAGGAGAGAGAGGGTTTTCTCCGTCGCCCCTCAGGCTCCGCCTCTCCCGTCAGCGCATGCTACTGAACAGGTGAGAGGAGGATTTTCTAACTCGTCTGAACCAATGCAGCTGGGGCGGACCCGGCTTTCCGAGGCAGAACGACAGCGCCGCCTGCGGGACAACTGCTGTCTTTACTGCGGCCAGCAGGGTCATCTTGCCTTCTCTTGTCCTGTAAAAGACAGGGCTCACCAGTCATCCAGAGGGCGCTGGTGAGCCGTATGATGAATTTAGAAATGCCCTCTCGACCCCTAACCCATGCTCAGCTGAGCTGCTTGGGGAAAATGCACACTGTGGCAGTTCTTATTGACTCTGGTGCTGATGCCAGTCTTTTGGACATAACACTGGCCTTTCAAATGGGACTTGGTCAGGAGGCTTTGGAGAAGCCCATCAATGCTACAGCTCTAGATGGTCGTCTTCTCTGCAGAGTGACACACCGTTCAACTCCAGTTCAAATGAGCATGTCAGGTAATCACAGCGAAACACTCTCTTTTCACCTTATCCATGCACCACATCAGCCTGTCATTTTGGGGTTTCCTTGGTTAAGGAGGCATAATCCTCATATAGATTGGGTTTCAGGGACTATTAGAGAGTGGAGTGCTCATTGTCATGCTGTCTGCTTAAGATCTAGTTCCTCAATTGATTCCAGTCAGCCGAGGATCTCTGAGTGTGAAGACCTTTCCGGTGTTCCCAATGATTACTGGGACCTTAAAGTGGCCTTTAACAAAGTTCGGGCCACCTCACTCCCGCCTCATCGTGCTAATGACTGTCCTATTGACCTGTTACCTGGTACTTCTCCTCCTAGAGGTCGACTTTTTTCTTTATCGGCTCCTGAAACTAAGTCAATGGAGAAGTATATCAATGACTCTTTGGATGCAGGGCATCTTATCCGGCCTTCATCATCTCCTGCTGGTGCAGGTTTCTTCTTCGTGGGTAAGAAGGATAAGACTCTGCGCCCATGCATTGACTACAGAGGACTCAATAACATCACTGTCAAAAACAGGTACCCCCTTCCACTTGTTTCCTCTGCATTTGAACTGTTACAAGGCGCTACTATTTTTACCAAGCTGGACCTACGTAATGCGTACCATTTGGTGAGAATCAGGGAGGGGGACGAGTGGAAGACGGGATTTAACACTCCTAGTGTACATTATGAGTATTTAGTCATGCCTTTTGGACTCACCAATGCACCTGCAGTCTTCCAGGGGTTGGTGAATGATGTTCTGCGGGATCTTCTCAATATCTGTGTTTTTGTATACCTGGATGACATTTTGATTTTTTCCAAGTCTAAACTGGAGCATGTGGTCCATGTTCGCCTAGTCCTCCAGAGGCTCTTGGAGAACCACCTCTTTGTCAAGGCCGAGAAGTGTGTGTTCCACACCACAGAAGTCCCTTTCCTGGGATTTGTGGTCT
Organism: Harpagifer antarcticus; assembly: GCA_902827135.1. Lineage (NCBI taxonomy): Eukaryota > Metazoa > Chordata > Actinopteri > Perciformes > Harpagiferidae > Harpagifer > Harpagifer antarcticus. Next base: position 283,391 of record CADEHL010001115.1, on the reverse strand, counting down.
CCACCGGAAACATCAAGATGGATCCTGAAAAGACCAAGGCGGTCACTGACTGACCACGCCCTTCAACCCGCAAGGAGCTCCAACGCTTTCTGGGTTTTGCCAACTTCTACCGGAGGTTTATTCGAAACTACAGTTTGGTGGCAACCCCTCTCACAGCTCTCACCTCTCAGAACATTCCCTTCCGGTGGTCCTCGGTGGCCGAAGGGGCTTTTGGTGAGTTAAAGTCACGCTTCACCTCTGCTCCCATTTAGATTTTTCCAGACTCTACTCGGCAGTTTACTGTAGAGGTAGATGCGTCGGACACTGGAGTTGGGGCAGTTCTTTCTCAACGGTCGGCCAAGGATCAGACGATGCACCCGTGTGCCTTCTTCTCCCGGAAGCTGTCTCCAGCAGAAAGAAATTACGACATTGGAAATCGAGAACTGTTGGCAGTGAAACTTGCCCTGGAAGAATGGAGACACTGGTTGGAGGGAGCAGAGCAGCCTTTTCTGGTCTGGACGGATCACAAAAATTTGGAGTACATCCGTTCAGCTAAGCGGCTGAACTCTCGTCAAGCCAGGTGGGCTCTGTTTTTCACACGCTTTGATTTTTCTCTTTCATACAGACCTGGTTCTAAGAACATCAAACCTGACGCCCTGTCTCGCCAGTTGCAGCCAGAGAGCTCTCCATCTCATTCTGAGAATATCATCGCTTCTACATGTGTCATTGGTCTGGTGACCTGGGAGGTGGAGGATAAGGTCAAGCGCTCTCATGCTGAACACCCAGCCCCAAGTGCCTGTCCTGTTAACCGTCTGTTTGTTCCTGCCACTCTCCGTACCCAGGTTCTCCAGTGGGGTCATAACTCTCGCCTGGCTTGTCACTCAGGAGGGAGACGGTCCCTAGCCCTGATTCGACAGCGATTTTGGTGGTCTTCCATGGAGAAGGATGCCAAGGAATTCATTGCTGCTTGCCTAGTCTTCTCCCAAAATAAGACCTCACGCCAAGCTCCCTCCGGTCTTCTTTATCCCTTGCCTATCCCTCATCGTCCCTGGTCCCACATCGCCTTGGATTTTGTCACCGGACTACCACCCTCAGACGGTAACACAGTCATACTCACAGTCATAGACCGGTTTTCCAAGTCTGCCCGACTTATTCCATTAACCAAATTACCTACTGCCAAGGAAACGGCTGAAATCATGCTACAACATGTGTTCAGGCTGCATGGTCTTCCCAGTGACGTTGTGTCTGATCGGGGACCACAATTTACTTCTCGTTTTTGGTCCGAGTTTTGCAGACTGCTGGGAGTCAGTGTCAGTCTCTCGTCCGGATTTCATCCCCAGTCCAATGGTCAAGCAGAGCGAATGAACCAGGAGATGGAGACTGCCTTACGCTGTCTAGCTTCCTCCACTCCCTCCTCCTGGTCGAGGCAGCTTCTATGGGTTGAGTATGCCCACAACACCCTTCCTAGTTCTGCTACTGGTCTTTCTCCATTCCAATGCTCCCGCGGATACCAGCCGCCCCTTTTCCCGGCACAGGAACGGGAGGCCAGCGTCCCATCTGCACATGCGTTTGTAAGCCGATGTCGACGCATGTGGTTAAAGGCCCACTCCGTGCTCCTGCGCTCTTCCGACCGTTATCAACGGACCGCCAATCGCCGTCGCAAGCCAGCTCCACAGTACTCCCCAGGGCAATGTGTCTGGCTCTCCACACGGGATCTCCCTCTCAGAGTTGAGTCAAAGAAGTTGTCTCCCCGTTTTGTAGGCCCATTTCCCATAGCTAGGATTATCAATCCTGCAGCTGTCCGCCTGCGTCTGCCCCCTTCTATGAAGATTCATCCTACCTTCCACGTGTCCAAGGTCAAACCAGTTAATGTGAGCCCTCTTCAGCCCCCCTCTACACCCCCACCACCACCCCGGACTATCGACGGGGAGACTATTTACACTGTCCGTCGCCTCATCAAGTCCCGGCGACGTGGTAGAGGGTTGCAGTACCTGGTACACTGGGAGGGTTATGGTCCTGAAGAGCGGTCATGGGTGCCCGCTCGCAGTATCTATGATCCATCTCTCATTACTGACTTTCACCAGGCCCATCCCGATCAACCTCGTGGGACGTCAGGAGCCGTCCATAGAGGGGGGGGTTCTGTCACAAGTTAGACACTTATTTTATTGTTTGTTTGATGCCTCATCTAAACTCTCCTGTCATTTCAGATCCCGCTTTCCTCCAGGCCCTTGTAATCAGCTCATTTCCCTCACCTGGTCTCCTCAGCCCTTCCCCTCACCTGTTACTCATTCCCTCATCACTCCACAGTATTTATACCACCTCATTATCAGTTGTCCTTCGCCAGATTGTCTTGTCGTTTCCGCCAAGCTCTCCAGTGAGTGTTGTGCTCTAGTCCCGAGTTTTGTCCTGCCCAGTTTTCGATTCCTGCCTGCCTGCCTGCCTGCCTGTCTAACGGATTTACTGGTTTTGACTCTGCCTGTCCTTGACCTGGAATAAACTGAACATTACTATACTGGTTGTATCTGAGTCGTGCTATTGGGTTCTTATCTGTACCTGTGATCGTGACAAGATTAATGGTTATCAAAGTACAAATATCTAAAATCAGTTCAGTAACAGTTTTCAAGGGGACAATATTTACTGAAATTGATGGGTTTGGATGATGGGGGAAACTCGTGTCACAGGCTCTTTAAGTACTGTTAATATCTATACAGGTTTTTAATTTCACTCCTCTTTTAGCTGACATTTAGTAAATGCAGGTACATTTTTAGCAGCTATTCATACTAAATCGTCCCTCCCCCTGGTACCAGGACCAACAGATCCATCTCTAGACTCAGCAGCCCTGTCCTCCCAGTGTTATATTTTCACCGCTCAGTGTCAGTAAATATTGTGCGGTTAGTATTGGACTACAAGATAGATGCAAGCCTGTACAGGTAGAGTTATTTAAAGCATAAATGAGTGGGTTGGGTTCTGGAGGTGTGGTTACAGCAATTGTGCTTGGTTGGCGTGGCCTGAGCCTGGTGGTGGGACCTATAACACATTTACTACCCAATAGCATTGTGAGGCTGAACAAAAGTACCTTTTGACTATGTAAATGTAGTCTTTTAAAAAACCAAAACATTTACTGACTTTTTTAGGATAGCTTAAAGTAATGTTGTACAATTACATCCGGGGGCCTTACAGGGTTAAAGGCTATTGTTTATTGTTATTTACTTTAAGATGTTTATTCTTAACCTATCATTTAATTTAAAAACTCTTATTTAAATGATGTGTGTGCGTCTCTGTATTCCTGATGACACACTGAGAGAATGAGCTCATAGTGCTGCTGATCACCATAAGCTAAACAGTCTGTATATTGCATTACATTTGTATAATGTAAGCTTCGTTGATACTTTGCCTGCGGGAATACGAAAAAAATAGTTAGATATACTGAATATTATTTGATCTATTCCACCACTAGCTTAATCCCAAATAATATTTTAGGTGCCTTAAATAACCCCTTGTTTTCTAGTGAGATGTATTTTTATGTTCATATAATAGTGATTTTAATGCCACCCCAAAATGATCACTGGTTCTCTCCTGGCCACCCCACTGAAAATGTCCTGGCTCTGCCACTGCCTTAGACCCTCACATCGTACAAGGAAAAACTCAGGATCATCCATGACTCCGGATCCCGGCGTATATAGACACCAAAAAGAAAGAAATTTGGGGAAGCTGGGTTAATCGGAACATGAGAGTACACAAGTATAGACAGAGAGAAGGAAGAAGTAAGATGTCCCCCGACAAACTAAGCCTATATCAGCAAAACTAGGGGCTGAATCTAATCAGCCCATAAGCTTTATCAAAAAGGAAGGTCTTAAGCGCACTCTTAAAAACGGATAGGGTGTCTGCCGCCCGAACACAAACTGGAAGCTGATTCCACAAATGTGGAGCTTGATAAGAAAAGGCTCTGGCTCCCATTGTACTTTTAGAGACTCTAGGAACAACCAACAACCCTGCATTCTTGGAACGCAATGCCCTAGTAGGACAGTAGGGTATAATGAGTTCTTTAAGGTAAGATGGCGCCTGCCCATTAAGGGCTTTGTAGGCGAGAAGAAGAATTTTAAATTCTATCCTGTGTTCTATAGGGAGCCAGTGTAAGGCAGCCAGAACAGGAGTAATGTGGTCCCTTTTCCTAACTCTTGCTAGTACACGAGCTGCAGCATTTTGAATCAGCTGAAGCGACTTGACTGACTTCTTGGTACATCCTGATAATAAAGAGTTACAATAATCCAGCCTTGAAGTAACAAATGCATGGACTAGTTTCTCTGCATCGTTTTGAGGCAAGATATGCCTGATTTTTGCAATGTTACGTAGATGGAAGTAGGCGGTCCTTGAAATTGATTTTATGTGGCCGTTAAAGGATAAATCCTGATCAAATATAACACCACGATTCCTTACAGTCTCACTGGAGGCCAAAGTAATGCCATCCATAGTTAGTATATCTTTAGATAATTTGTTTCGTAGATTCTTCGGGCTAAGTACAATAACTTCAGTTTTGGTCGTGTTCAACATCAAAAAGTTTAAGGTCATCCACGTTTTTAAGTCCTTGAGGCAGTCTTGAATTTTATTTAGATGATTAATTTCATCAGGCTTGATTGATAAATATAGTTGAGTATCATCCGCATAACAATGGAAGTTTACAGAATGATTCCTTATAATATTGCCTAACGGAAGCATATATAATGTGAACAAAATAGGTCCGAGCACAGAGCCCTGTGGCACTCCATGGCTAACTTTGGTTTGCGTGGAAGATTCATCGTTGACACGTACAAACTGAGAGCATTCAGATAGATAGGACCTAAACCAGCCTAAAGCAGTTCCCTGTATGCCAACTAAGTGCTCTAGTCTTTGCAATAGGATATCATGGTTGATGTTGGTCCACAGCGCAAACATATTAGTTTAACAAAATCCGCATCTCACACACTCAACCTCTGCGAGACAAGCTTGTTGCTACACGGACCACTATTGCGGTAAGCATGTTGTAACTTCCGGTTGTTGTCATTGTCATCTCCGGGTATCCCGTGTGCCTGTTCTGCTGCTGATAGCTTATTATCTTAACTTAATCGATCGTTTTAAAACTCTTGATCACGGCAACTGCCTGACGTTGTAATCACACGTTACTACAGCTTAAGCACTCACAACTCTCCGTCTCTTAGCGACTGTAACTCCACAGTTGCCTACACTCTTTTCGGGTTTGCTAACGGTAGCTACTTTAGCTTGATAGCTAGCCATGGCTCTTTCCCCACCCTCTGGTGCTATTTCCTGCTCTTCCTGTCTCATGTTTGGTTACTCCCCTACCTCCTTTACTGGTACCGATACATGTGTTAAATGTAGTATAGCTGTTAGGTTGGAGGCGGGAATCATAGCCATAGAAGCCCGGCTCCGCATCTTAGAAAGTAACTCAGCTACAGTAAAGCCCATGTTAGCCAGTGCGGACCGGCAAAAGGTAGCTCCTATTAGCCGTCCCCCGGCAACTCCCGAGCAGCAGGGAGACTGGGTGACTGTTCAGAAGGGGCATAACGCGAAACCCGCAGGTCCCCACCATCCCGTTCACGTATCTAACAGATATTCCCCACTCAGCGAGACACCCGCTGAGAAGCCAACTCTGGTCATTGGTAGCTCTATTATGAGACACGTGAATTTAGAGACCAAAGCCTCCACAGTCACATGCATTCCGGGGGCCAGAGCGGGCGACGTTGAGGCGCATCTTAAACTGCTGGCTAAAAATAAACGTAAATACAGTAGGATTGTTATTCACGTCGGTGGTAATGATGTTCGTTTACGCCGATCAGAATGCACCAAACTTAATGTGGAGTCGGTGTGTAGTTATGCTAAAACAATGTCGGACACCGTAATCTTCTCTGGTCCCCTCCCCAATCTGATCAATGATGACATGTATAGCCGCATGTCATCATTTCAGCGCTGGTTGTCTTGGTGGTGCCCAGCAAACAATGTGGGCTTCGTAAATAATTGGACAGCCTTCTGGGGAAAACCTGGTCTGATTAAGAGAGACGGCATTCATCCTACTTTGGAAGGTGCAAATCTCATTTCGGCAAACATTTCAGGGCTTTGTGGACTTAATCCATGACAAACTGGAGTTGAGACCAGGAGGCGGAGTCGCAGTCTTACACGCTTCTCTGCGCTCTCTCCTAGGCAGTCATCCATAGGAATCCCGAACCCAATAAAATACCCAATATTAGCGGTGTGTGTGTCTGCCCAAGGACAATTTAAGGTAAAACCTAATAGAGGTGTCATACATAATAACCTGATAAAAGTAAATGTAACAACTACTACAGTGCAACAAAACAGGAAGATTAAATGTGGTCTCTTAAACATAAGATCTCTAGCATCTAAAGCAATATTGGTAAATGATTTAATATCAGATTATAATATTGATATATGCTGTCTCACTGAAACTTGGTTGAGACATGAAGAATATGTCAGCATAAATGAGGCCACTCCACCCAGCCATATCAATACTCATATTGCCAGAGGCGTGGGCCGAGGAGGTGGAGTTGCAGCAATCTTTGACTCAAGCTTACTTATCAATACTAAACCAAAATTAAATTATACCTCCTTTGAAAGTCTCGTTTTTAGTCTTACGCATCCGACCTGGAAAATTTTGCAGCCAATCTTATTTGTTACAGTGTACCGTGCACCAGGTCCTTATTCAGAATTCTTATCAGAATTCTCTGAGTTTTTATCAACTTTGGTTCTTAAAACAGATAAAGTAATTATCGTAGGTGACTTTAATATTCATGTTGACGATGATAAAAATAGCCTTACTGTTGCATTTAACTCTATATTAGATTCTGTTGGTTTTTGTCAGAGTGTAAATAAACCAACCCACTGCTATAATCACACTCTCGACCTTGTTCTGACTTATGGTATTGAAATTGAGCAACTATTAGTCGAACCGCATAATCCTGCTTTATCCGACCATTTCTTAGTAACTTTTGAAGTGCTGTTGCTGGACTACAAAGCATTAGTCAAAGGCTCCTCCAGCAGAAACCTATCTGTTAGTGCTATAGCCAAATTTAAGGAAGAGATTCCACCAATGCTTAACTCGATAGCAGGTCTGCATGTAGGGGAGGAAACTTATACAAAATGTCCACCACCCCAAATTGATCATGCTGTTGATAGTGCTACAGATGCGCTGCGAATAAAATTAGACTCTGTTGCTCCTTTGAAAAAGAAGAAAATAAAACAACATAGATTAGCTCCATGGCATAATGCCGAAACCCGCAAAATAAAGCAAAAGTCGAGACAACTTGAAAGGATATGGCGTTCCACTAAACTTGAAGAATCTCGTTTAATTTGGCATATCACTCTCAATGAATATAAGAAAGCACTGCGTAAAGCGAGAGCAGCCTACTACTCTTCACTAATAGATGAGAATAAGAATAATGCAAGATTTCTTTTCAGCACTGTAGCCAGGCTGACAGAGAGCCATAGCTCGATTGAGCCTTCTATTCCCATAGCACTCAGTAGTAATGATTTTATGTGCTTTTTTAACGATAAAATTGTTACTCTTAGAAACAAAATTAATGACCTCTTGCCTTTGACCAGTATAGTGTTATCAACTCCCGGAAACGTAAGTTATAATATTACACTAGATAGTAAACTAGAATGCTTCTCAGCCATAAACCTTGAACAATTAAATTCAATGATTCTCTCTTCTAAACCATCAACGTGTATATTAGACCCAATTCCAACTAAGCTGTTGAAGGAAGTTTTTCCATTAATTAGCACTTCTTTATTAAATATTATGAATATGTCTTTATTATCAGGCTATGTTCCACAATCATTCAAAGTAGCAGTGATAAAACCGCTTCTTAAAAAGCACAACCTCGATCCAGAGGTTTTAGCCAACTATAGACCTATTTCTAATCTTCCGTTCCTCTCAAAAATTCTTGAGAAAGCAGTCGCAAAACAGCTGTGTGATTACTTAAAAAACAATGATTTATTTGAAGATTTTCAGTCTGGCTTTAGAACACATCATAGCACAGAGACAGCTCTGGTCAAAGTCACAAATGACATTCTAATAGCCTCTGACAAAGGACTTGTCTCTATTCTTGTTTTGCTCGATCTCAGTGCTGCATTTGATACTATCGATCATGATATCTTATTGCAAAGACTAGAGCACTTAGTTGGCATACAGGGAACTGCCTTAGGCTGGTTTAGGTCCTATTTATCTGAACGCTCTCAGTTTGTACGTGTCAATGATGAATCTTCCACGCAAACCAAAGTTAGCCACGGAGTGCCACAGGGCTCAGTGCTCGGACCTATTTTGTTCACATTATATATGCTTCCGTTAGGCAATATTATAAGGAATCATTCTGTAAATTTTCATTGTTATGCGGATGATACTCAACTATATTTATCAATCAAGCCTGATGAAATTAATCATCTAAATAAAATTCAAGACTGCCTCAAGGACTTAAAAACGTGGATGACCTTAAACTTTTTGATGTTAAACACGACCAAAACTGAAGTTATTGTACTTGGCCCGAAGAATCTACGAAACAAATTATCTAAAGATATACTAACTATGGATGGCATTAATTTGGCCTCCAGTGAGACTGTAATGAATCTTGGTGTTATATTTGATCAGGATTTATCCTTTAACGCCCACATAAAATCAATTTCAAGGACCGCCTACTTCCATCTACGTAACATTGCAAAAATCAGGCATATCTTGCCTCAAAACGATGCAGAGAAACTAGTCCATGCATTTGTTACTTCAAGGCTGGATTATTGTAACTCTTTATTATCAGGGTGTACCAAGAAGTCAGTCAAGTCGCTTCAGCTAATTCAAAATGCTGCAGCTCGTGTCCTAACCAGAGTTAGGAAAAGGGACCACATTACTCCTGTTCTGGCTGCCTTACACTGGCTCCCTATAGAACACAGGATAGAATTTAAAATTCTTCTTCTCGCCTACAAAGCCCTTAATGGGCAGGCGCCATCTTACCTTAAAGAACTCATTATACCCTATTGTCCTACTAGGGCATTGCGTTCCAAGAATGCAGGGTTGTTGGTTGTTCCTAGAGTCTCTAAAAGTACAATGGGAGCCAGAGCCTTTTCTTATCAAGCTCCACATTTGTGGAATCAGCTTCCAGTTTGTGTTCGGGCGGCAGACACCCTATCCGTTTTTAAGAGTGCGCTTAAGACCTTCCTTTTTGATAAAGCTTATAGTTAGGGCTGATTAGATTCAGCCCCTAGTTTTGCTGATATAGGCTTAGTTTGTCGGGGGACATCTTACTTCTTCCTTCTCTCTGTCTATACCTGTGTACTCCCATGTTCCGATTAACCCAGCTTCCCCAAATTTTTTTTTTTTTTTTTTTTGGTGTCTATATACGCTGGGATCCGGAGTCATGGATGATCCTGCGGTCCTGTGTCCGGCATCACGAGCCCTGGATCTTGAGTCGTGGCTGTGGTCCTGGATCATAGGTCCTGGATGGATATCCTCGTGGATCCATCTTCCTATTACACACACATGCATTTCCAAACATTTGGACTACCTATGTTGCAAATGTATTATCTTTTCAATTTACACACGGCATCTATTGCACGACTGTCCGTCCTGGGAGAGGGATCCCTCCTCTGTTGCTCTCCCTGAGGTTTCTCCCATTTTTCCCTTTAAACTGTGGGTTTTCTTCGGAAGTTTTTCCTTGTACGATGTGAGGGTCTAAGGACAGAGGGTGTCTTATTGTCATACTGATATTTTGTACAAACTGTGAAGTCCACTGAGACAAATGTAACATTTGTGATATTGGGCTATATAAATAAACATTGATTGATTGATTGATTGATAGTATCAAATGCAGCACTGAGATCAAGCAAAACAAGAATAGAGATAAGTCCCTTGTCTGAGGCTATTAGAATGTCATTTGTGACTTTGACCAGAGCTGTCTCTGTGCTATGATGTGTTCTAAAGCCAGACTGAAAATCTTCAAATAAATCATTGTTTTTTAAGTAATCACACAGCTGTTTTGCGACTGCTTTCTCAAGAATTTTTGAGAGGAACGGAAGATTAGAAATAGGTCTATAGTTGGCTAAAACCTCTGGATCGAGGTTGTGCTTTTTAAGAAGCAGTTTTATCACTGCTACTTTGAATGATTGTGGAACATAGCCTGATAATAAAGACATATTCATAATATTTAATACAGAAGTGCTAATTAATGGAAAAACTTCCTTCAACAGCTTAGTTGGAATTGGGTCTAATATACACGTTGATGGTTTAGAAGAGAGAATCATTGAATTTAATTGTTCAAGGTTTATGGCTGAAAAGCATTCTAGTTTACTATCTAGTGTAATATTAGAACTTACGTTTCCGGGAGTTGATAACACTATACTGGTCAAAGGCAAGAGGTCATTAATTTTGTTTCTAAGAGTACCAATTGTTATCATTAAAAAAGCACATAAAATCATTACTACTGAGTGCTATGGGAATAGAAGGCTCAATCGAGCTATGGCTCTCTGTCAGCCTGGCTACAGTGCTGAAAAGAAATCTTGCATTATTCTTATTCTCATCTATTAATGAAGAGTAGTAGGCTGCTCTCGCTTTACGCAGTGCTTTCTTATATTCATTGAGAGTAATATGCCAAATTAAACGAGATTCTTTAAGTTTAGTAGAACGCCATATCCTTTCAAGTTGTCTCTACTTTTGCTGTATTTTGTGGGTTTCGGCATTATGCCATGGAGCTAATCTATGTTGTTTTATTTTCTTCTTTTTCAAAGGAGCAACAGAGTTTAATTGTATTCGCAGCGCATCTGTAGCACTATCAACAACATCATCAATTTGGGGTGGTGTACATTTTGTATAAGTTTCCTCCCCTACATGCAGACATGCTATCGAGTTAAGTATTGGTGGAATCTCTTCCTTAAATTTGGCTATAGCACTAACAGATAGGTTTCTGCTGCAGGAGCTTTTGACTAATGCTTTGTAGTCTAGTAACAGTACTTCAAAAGTTACTAAGAAATGGTCGGATAAAGCAGGATTATGCGGTTCGACTAATAGTTGCTCAATTTCAATACCATAAGTCAGAACAAGGTCGAGAGTGTGATTATAGCAGTGGGTTGGTTTATTTACACTCTGACAGAAACCAACAGAATCTAATATAGAGTTAAAGATCAGTGTCTAGCAGTCACCAGAGGGACATTTAATCTGACTCTCTTCTTCAACACCTTTTAACTTTAAATGCGCTGAATGAGAGCTGAAGTTTAACACTTTCAATGTAGACGTCAACATGTAAAACGGACTTGACCTTAGTTGAGTTTTAGAGGTCGCTTCCTGTCAGTGTAAACAGAGTTTTTCCTGAGAGATGTGATGTCAGACTTCACGCCTCTGTCACACATAGACAGAGAGGATGCTGGGAGTTTGCTGCCTGGAGCCACAGCGCCCCCTGCAGAGAAGAGCTGCAGAAGGTTACCATTAATTTAGCTCTTACATCAAACAACTTTGTCCCTTATATACTTTATCAACCGTTCTATCGTGTTATAATCAACAAACATACATTTTCTTATGTAAACTATTCTCATTTGTATTGCCAAATCCTATTATACCGTCACATATTTCTTAATTTCTTAAATAATATTAGAAATATTGGATGAAAAAGCCTTAACTTTCTACAAAAAAATGGAAACTGATAACAAATAAATATTCTTTGCAATATGTTGTGTATGTGTGTGTGTGTGTGTGTGTGTGTGTGTGTGTGTGTGTGTGTGTGTGTGTGTGTGTGTGTGTGTGTGTGTGTGTGTGTGTGTGTGTGTGTGTGTGTGTGTGTGTGTGTGTGTGTGTGTGTGTGTGTGTGTGTGTGTGTGTGTGTGTGTGTGTGTGTGTGTGTGTGTGTGTGTGTGTGTGTGTGTGTGTGCTCTCAGCAGAAGGCCGATCTCTGACACACTGCAGGACGTTTTCATCCAAGCTGCCATCAGTGGTGGAAAATAGCCAAGTCAATGTACTCAAATACTGCACTATAGTACAATTTTGTGTTATTTTATTGAGTATTTTACTGTTATTTCACTTAATACTCCTCTCCATCTCTGAAGAAAATATTGTACTTTTTACTTTGACATATTTTTTCAGATTCAGATTCAACAATTCAATATTTGATAAACAAATAAATGGCCATTGTCATGTGTTTTGTCCTTTAATCAAAGATATGTTTTAGAACATTTTAGAGTGGAAAAATCCTCTCTAGTCCTAGAGTAACGCATGAATATTAATGTGAAGTATGGTTTGATTGCAATTTAATAACCTTAATCCCGACGAGGAGGAGGAATCTGCAGCCATGCAAGGACAGAGTCTGGTTTTGTGGAGGTGAGAGTGTCATGAATATTAAAAGCTCCTTCCTCCAGGTTGTGAAGGGAACACATGAACTTTTAATGAGCCGCAGGTTAAATGGGACATTTTATGTCGGCAAATGGCTCATCAAGTGAGGCTGAACTGTTCGCTGAATATCAACAAGGACGCGGTCACTTTTACTCCCTGAAACTAAACTGGACACAGACCTCCGCAGAGTCTAATAAAGTAAAGTGTTCTCTTATTTTAATGTCGGATCTGTTCTAATTTGACCTAAAGAGCACGTATGTTCAGGTGTATATCAGTATGTAGTGTCTCCACTGGGACATGTCTCCATGCTTTAATGTTCAAAAAGCTCATTATCTTTCTCATACTGCCTGTGCTGCAGCACCTCTTTTCACCCTCTGTCTGAAACCAGAGCCCAATCTGCTCTGATAGGTTGGTCAACTGCAATGTCCCGCCCCTTAGCCTATCAATAACCAATAGAAGCCAGAGTGTTACATAGTGATGTCACTTTGTTTTTCTGAGTGGGAAAAATATATAAAAACAAAACCCAACTTGTAAAGAATCAGTATAATCCTTTAAGTCCTTAAGTGAATATTAAAAGGCAAAGTCAGTGTGTGTGTGTGTGTGTGTGTGTGTGTGTGTGTGTGTGTGTGTGTGTGTGTGTGTGTGTGTGTGTGTGTGTGTGTGTGTGTGTGTGTGTGGACACAGCTGCAGTATTAGGATGCTCCTCACAAGCGTTGGTGCTGCTGATAACGTGACTCTAATGTCAATAAATCAGTCAAATTAGAACACATATTTTTAAATCTCTAGCGCCATGAGGTTAGCGTTGCGTTCTTTCCTTTTTAAATCACATTATGGTTTACAATATGGTCATTTGTATCATTTTGTATCACAAGATCCTACACTAAAAGGCAGAAAGTAATTGATTGAAGCTGTGCAGGATTCACTGACTTGGGGAAACTAAAGTGAAAAGTTACATCTTTAATGTAAAAGTTTATTCTCCCTGATTTCCTCCTCTATAAACCACAGAGTCTGTTCATTGATGAGAAAGGCAAAACCCATTTCCCAAACAAGAGTAAAACCAGACAGCGTAATGAGTGTGTGTGTGTGTGTGTGTGTGAGTGTGTGTGTGTGTGTGTGTGTGTGTGTGTGTGTGTGTGTGTGTGTGTGTGTGTGTGCGTGTGTGTGTGTGTGTGTGTGTGTGTGTGTGTGTGTGTGTGTGTGTGTGTGTGTGTGAAGCTTCATTAACTGCAGAGATTCTTCCTCAGGAGGCCTGCGGTCACCGGCTGATTGCTGCAGGACATTAAACTGAACCTCACATCAACATCAAAGAAGAAGTAAGGAGAGCGTCATGCAGGAGAACAACGACAGCACAGCCACGACTCAGGATCCACGACTCAGGATCCACGACTCAGGAATCACTTATAAATTAGAAAGTTATCCGCAAATGCTTTTTAGTTATTTGTAAATTGTAAATTATCTTATTTTTGCATTTGTGGAATGTGTTTTACTTTTACAGATTACACATTTACACACGGATTATTATTCTGTTCACACAAATAATATTGAGATACATCTACCTCCATATCCTGTGTAGTTATAAGACGTTCAGCGCCTAACATTGGACATGAAACATATTGTAAATATTCAACCACAGATTTGTTTAAAAGAAAGCAGTACAAAAGGAACATGCAATGATAACAATAAATCTACTATAAACCACTATATTGAAGAAGTAATTTAAAAGACCACAGAGTGTGAAGCCCTGCTCTTATATGTAAGGTTACATATCTTCTTGTTTTAATAATTAATGTAGCTGCACTTACAGTAAGCACTGTTGCATGCAGTATTACACAATATGCACCATGAACTTTAAAGCCTCTTTTTCATACTCCACTGTGCTCAAATATGTCAGATTTGCAGAGAAACCCCCGATGTATTGGTACATATTCAACTTGTTTCATGGCATACTATAGTTGAATTAAAGTATTCTGTTTCCTCCTCTGCAGATTCAGTGGACGTGATCACTTTTTTGTTCATTCAATTACAGTTAATGGAGCGTGAAGTGAGTTTCAGTGAGATCCACTCTCACCAGCTCCTCTAATGACGTCTGTAATTAAAAAAAAAAGGAGGTAATGACTAAACCACTGCACCACTTTCTCACAACAGATAAAACTGTTTAATGTGAAGCAGCAGAGAAAGAGAGCGCCTCTTTGTGGACGCTTTAAAACAAATGTGTGATCTGATTTGCTTTAAAATGTGTACACTTGTTCATGGTCAGCACTTGCATCAATCACAAGTGACGAAACATTTAAAAACGGTGAATGTAACGTATCTTCATTTGAGGAATGGGAAGTGTTTTATAGTCACATTAAACTTAGTTTTTAGATTTGATAACTCTACATGTATTTGCTCTGTGTATTGTCTTTGTTATTCTTATTTGATAATTTATTTATATATCTTAAAGGTGGGGTAGGTAAGAATGGAGAAACCAGCTCGAGTGCGCTAGAATTTGAAACTACGCAGGCGAAAAAAATCTGCCACTTCCTTACAGAGCCCCTCCTCCAACACACACAAACGCGCACATGACCAATGAGGGCACGAGATAAGTTTGTGCCCAGATGGAAGGCTGACAGGCAGGTAGGCCATCCAGTTACTTTAGCCGGCTCAGATGATTGGTCGTGCTTTTTACAGCACCACGGCTTCCACAGATGACATTTTGTTATGTATTTATTGTCAAAGCATTTAATGTATTCATTGCTATCGGGATGTTAAGAGCATTCCATGGAATATAACAAAAAGTGTTTCTGAAGTGAATTACCTACCCCACCTTTAAGTGATATCCAGTTATTTATGGATTCCTTTATGGATTTTACATCCTAAAATATTGTCAATATGGTTCCTTGTTTTACAGTTTGCATTTAAAAAATATAATATATATATATAATATGGCAATAACATGTATTAATGCAAATAAATCCTCTTTAAAATGTAATATCTAAAACTAGTTAACCAAAATAAAGTTAGTTAAAGTCAGATGTGGTTTTACTATCACGATGCAATCTAATTATCCTGAGTGAGTGAGAAAGTTGGAGAAAGTATTCAGATGCTTAAAAGTGAAGATACTACCACACTGCGTCAGCAAAACATGTCCCGTATAATTGTAATATCTTAAAATCAAATGCAGTAAATGATATACATAATACAGCTAGTTATCAGCTCATCTTAGAGTTAGACCTAAAATATGGATTTCTGATAAATTGAGGGAAGCTCTGTGATCAGATGTGTTGATCTTTGCTGCCATCTAGTGTCTGGACATAGGACATTTAAATGCATTTATTGGATGTTTACTGGATGTTTTTTTACTGAATGTGGAAGTACAGAAACTGACTTATTAACCTTCTGCACAACTATTCAACTTGACAGCCTCACTTATGTCCTACAATGCACTGCAATATCGTTTGGATAAGTGAGGAGGAAAGGAAAGAGTCAGACGCAAAACTGCTGACTGTCAAATTTGAGGTACTTTAAGCAAGGCAAGGCAAGGCAAGGCAAGGCAAGTTTATTTATATAGCACTTTTCAACACAAGGCAATTCAAAGTGCTTTACAAAAAATGAAAGACATTAAGAAGATGGCATTTAAAATCAGTCATTAAAAAGAAAAGCTAATAAAATAAACATTAAAAGAAGAAATACATGGATAAACATTAAAAGAAAAAAATACATGGATAAAAGTTACAGTGCAGTCTAAGATATGAATAGTTCAATTAAAAGCAGTGACAAAAAGAAAAGTCTTCAGTCTGGATTTAAAAGTAGTCAGAGTTGCAGCGGACCTGCAGGTTTCTGGGAGTTTGTTCCAGATATTTGGAGCATAATAACTGAACGCTGCTTCTCCATGTTTAGTTCTGACTCTGGGGACAGAAAGCTGACCAGTCCCTGAAGACCTGAGAGATCTGGATGGTTCATAATTTAGCAGGAGATCAGAAATGTATTTTGGGCCTAAACCATTCAAAGCTTTATAAACCAGCAGCAGTATTTTGAAATATATTCTTTGACACACAGGAAGCCAGTGTAAAGACTTCAGAACTGGAGTGATGTGATCCACTTTCTTAGTGTTAGTGAGGACTCGAGCAGCGGCGTTCTGAATCAGCTGCAGCTTCCTAATAGATTTTTTAGTGAGACCTGTGAAGACACCATTGCAGTAGTCGAGTCTACTGAAGATAAAAGCATGGACAAGTTTTTCCAAATCCTGCTGTGACATTAGTCTTTTAATCCTAGATATGTTCTTTAGGTGATAGTAGGCTGATTTAGTAACTGTTTTAATGTGACTGTTGAAACTCAGGTCAGAGTCCATGACTACACCTAGATTTCTGGCTTTATCTGTTGTTTTGAACATTGCAGACTGAAGCTCAGCGCTAACTTTGATACGTTCTGCCTTGGCGCCAAAAACCATTACCTCAGTTTTATCTTTGTTTAATTGGAGAAAGTTCTGACACATCCAGTCATTGATTTGTTCAATGCACTTACTCAGTGTTTGAATTGGAGCATAGTCTCCTGGTGAAACTGTTATGTAAATTGGTGTGTCATCTGCATAGCTATGGTAACTTATTTTGTTGTTTTTCATTATCTGAGCCAGTGGTAGCATGTAGATGTTAAAGAGAAGAGGCCCCAAGATGGAGCCTTGAGGAACCCCACATGTCATATTTGTCAACTCAGATGTGTATTTACCTATAGAAACAAAGTTGTTTGTCCTTTAAGTAGGATTCAAACCAATTTAGGACTGTTTCCGAAAGTCCCACCCAGTTTTCCAGTCGGTCTAGTAATATGCTGTGGTCAACAGTGTCAAACGCAGCACTGAGATCTAATAATACTAAGCATTAGAACTTTAAACATGTTACTCCAGCTAGCACATCTTAGGAGGTACATATTGTACCATTCACTATTTGAGAGCTTTAATTACGTTCAGATAATGTTCTGTCCATTCCCATCCAGAGAAAAACATTGAGATGTATTGAGTTTGAATATTTGTGATATAAAAGTGTAGTTTATAAACACTTTTAAAACGCTCATACAGACGCTTCCAGATGGTGCCTTTCCTGAAAAAGTGTTTAAAAATCTGCTACCCAAGCTGCAGCAGCATATAATATACAAGTAATACTTTTAATAATTGAGTTTCAAGAGGGGCTTTGAATCTAATGAAGTCATATTTGATCAAGCAGAACCACCACACTGCAGTCATTCTTTACATAAGATTTATTGGATCCACATACTTTAATTAAAATCCCAAAACAGTAACAAATATTACAATAAATACAACATGTTTTTTCTATTTACAGCAGATACGGAGGCCAGCAGCAGCAGCCTCCGCCGCCATTTAATACTGAATAAAATGTAAAGCTAGGAGCTCTGTGTGTCAGTGTCCGAACATCTCCTGTGAGGCGTAGGTCATGTAGAGGAAGCCGTCCTCGTCCTGGTGTTCTTTGTAGACCTGAGCCATGGTGAGGGACATGGAGGCCAGACCGCTGTTACTGATGAGCAGGTAGAAGGCCTGAGTGGGCAGCAGCGCCATGCGGTTCCTGAGGGACAGAGAGGAGACATTAATGAGGGACAGAGGACCAGAGAGGGAAACAGTACACACATCCTTTACTCAAGTAGAAATACAGATACTCGTGTTTAAAAATACTCTGGTTAAAGTAGAAGTACTGACTAAACGTCTTTACTCAAGTAAAAGTGAAGAGGTTTTGAAATGTACTTCAGTAAAAAGTACCCATAACTAGCAGCTGTTTTAAAGAGTACCTGACCTCCCTTTATATTAATAGAACAATAATGTCATTGTTAGCTAATGAATGTTTCCATGCTGAACAACAGCAACGTTTCCATTGGTCCCTCTTCTTTAGAGAAGACCAGGAAATGATGGATACACGGATCGTGTTCAAATCAATAGGCACGCAATGACTCTAAAGAATAATGATCACGCCACCAGACACACATTCAGACTAAAGGAACCAGCTGTTAGGAAAATGTGAGAAGTAGAAAGTACAGGTATTTGGGTTCAACATGTAAGAAGTAGAAAGTACAGGTATTTGTGTTCAACATGTAAGAAGTAGAAAGTACAGGTATTTGTGTTCAACATGTAAGAAGTAGAAAGTCAAAAAAGTTGTCAGTAAAATAAGTAGTGAAGTAAAGTACTGAAACCAGAAAAATGTACTTTAGTATTTGTACTCCACTACTTCCCACCTCTGCAGAGGACAGAGAGAAGACATTCATGAGGGACGAACAGCACACGGTTAGCCACAGCGCTAATGTGAAGCTGCTATTGTTTTTATCACGAGCAGCTCTGAGAACATTCCAGTGTTAAAGTCTGAGTATTTTAAGTATGCGTGTTCACATTGGGAACTCAAGTGCATTGCACAAGGAAAAAGGTGCTGCGCCACAGCAATAATAAAATAAGAAAAACATTGTAGACACGCAAGAAACAGCTCAAGAAACATTTTTTTTTTTAAAGTTAAGTGTTGGGGGGGAAAAATGGATAAATAAGAGGTTGAGATGACACTCAATTAAGCAAAAATAAAAAGTTTATGAGAGATTATCCCACCAGCAAAGAAAATACTATATGTAGATATTTACATGTTGTATTTTCTCAATCTCGTGTCAGGGCTGACCAGATTCCAGTCTTCATGCTGAGCATTTTACATGTGTGAAATTGCACTACACCACAGCTCATAGTGTCAAAACACAACTAAAGTGTAGTATGTAATGAGTGAAAAACTTGAGTCACAAGATCTTCAACGCAATTACAATACTTAAAATCAATAAAATAGTGCTCGCTCAGGCATTCAGTCGTCTTATGGCCTGTGGATGAGCTGTGATGCCTCTCGATTGATCAAGACGATCTTACCCAAGGCTGCAGACGTCAGCCCTGACCAAAGGCCTCCGAGCATTTTAGGCATTTGTGTTCACATTGGAAAACACAATGCGTCGCACAAAGACAATGCATCAAAGTAGAAATAAAAAAAAACACAGAAAAAAGTGATAAGAGTTTGGAAAATAAACCTCTTGTTAGATTTATCCAAATAGTCATTTTAAAAATGTTGATTACCCCGACACAACAACAAATGTTTCCCCTCCCCTAATCCAACATTCTTCTGTTGTACAAACAATAATCCCAGATTAAACGGCGACAGATTTAACATTAAATGAAGTAGGCACAAGTGACTTCAACCCTTTATAAAATATACTTAATCTTTCTCCTTCATAGAAAGACACTATTGTATTATTGCATACTGAACACTGAGTGGTTGGATTGTCAAATCCAGCAGAGACGACCAGTTGCTAAACTGGGATTAAAGGAAACTTCAGAAACTATTCTCCAGCAGATTAATGTGGACACCAACTCTGTAACAGACCTTTAACATTTACTTTTAAAGTATAGTTAATTTAAGCTGCGTCGTTTGAAACTAAGCAGCTTGTTCGAGTGTAAAATAACTATCCAGTGTACTGTGAGCATGTAGTATTGATTTGGGACAGTGTTGCGTGAGGAGCATGTTCACACGTCATGCTTTTTAAAACAGGCTTTTTCGTCATATTCCATGATAGAAGCTGTAACTGATCACGGAGCAGTCAGGAGATTAACACGCTCTTTACCTCTGAAGATAAAGTGGTGATTTTCTGCTGTGTAACGGTGACAAACACAAAATCAGGAACCAAAGAAAGTGAAGGGGTTATTGCTTAAGAGCAGAACAACAACAGTTTGTATTCTTCGTAAAGATATGTTGCGTTAATTTGATTATGTTATTGGTTTCATGGAAGTTTTTGTAAGCTGTGACTGACCAAGTAATGTCACTGTTAAGGTTCTTAGCGCGGCAAAATAAAACCCATTTACTTCCATCAAACTATTGGCAGAACAAAAAGACAAACATCTGACAGCTTCTATAAATTAAACTATCTTTAAAAAAAAAGGTAAAAATGTATTCAAGAGAAGTGTCCTTACATTCAAATACGTTATTTCATTGATTAAACAGCAACCTTTATTAGCAGCAGAGACGAGCATGTGATAAGAAAAGGAGAAAATCGGAAGTGACCGTGTCAAACAGTCAGATGTTTTCTAACAAACATCCTCGAGACACTTTCCATAAAGCAGACGTCTGCACTGTAATCCATTCATATTATAGATCACCCTTTTAAAATGAGTATCGTTTAATATGTGGATTACATTTTAAAGAATAGTTGAGGACTCTTAAGTGTGCATTAGGACTCAGTATTAGAAGAGGAACAACAGTGTGTAGTAAACCGGGCCACTGCTGTGTAATCATGACTAACAGCTTCTCAGGAACTCCAGACTCAGAGTGACGTTCTATAGATTAACATTTAGAGAAGATACACCTTAACCCACATCTCCTTACTAAACAGATATATACACCCTAACCCACATCTCCTTACTAAACAGATATATACACCCTAACCCACATCTCCTTACTAAACAGATATATACACCCTAACCCACATCTCCTTAGTAAACAGATATATACACCCTAACCCACATCTCCTTACTAAACAGATATATACACCCTAACCCACATCACCTTACTAAACAGATATATACACCCTAACCCACATCACCTTACTAAACAGATATATACACCCTAACCCACATCTCCTTAGTAAACAGATATATACACCCTAACCCACATCTCCTTACTAAACAGATATATACACCCTAACCCACATCTCCTTACTAAACAGATATATACACCCTAACCCACATCTCCTTACTAAACAGATATATATTTTAAATCTCTGCTCCAGCTTCACACAGTACCACTTGTCAATGTAAAAGAGCAGCCTTGAATTAAAGTAAAGACAACTTAAAAAGAAAAACCAAAATGTACAAAAGTGTATTTAAGACTTTCCTCTTAAGTAGATTAAATACATTTTCCACAAACAATACTCCATAGTTTTAAAGCTTAAACAATTGAGCAGATATTGAGTTTTTTTAGCAAATGCCATTTTTCAATAAGAAAGATTTCCAGTCCCCAATTGTATAAACCGAAAACCCTTTAAGTTTGGGAGGGTTGGTTTACAAAAAGGGGCTTTAACAGGTTACCTTTCATAGGCAAATAAATCAGGAAATCATCAGCACATTAATCAATAAGATAAATCCCATATCCATCAAAACTGGAATACATATTAAAACCTGGTTGATCACCTGGTTTAATGGATGCAAATTCCAGCAAATAGTCAGATTCCCAATGTTTAAAATCTTTGTAAACAGATCAATGAAGCCCTTTCTAATGTAGGCACATGTTCAACACGTATAGACTTTTGAACAACAGTGAGATTGTACCTGATGATGGTGACAAACTGAGTCATGGTGAGTTCATGCGGCACCAGGAACTTGGTTTTATCCAGAGGAGGCAGATACTTCTCCCTCTCATAGCACTCGATGATCACCTGCAAACACCAGGCGAACCGGTGAGTACACAGACATGTAGAAAACACATTTAACGCTTAAAATGGAGGCATTTCTGCTGCAAACTTACCGGGATTTTGTTGGGGAATTTCGACCTGATCGCCGCCACTTCTTGTTTCCTTGTAGCTGCAAGAAAACACAAATCACCAGAGTTTTTAAAAGAGTTTTTTTTTAAAGAAGTTGTCATGTTTTGAGACATTTACCGAAGCTCTTCCTCAGTTTGAAGGACTTGCTCTGCACCTGGGTCTTGTCAAACGGAGGCATGCTGTGTGTGTGTGTGTGTCACCCTGTGTGTGAGTGTGAGTGTGAGTGTGAGTGTGAGTGTGAGTGTGTGTATGTGTGGTGCAGGAGAGGAATAGGGTTAACATGAGGCTTGCAGAGAGCAGGAGTTAAATAGCGGGGACAGGCGGCTGTGGCGCATCAGCTGATTGGCACATGGCCGCAGAGCATCGTGAATCATCTGAAATCAGGTTAGATCGCAGCTCTCTGTCAGACCCTGAGCTGAAGTACAAATACTAAGACCACAAATACTTTATTAGAGGTAGAAAAGCTGAATTGAACATAGGCTACTTGAGTAGGATAAAAGTACACAAATATTAACAGAGGTGTAAGAAGCACTGAGCTGTATTATCTTTTACATAGTTATAGTAGATCATATTGATGATTATATGTTGTATTATTTATCTGAATCTACAATAATAGCACCTCAGAATTGTATTTGAGTAAATGTTTCTCATTGATTACGCAGCAGAGGAGGGAGAAGTATCGATTATGTACACTCTAAGAAATGAAATATGGATGTTGTTTGCATTAATTGCTTTTTATATATTGAAACTACTAAGTAAATACACTTTTTACAATTAAATCAAGAGACTTCAATTGCATTTATGTAAAAGTTCAAAGTTTTGGGATTACATTCAGGGGCGGCGCCAGGGGGGAGCTAGGGGGTGCTGAAGCACCCCCCAGGATTGCCAAAGCACCCCCTAAGCACCCCCAAGAAATGTGTTTTTTTTGTTGTTTTTTTCGGAAATTATTATTATTTTTATTAAATTAAATCAGAAAAATTATTGATTACATCAATGCAAATGTGAAACAAATAAATGTTGGACCAAAAACCTAAAGCCAACACAGGTGATATGATTAGGCCAAAGGCCAGCACCCATTCGATTTTTGACCTACCCATAGGCTAAATTACTTTGTGACACTTGAGTGACTTCCTGTTAGCTGGAGCCCCAAATGATTTGCTAACAGCAAAGGGACAAATGGATGGTTTTTTAGTCCTTAAACGTCCACGTGTGGACACTCAATCAAAACCACCTGAAAGCGAGAGGGATTCTGCACATAATAGGCTTCGTGAGTACAAGTAGCTTACTTCTGGGTCTCTGTGTTTCATTCAAGCTCTGCTCTGTGTGTGTGGCACGAGCCATTTTGTGTGCGTGCGCAAGCGAGCGAGAGAGAGAGCTCGCGCACCGGTGGGTATCTACCGGAGATCGTTGTGGTTAGCATCTGGTGCTAGCTAGCCAAGTTAACGGATATAAGGAGCTTTTTCAACAACAAGGTGGAGGGAGAACTCTCTCCTGTCAGACATGAGAGTCTCAGATAACCTCAGCTCAGGTGAAGTAAAGGACTCTCAGTGTTTAGATAGTTAACTTTAGTCTAGTTATCTCAGTGGGTCTCAAACGGTTTGTTTTAAAAGGGGAGTGATTTGTAAAATATCTATAAAGAAATAGAAAATCTGTTTACAGTTGTTTCATATGTATGTTGAGAGATACAGTATATCCATAGATCTCTTCATTTTGGCTCTCAAAGTGCACCAGATTGATGCTTTTAACTTCGATATTTAA
This sequence comes from Harpagifer antarcticus, assembly GCA_902827135.1. NCBI lineage: Eukaryota > Metazoa > Chordata > Actinopteri > Perciformes > Harpagiferidae > Harpagifer > Harpagifer antarcticus. The sequence continues at coordinate 259,753 of CADEHL010001115.1, read as the reverse complement.
AAAAAAATCTTCCCCACTAGAGGAGGTGAGGTCCACTACCCACTTGTAAAAATAGCACTTTACCCCTGCTTACACCTATATGCCGTGAGCTGATTACCGAGCCTTCATTGTAACAGTCGCGGGTGCACTGTGTGTGCGTGTGGGGAGTGTTGCAGTAGAAAATTAAACTGTAGCGCTGGTGCATTAATGGGAAACCCTTAATGTTTGAGCACCCTCTATGAAACGTCAAGCTATCCCACAGCACCCCCTAGAGAAAATCTCTGGCGCCGCCACTGATTACATTACCATGTTGTGTTGTATTTGAATGGTAAAGTTATTTAAAACGTGCTGATTGTCCCAAAGAGCTTGCCGTACTTTCTCAGCACATGCGCTTTAAGACCGGGGACATGCGTCATTTGGATCCTGTGACTGTGAGATGTGGATACTGAACCGCATTTTTTTCCCTTTCCTGTGCCATCCTGCGATTTTATGGTAAGTTTCTTAAATATTAACATATATTAAACACAAACGGTCCCTGAAATACAAAAGTTGATGTGTATCTTTGATTTCCCTGCTACCAACTGTATACTGTGATGATAGATTTGAAAAGCGGGTGCAGCCTAGCTAACAGCTAGCTTAACGGTCACTTTTTAATTATGTTCCCTTGCACTTAAAAGTGTTAGAATATGTCACAAAAGAGGTGACATTTCAAGCTTTGTATGTAGAAGTCTCAATCGTTATGTATTTAATGATTTTAGCTTGATGTGGTTATAATTAGTAATGTTAGCTTAACTTTTTTAAAAAGGAGGGAAAAAACGTGTCCACTGTAAGACACTTAAGTATTATTTTGAATTTGGGACTATAGCAAGTAATGGAGTATTTATACTTTTACTTTAGTACAGGATCTGAGTACTTTTTCCACCACTGCTTAAGATATTAATATAATATCTTAAAGAGCCTGTGACACGAGTTTCCCCCATCATCCAAACCCATCAATTTGAGTAAACATTGTCCCCTTGAAAACCGTTACTGAACTGATTTTGGATATTTGTACTTTGATTAATTAATCTGCCCTTCAATGTCGACCATTTTCTGGATCTTCTCTGGGATTCTTCAAGTCCCGCCAAATGATGACGTCATTGCGGGCACAGCGCTCCAGATGCACCGTTCAGGATCCCAGCATCTGCATGTAAACGCACGATGGCGCACACAGCAGCAAGCTCAGACAGCGATGACAGTTTAATTTTGAACGTAACGGTAATGGTACAAATCTCAATCTTCCCCCCCCCACCTATGTGTATACTCGCATTTTAGACTCTGTTACTAACTGTATATCTGTAGACTTGGTTGGTCTTAAATGTCCGGTTAGGATGTATTAGAATTAAATCTAAAATGAAAATTGTAAATAAGAAATCTATATGTAAAAAACCACCTGTATGTAAATTGTAAATAACCCATCTGTATGTCAAATATGTCTTACATGTCTTAAATGATATGATGAATTGGAAATGGGGGACCCTGATGTAAACAAGACGAAAGTCTTTCTCTGGTCTGCATCCCCTTAACAATTGTATGTTTTGAGCTGTACTGTACTGTACCCAATATACAAGCTGTTAATAAACTTTTCAATCAATCAATCAAAACGTGTCTGAGAGCTCATATGAGGCTGAAGGATCGGTTTATGTTGCATCTGTTAGAAGTTTAGGAATTAGGTCAATATGGGCGATCATACGGTCATGTAGCCAGTGCTGGAATGGGACTAAAAATCATGCGGGGAAACGGTGGACCGAGAGTCCCGATCGGAGTGGGAATAATAATAATAATAATAATCCGTGCATTTTATCCATTAATTTCCCAACATTGTGTTAAAAAACCACACGTTTAATCCACGTTGGTGTACTACAACTACACAAAGCATCGGTTTGTTTTTCATCAGGAAATGCAAACCGGCTCAAACAAACTATTTTTAATCATCATCCCCACGATCATTTAATGTATCATATGTTCGCCGAATTGACATGAAAGCACTAATAAATGTAGTTTCATCCACTTGAGTTTACAATTACAAAAATAATCGATTTGTTTTTATATCACATCCTACGGGAGGAAATTCAGCAGCTCTCACTACTGATTTGTAATCCTAATTTAATCATCATCTTCACCACGATCATTTATATTTATGTTCGCTGACATGAAAGCACTGACAAATATGAATATACTGTAGTCAACTTCATTAAAACATTATTAACGTGCCTAAACTCAGTAATTCACCATTTCTACGCATGACAACACACTTTGTCCGTGTTTGGGTCTCTGGCCGCACACTGAAGCGTTCCCGCATTGACGTCACTTCCGGCTTCCCCCAAAACCTCAAAATGAGTCGAAGGAATTTACCGCGATGTTCGAAATTATTGATATTTATCGGAACGGTATCGCAACTTCTTTTTTAAACTGACGGTTCGAGATGACTAGTAGCCCAATATTTCAGTTGTTGGGATGCTGTCACAGGCTCTTTAAGCGGTGTGTGAAAAAGCACAGTCCCACCGTCTGGGACGTGTTATTTACAATATCAGACAAGTAGATCTTTCGCTCTCATTTATTGACAAATTATAGATAAATTCAGTTTACAAAAGGCAGAACTTGTTCGCAAATGTTAGTTTCGGTTCTGCTTGTCGATTCAGGAAATGCATCTCGCAGCTTTCTGTACAGTTAGACGGGGGCGGGGCGGGAGGGGAAGTGTAGCACAGTGGCAGGGTTGGGAAGCAAAACTTGGTTCCGAGTAAGAACAAATAACAATTGTCTGGTACCGGGATTAATAAGAGTTGTGAGGACAGGAGGCGAGGCCGAGCCCGCGGACTGCAGCTCTCTCTCTCTCTATGCTCCGTATCAGCTGATCGCTGCACGGTGCAGCTCAGCGTCCCTCTCTCTCTCTCTTTCTACACACAGGGACTCCGCTGCCCGTTTAACAAACTTTCTTATGTTCTTTCTCTAACACGTAATGAAGGTTATTATTATTAAGCGTTTTAGCTCCTATGTTGTTAATATTGACGCCATTTCCTTTATGAAGTATCTGGTTTACACCAGTAGATGAATTCCTGTCCTTTCTGCTATGACACTTGATGGATATTATTATAGATGCAACAGCTTTAAACAAAACATTTTAAGGTGTATCACAATGTGTTGCAGGTAAACGCTGCTGCCTACCTTCATGTCTCAACTGGATCGCCATTCGTCTCAGCTGATGAAGGTTTTCAAAAAGAAGGGGGGAACAGCAGGACGCAATTTGGGCCTGATCATGGCAGCCATGGACAAGGTATATAGTTGTATACAATTGTGTAGTTTGGGCACTGCAACACCATATTCTCTTTATCTCTCTCTTTTTGTCCTTCTCATATAAATATATTTTAACCTCTCTGACCCCCTTTCTTTGACTTGCCAAAACTCAGCACACAAGCATAATCAGTATTCTTGTGTGAAGATTTTGAAAATGTGTGTGTCCCTCAGGATCCCACGGTTGAAACACGACGGGACTGTGTCCTTAAAGCGCCCTGAATGTTCCGAGAGCTTCATAAAGGAATATTTGGTAAGTTGAAACATAGCCAAACACAGATAGATAGATGGATATATATATATATATACACACACCTGAACATATATATATATATATATATATATATATATATATATATATATATATACCTGAACATCAGCAGGAGAGGACTCTTTAAAGTAGTAGAGACACTACATACTGATATACACCTGAACATCAGCAGGAGAGGACTCTTTAAAGTAGAGACACTACATACTGATATACACCTGAACATCAGCAGGAGAGGACTCTTTGAAGTAGAGACACTACATACTGATATACACCTGAACATCAGCAGGAGAGGACTCTTTAAAGTAGAGACACTACATGCTGATATACACCTGAACATCAGCAGGAGAGGACTCTTTAAAGTAGAGACACTACATACTGATATACACCTGAACATCAGCAGGAGAGGACTCTTTAAAGTAGAGACTACATACTAATTTGAACCTGAACATTTGCATAATATGTCCTCTTTAAATTAAAAGCAAAAATAACTACTTAAATAATTTAATTTGTTTTTTATTCAAAGTATTTGTTGCTACTTGCTGGTTATATTGTTCATGTACATTTACAACTACATGTATTTATTTACAATGGATCCAATAAAAGGATTTGCTCATTTGTTTCATCTTGTAAAATGACGTGTGTCAGGGCTAGTTCTCATGCTGATAATCATGAATACTATGTTCTAATCCCACTTTAGGATGTTGAACTTGCAACGACACCAATGGCGCCATTGGTATTAGGACTCTATCTCGTGAAACACGAAGGAGCAGAGCCCGGGGGAACCACTTGCGGATGTTGGCGTCATCATCGTGGGTGTGGGAGTGCTGCGAGAACTGAAATACTTGGCAAATAGATGGGCAGTGCTGCTTGGACTGATTCACAGCCTCAATCTGAGCTACCCCAAGGACCTGAAGCATACACTTGAATTCATCCAAAAAGTATTGATGGGGGTGGATGGCAACAGACCGTCAACCAAGGTGCAGGTTCTGAACAACAGATTACAAGAGTAATCCCAAGGACAAAATACTGTGACAGTTCATTTCCATCTCGGTACATTCTCTCACACACCGCACACACACACACACACACACACACACACACACACACACACACACACACACACACACACACACACACACACATAAAAAACACCATACTTCATAGTAAAGTTGCATTTTATAAAATGTTCATATAAATCATTGTTGTAGCTTTTCAGCCCACATGTTAACTTCTTGAGTCGCTCATGTTTCTCATCACTGTCACATTCAGCAGCTGTGGGTTTTTTACGCAAAGCGCTTTACAATTCTAATATTTGCCCCGACCACCAATGGGCGGTTGGAGTTAAGTGTTTTTTTGTTGTTGAATTGTTGTGGCAATTCAGATGGTTGTTTGCTAAATGCAATGTTATAAGTTTACACTACTGCACTTTCTCTAAAATGAACATTTTAAATAAAGTGAGGGGAATACAAATTACTGAGTTGTAGTCATTTGAATTACTACAACCTAAATGGAACTAATTTGTGTTAAGTAATTACAACCTAACTGTTAGGTAAATCAGTGCAAACTTTAAGTAAATACAACATAATTGTGTTAAGTAAAAACAACAATTTAAGTAAATTCAACATAACTGTTAAGCAAATACAACATAACTGTATGATGTAGCATTTAATTAAGATGCTTTGGTAAGATTTACTTAAATGCAAGAAGTAAATATTAGTTTACTAGTCTGTTTCCTATTTACTTAGCCTTGTTACGTGCAACCGGTTGACATAACTAGATTAAGTAAATCTAACATATCATTTCTTTGAGTGTACTTAAAGAGCCTGTGACAGCATCCCAACAACTGTTGTGCAATGAAATATTGGGCTACTAGTCATCTCGAGCCGTCAGTTTAAAAAAGAAGGTGCGATACCGTTCCGATAAATATCAATAATTTCGAATATCTCGGGGAAATTCCTTCGACTCATTTTGAGGTTTTGGGGGAAGCTGGAAGTGACGTCAATGCGGGAACGCTTCACTGTGCGGCGAGAGAGCCAAACACGGACAAAGTGTGTTGTTATGCGTAGAAATGGTGAATTACTGAGTTTAGGCACGTTAATAACGTTGTAATGAAGTTGACTACAGTATATTCATATGTGTCAGTGCTTTCATGTCAATTCGGCGAACATAAACATAAATGATCGTGGTGAAGATGATGATTAAATTAGGATTAAAAATCGGTAGTGAGAGCTGCTGAATTTCCTCCCGTAGGATGTGATATAAAAACAAATCGATTATTTTTGTAGTTGTAAACTCAAGTGGATGAAACTACATTTATTAGTGCTTTCATGTCAATTCGGCGAACATATGATACATTAAATGATCGTGAGGATGATGATTACAAATAGTTTGTTTGAGCCGGTCTGCATTTCCTGATGAGAAAACAAACCGATGCTTTGTGTAGTTGTAGAACACCAACGTGGATTAAACGTGTGGTTTTTTACCACAATGTTGGGAAATTAATGGATAAAATGCACGGATTATTATTATTATTATTATTCCCACTCCGATCGGGACACTAGGTCCACCATTTCTCCGCAGCGAGGCTCCCCCCGTTGACAGTTTACGTGGGCTGGGTGCAGTGGCGGACTGGCCATCGGGACAAATCCCCATGGGCCGGTACCGAAGTGGGCCGGTGGGATAAGTCACTAGCACGTCGTCATCCCCCACTCCCCCCGTTGACAATTTACTAGCGGTACCGAAGTGGGCCGGTCGAGAGTCCCGGGATGATTTTTAGTCCCATTCCACCACTGGCTACATGACCGTATGATCGCCCATATTGACGCACCTAATTCCTAAACTTCTAACAGATACAACATAAACCGATCCTTCAGCCTCATGTGAGCTCTCAGACACGTTCAAAATTAAACTGTCATCGCTGTCTGAGCTTGCTGCTGTGTGCGCCATCGTGCGTTTACATGCAGATGCTGGGATCCTGAACGGTGCAGCTGGAGCGCTGTGCCCGCAATGACGTCATCATTTGGCGGGACTTGAAGAATCCCCGAGAAGATCCAGAAAATGGTCAACATTGAAGGGCAGATTAATTAATCAAAGTACAAATATCCAAAATCAGTTCAGTAACGGTTTTCAAGGGGACAATATTTACTCAAATTGATGGGTTTGGATGATGGGGGGAACTCGTGTCACAGGCTCTTTAAGTAGAAGTAGAAGTACCAGAGTGTAGAAATACTCTGTTACAAGTAAAAGTCCTGCGTTCAAAATGTCAGTAAAAGTACAAAAGTATTGGCATAAAATATATAAAGGAATCAATGCTCTATTGATTGTTTCATAAACACAAGCTGAGAAATCATAGCTTACTTCTTTCACCACTGCTCAAAAGTATATTACAACCCAGAACAGCAACAAAGGTGGAAGAAGTACTCAGATCTTGTACTTGAGTAAAAGTATAAGTACTCAGAGTGTAGGAATACCCTGTTAGAGTAAAAGTCCTGCATTCAAAATGTAACTCAAGTAAAAGTAGAAAAGTATTATCATCAAAATATAGTTAAAGTAGCGACAGTAAAAGTAGTCATTGTGCAGATTGGCATTTCAGAATAATATATCTGATATGTTTTATAATGATTGATCATTAAAGTGTTCTCAAAGCTGGTAAAGGTGCAGCTAGTTTGAATGGCTTATATTACATTACATTACGTTACATTACATTGCATTTAGCTGACGCTTTTGTCCAAAGCGACTTACAATAAGTATATACGACCAGGAAGACACAGCCCAGAAGAAAAACAGAATCATATAAGTACATCAGGTTTCATAGAGCCAAACATTTCAAGTGCTACTCAGCTGGCTATAGATAAGCCAGTCCTTTATTAGTATATAAGTGCTTTGTTAGTAATTCTATCGCTCGAAGTGGAGTCGAAACAGATGAGTTTTCAGTCTGCCCTGGAAGGTGTGTAAGCTTTCTGCCGTCCTGATGTCAATGGGGAGCTCATTCCACCATCTTGGAGCCAGGATAGCAAACCCACGTGTTTTTGCTGATGGGAACTTGGGTCCCCCTCGCAGCGAGGGTGCAGCGAGTCGTTTGGCTGATGCAGAGCGGAGTGCACGCGCTGGGGTGTACAGTTTAACCATGTCCTGGATGTAGGAAGGGCCAGATCCATTCGCAGCATGGTATGCAAGTACTAGTGTCTTGAAGTGGATTCTAGCAGTTACCGGGAGCCAGTGGAGGGAGCGGAGGAGCGGAGTGGTGTGGGAACATTTTGGAAGGTTGAAGACCAGACGAGCCGCTGCATTCTGGATGAGCTGCTGTGGTCGGATGGCACATGCAGGTAGACCAGCCAGGAGGGAGTTGCAGTAGTCTAGGCGTGAGGTGACGAGAGCCTGGACCAGAACCTGGGTGGCTTTCTGGGTCAGCTGGGGACGAATCTTCCTGATGTTGTAAAGCGTATATCTGCAGCAACGGGTTGTAGCAGCGATGTTTGCAGTGAAGGACAGGTTGTTATCTAGGGTCACACCCAGATTCCTTGCCGTCTGAGTCGGGGAAACAACAGAGCTGCCGATGTTGATCGTCAGGTCAAGAGTGGGACAATCTTTTCCCGGAAGGAAAAGCAGCTCAGTCTTGTCAAGGTTGAGCTTGAGGTGATGAGCAGACATCCACTGAGAGATGTCAGCTAGACAAGCAGAGATGCGTGCGACGACCTGGGTCTCTGAGCGGGGAAAGGACAGAATTAACAGTAATTATATACTGCAGGGTAGCTGGTGAATTTACTCCAGGTGGAACTAATGTTCAATTTTCAAAATGAATATTAATAAAGACAAGTTAAAGTCTACATGGCCAAAAAAGTGTTTGTTCATATTTAATTAGGACTCCATGACTTAAAAGGAGTAAACAAATATTTTATTTTGTTTTATTTCATTTTAATTAAACTCTGAGACTATAAATGAGTTATTAAATAAATGCTAAAAACTCAATTTGTAAGAAACATGAACCTAAGATCTGCTTCACACGTAGCTCTTCTTTAATTCAATAGTTTTCTTGTCATTCATCTGATCAGCCAATGGTGGGACAGTATTTACAGTAGTGGGCGGGACTAAACTGGGTTGATGTCACCGCACAGGTGTGTCAAGGACGTTACATTGGCCAAAGAGATACCGGTATTAAAACGGCTGTGCCTTCAAAATAAAAGTCTTCGTCGAATTTTAGTGAGTAAAACGAGTTCTCGTTACTATTTGAAATGGATCATCAAAAGATACATATATATTAAATCTGGAATGATTTAAAAAAACAACAACATGATAACCAACATGTAATTATTAATAATAGATTCATAGTAAAACAAAGAATGGACTAAATAAAACCCTTTAAAATTATTATTTTATTGTAAGATGTGTGTGATCTAACTATTTTCAATGTCAAGTTGAGTGTATGTGTGACATTTGGTAATTGAATTAAATAATGTATCTGCTATTGTCATTTCATCCTACTGTTGTGTCATGTTTTTGTATCTCTTGACTCTACTGAAAAATATCATCACTAAATACACAAGAAATACTACATATTTCCTATTTAATCATTATTTTTACTTTGGTGTTTGGTATTGTTATTATTATTATTATTATTATTATTATTATTATTATTGTTATCATATGCATCATATGGGACTTTTGGGACATTTCCACACCACTGTTGGAAATTGCCAAATGTGTCCCCACCACTAAGCATTTTTCTCAAAATAGCGTGCACAAAGAATTGTACACTTTGAGTTTATTTGCACAAGAGAACATGTACAATCTCCAGGACAATTCACACTGTTTGGGTGTACCTCTGGTGCAATTTTGACCTGCAACACTTTTTAATATGAGTAATAACTTAATAGAGAATAGTAAAGAAAGTGTTTCTCCCGTGTATTGTTGCAGTAGTATTTTTTATATCTGAGGAAAGTGTCCCCACCACTTTTTCTCAAAAAGGGACGTCCATGATTGTTATGTACTGTATTCATTTTGAGTTATTGTACTGTGCAACAACGTTTATTTTATTTTGAAATCGCACACCAGAAGTGTGCGTCTGTATTATTTCCGGTACCTCGCAGTCGTCGCATCATCTGACAGCTGCTTCAGACAGGAGTTGTATTGCAGAAACAGGACCGTTTTTAATGGACCGTATTTCCTTCCGGAGGATATTTTACCGACTCAGGTGAGAGTACCGCACCCGAAGCAGATGCAGCATCAGCCCGGTCCGGCCATGGACGAGCAGGCGGGCCCCTTCTTCAATAACAACAACAACAACTCGGGCTTTCCTGGGAATATTAAAGCTCCGCAGACTGTGGACGCGGGGGGCGGAGAAGCGGCCAGATCTCAGTACAACATCCCAGGGATCTTACACTTCCTCCAGCATGAGTGGGCCCGCTACGAGGTGGACAGGGCGCACTGGGACGTGGAGAGGGCCGAGCTGCAGGTAAGCAGTCCTGGAGGTTTCCATTGTCGGACACTGTTTGGTTTGCTACGTTGCGCCGAACCACGTTGAACAAATGTCCGTTTTAAGGGTTTCATTGCTTATTTGCGACTAAATATTCAAGATAAAGTAACATTTAGAACTTGGGTTGAGTGAGGAAGATCTAATCTTTAATTCGGCATTGTTTTTATCCACATACCAACACATTGTATTTATACTATTATTTGCACTTTTAGGGATGCTTGACGCTCTGTTCTGTGGTGTTGAATCCTGAGAACGTGACCAAACATGTGTGTTTTAACTGTTGTATTGCTCATTTACGACTACATATTCATGGTAAAGTAATATATGTAACTTGGGTTGGGTGAGGATCTATTCTTTAATTCGGCATTGTTTTTATCGAGATACCAACACATTTTGGTTATAACATTTGCACTTTTAGTGATGCTAGACGCTCTGTTCTGTTCTGTTGAATTCTGAGAACGTTTCGTTGAACCATGTTGGAGAAATTAGTCTTTTCACGGTTTAATTGCTTAGTCGGGAATACATATTAACGTAAAAGTAAAATGTATAACTTAGGTAGAGTGAGTAAGATCTATTCTTTAATTCGGCATTATTTGTATTCAGATTCCCACACATTTCCTTACAGTATTTTCACTTTTAGGGATGCTTGACGCTCTGTTCTGTGGTGATGGGAAGCAGCCTCAGTCACTGAAAGTTCCATTGTCGGACACTGTTTGGTTTGCTATGTCGCTTTGAATTATGTTGCGTTGAACCACATTGAACAAATCGGTGTTTTAACAGTTTCATTGCTTATTGGGGAATACATATTCACGGTAAAGTAACATGTATAGCTTAGTTTAAGTAAGACATATCTATTCTTTAATTCGGCATTATTGCAATCCAGATACCAACACATGTTATTTATAATATTTGCACTTTTAGTGATGCTTGACGCTCTGGTATGTAGTGTACGTTGCTCTGCAAACGGAATGACGCACATACTCTCTGACATGTAAAGTTTTCTGTTATACCAGCTGCTTTGTTGATCAATTTAATACCGAACAAAGCTCAAATGCATCTAACAGGAGTATTTAGTGTTGTACCTGAGGTGTGTGTGTGTCAATGTCAAGCAAGACGACATAGACTTGCGTAATATTGAAATGGATGTTTCCAATGATATCTACTCCACTGCGCTGCCTGATACAAATGTAAGCTGTGGTGGAGATTTAAATACGTTTCTGTTGTTAAAGTATCGATTGTGAGTATTCACATCACAATCTAATTACATGCTTGTATATTTAATATAAATGAGCCAACCTACGTAGTTTGATGTATGTTGGTCGGTCACCTGTGCAGCGCTTTGTGTGAGATCCATTATCGGACATGCAGCTCGTGCCTGACATTTTTCTGGTGTTTTCCCGGAATCCCATTATTTTTCTTTCACAATTATCTCTTTACTAACACATAACAATCACTACCACGCAGAGCCGGGACCCTGACAAGAGATTGTGCCCCCAAATATCAGACTGCGTGTGGTGCTTAATATTGTCCGATAATGGACGCATATGTGTTGCATTTCCATGTAGTTCGTGATGTAGTTGAGTCACTACCATAGACTGTATATATAAAGGTCACTACACGTTGGCGTTTTTGTGTATCAACTTAATAACGGGAGCTAACCTGAGGGGGTCTACTGAAAGACTCCAGTGTTTCCTCTGCATGCCAGGCAGTCTGAGTAATATAACCTAATGTACCTACTATATTTATTTTTAAAGGATGTCCTGAAGCTATGGTAATAGAGCATACCTAACAAACTGCAATGGATCATTTGTCCCTGTCAGGATATCTTGCTTATAACACATCTGAATTATCTGGCAACAAAACATGATGTGATATTGATAATATTGTACATTTGTGTACACAGCACAAGGTACTTTATTAATTAGCCTTTTCATTGACCAGATAGTACCTGATGTAGAGGCAAATGGAGCCAATCTCAGTCTGTATTTTAGTCTTATTTACTGTCATGACATCTGAATTATTATCTTATCCTGTCTTATCTAGCAGCTGTGAACAACATATACTGTAAGACTCAGTCATATCCATGTATAAAAACATAGAATATACTGCTTTAACTTCATTATCAGTCTATTTTTGATGCCGCTGCAACATTTTCTGCAATATCTGAGATTCCTAAAAACTGATAGGCTGACACATGCGATGCAATGAACCCGCAGGATGGTTGTTATTGTTATTATGTTAAGTGAGTAGGAGCCTTTATCTTCCGTGCACTGATGACCAAATGTAGCTTCACTGTGTATTTAAGCTCAGTCTAACAAGAGGAGCACTCTCTGTTAGTAAGGGCATCCATATAGGGAAGCACGCTGAGTTAATGATGATAAAGTGGCTCTGTGGGGCATTTGTGCTCCGTTTACCTCCACTAAAACCTCCATGCCTCTCTCAGCAGCTCCTGTGTCTCCTGGCTGTTTGAGGGCTTTTGTGTGAAAGGAAATTGAAGGGTTTGGCTCCACAGAGCAGAGACTGTGTGAAAGCTCCACTCTACAGCCCCGGTTGATTTTGAATTTTTCTTCCCATTGAGCCGGGAGCCGATCAGAGCGTGACGGAAACGAATTTCATCTGTAAATCCATTTGTTCTGCTGCCGTGTTCCCATATACTTGGGGGCGGTTGGTAGCGCGCGGGGGGGGGGGGGGGGGGGGGGGGGGGGGGGGGGTGGTACATTAACATGAACCTTTCTGTTAGCAGACCCTTCACGCGATGGCAGAGCGAACAGGTACAGGCAGGGCCCTATAGTTTAAATCTACTACCCATAAATAAACATGGACATGGGTTACTAGTTAAAAACAATGGAAAATGTATAGGACCCTATCAATGTGATTTTAAGTGGGGGTGGACCTCAAATCCTCCAGGGGGGTCCGGGGCATGCTCCCCCGGTAAGATTATTTGTTTTAATGTTGGAGTTAAATGCATCAATCTGGTGCACTTTGAGGGGAAAATAAAGAGACTAGATCTATGGAAACACCTATATGAAACAGAACTGTAACATTTCAATAATCATAAAATCATGGCCATAACCAATACTATACCATTTCCAATATGAAAAAACACTGAAACTGGTTTATTTATTTATTTCCTTTATAGTTGTGAGTGTGTCTGTGCTCCTGAATCAGCCTCTCCTGTCTCCCTCCTCTCCTCCCTTCTCCTATTTGAAACAGCAGCAAAGACTAGTTTTAGCTCTCAACAAGTTTTAAAAGTGTATCTTACCTTTTTTCACCTAGTTAACTTTTTATTTATTTATTCATGCACATATTACTAATCACTACCCTCTCAAATGGAAATATGTGTTTACATAAATGGTGACCAAACCGTTTGAGACCCACTGAGAACTTAGACTAAGTTAACTATCTAAACACTCAGAGTCCTTTACCTCACCTGAGCTGAGGTTATCCCGAGCTTGAATGACACACAGAGACCAATCAAGGGCTTTGATTTATGATCTGTATGACAGTGGCCATGTCGGCAGGCCACATCAGACAGCCAGTCACCCTGTGTGAGGCAGGCCACTTAACAGGCCAGGCCATCGGGAAACCCCCCAGTCCTCCCGATGGCCAGTCCGGGACTGGTACAGGAGGATTAGAGCGAGGGATCATTGTCCACAAGTTAATCGATCGCAGATGGCGTTGTGGTCACGGACGAATAAAAAAAAAAAACCTAAATGAGTCGCGAAATATACTTGGGCGGCCGTTAATATACCGGGGCGGCCCGCCCAAGTATAGTCTGTGTGGGAAACCCTGCGTGTTGTTTGAATGTTCTGCTGCAGAGCGACTGCGTGTCATTAGAGACGGAGAGTGTCACTTCCTCCTCGGAGCAAACTCTCTGCAGGGAAAAGGAAGAGGAAACGGAGGAAGCTGGCACTCAGGCCGGATTACCCAGAGTTCATTATCCGAAAACAAAGAAAGGGTCTTGTGTCAACGAGGTTTCCTGGAGAGAGGTAGGAGGTTCAGTCTGATTCAATCATAACGACTCTCAGATCCAGTTTGTTCAGGACTGGACTGCTAGAGTTTACAGTTTAGAGATGAAATCAGACTGTGAGGTGTTTCCAGATGTATCACGCTCTCATGTTCAATTGTTCCTGTACGAAAAGTGAACAGCCAACACGAAAAATAATAGAGAAAAAACATAGCATGACAGGAATACCATACTTAATGACATACATGCATCCATTTAATTAGGTTTTTAAATAATAATTATTCACATATGTACCAAGTACCACATTTTATAGTCGGAAAATAACTAATTACATTCTGAAATAACTCAAAGTAACATATTACATGTTTGACACTTGATGCTAGAATATAATGTAATAAAAATAACATATTTCTTGATCCCGAAATGGGAAATTCAGGTTGTGCAAAAGTAAAAAAGAAAATAATGAATTAAGTATATAATACAAATAATTATACTACAGCAAAGTGAGCAAAGGATACTACGGCGTTCACAGTAAATTGATTATTCAAAGCTATTATTATTATATTAACGTAACATGGAACAAAAGGCATAATTATAATCATGTTATAGGTGATTTGCCATATTGTGATATTAATGATCAGATCAGATTTACATTGTAATATTAATTTCTTCGTCTAGATTTCCTTCTCTAAACAAATCACTTTTTCACAAGGACATTGAATTAGCAAGTAAAGATGTTGTCTTGTCTCAGGACAGACGACCTCCTCTCCAAATAACATCTTTATGGACGTTACCGTCGGTCAATTACACCCAAAATAAAAAGCAATTTTCTTCCTGAAGGCTTTGAGGTAGGGCTGTGCAATTAATCGTATTTGAATCGCAATTACGATTTTTACATATGTTTAGTAGCTTGTTGAAGTACGCTCCAAAATATTGATCTTGTTTATTGGTATTTATTATTTTGACATTATTTATTTAAATGTAAATGTAACTATTATTTATTTTTGTATTGGTTTTTCAGTTGAATTATACGTTCAGGGTAATCAACAGTTAAAAGATACTGTTCAAATTATTATTTGTTTTAAAGTTCAATAAATGGATGTTTTCAAAGTCAATGAATAATCGTATTTAATCATCGTGATATTAATTATTGACCAAAATAATCGTGATTATGATTTTTGCCATAATCGCACAGCCCTACTTTGAGGTGATGTCATGCATGAGCTTTGTGAGCGGGTTACACACAGGATGTCATCCGCTCAGCTTCCTTCCTCTCCAGACTGCTATAAATACACGACTGCTGGTGCACACACACACACACACACACACACACACACACACACACACCACACACACACACACACACACCACACACACACACACACACACCCCAACATGAGGAGAGAGGCAGTGATGGTGCACTAGGCTCACCTGACAAATAAAGAAAAAAGACTCCTGTCACAAATCAATTTTTATCTTTTAATACCAAAAGAAGAAGTGCAGAATGATCGGTTTCAGAATAATATTTTACTGGACTACTTTTGTTCTGTCAGGTATTAGATGATTTAGATCTTTATTTATAAAACGGACAAGTCAAATCAAGCAATCTGATTGGTTCTTAGCCGTGATATAATGAGTGTATATCATGGGTAGAATTGTAGTTACTTTTCACAAGTCATGTATCCCTCCGCGTCTGAGAAACAGCTACAACCGTTACAGCTGTTACATTACGTCCGTTACGAAACTAACTAACTAACAAAGCTTAAGATGGAAACATGTAAGGTTAACTTCGACCTCCGGGGTGGCCTTACTATGGAGGAGTGGATTGAGCAGTGCCTATCTCCAGAAAGCACCTAAACGACGACATGCAGAGCTGCGTGAAGAGCAGGTAGACCAACTGGAAAAGTAGCACCATTCAAAAGCTGTCTGATGCGGGTCTTGAACCAAAGCAGAGACATGATGACCGTTAGTGGCCACAGGTGCGAAAGCTCTCTCCAGAGCTGCTGGAAGCCGAATCTCGGGGACCGGAGAAAGTGGAGCAATATTCTCGCCTCGCCAAGCAACAGCCTAGAACAACCTCAACCTATACAAGTAACCACGTAAGCCATGCTACTGATGCTGGACAGGTTTTCAGTGGGTGCACAACAAACGGCAACAAACACATTAAAGTAAATCCATCCATCCATCCATCTTCTTCCGCTTATCCGTGGTCGGGTCGCGGGGGTAGCAGTTCCAGCAGAGAGCCCCAAACTTCCTTTTCCCTGGCGACATCAACCAGCTCTGACTGGGGGATCCCAAGGCGCTCCCAGGCCAGCGAAGAGATATAATCCCTCCACCTGGTCCTAGGTCTACCCCTTGGTCTCTTCCCAGCTGGACGTGCCTGGAACACCTCCCTAGGGAGGCGCCCAGGTGGCATCCTAACTAGGTGCCCGAACCACCTCAACTGGCTCCTTTCGACGCGAAGGAGGAGCGGCTCAACTCCGAGTCCCTCCCGGATGACCGAACTTCTCACCTTATCCCTAAGGGAGACACCAGCCACCCTGCGGAGAAAACCCATCTCGGCCGCTTGTATCCGCGATCTCGTTCTTTCGGTCATGACCCATCCTTCATGACCATAGGTGAGGGTAGGAACGAAAATGGCCCGGTAGACAGAGAGCTTTGCCTTCTGGCTCAGCTCCCTTTTCGTCACAACGGTGCGGTAAAGCGACTGCAGTACCGCTCCCGCTGCTCCGATTCTCCGGCCCATCTCACGCTCCATTGTTCCCTCACTCGAGAACAAAACCCCGAGATACTTGAACTCCTTCACCTGGGGTAAGGACTCATTCCCTACTTGGAGTGGACAATCCATCGGTTTCCTGCTGAGAACCATGGCCTCAGATTTGGAGGTGCTGATCCTCATCCCAGCCGCTTCACACTCGGTTGCGAACCGATCCAGTGAGTGCTGAAGGTCGCAGACCGATGAAGCCATCAGAACCACATCATCTGCAAAAAGCAGTGGTGCAATCCTTAGCCCACCGAACTGCAGGACCCCCCCCCCCCCCATGACTACGCCTCGAAATCCGATCCATGTATATTACAAACAGGATTGGTGACAAAGCGCAGCCCTGGCGGAGGCCAACCCTCACCGGAAATGGGTCCGACTTACTGCCGAGGAGCCGGACACTGCTCTCGCTTTGGGAGTACAGAGATTGGATGGCCCTGAGTAGAGACCCCCTCACCCCATACTCCCGCAGCACCTCCCACAGTAACTCCCTGGGAACCCGGTCATGCGCCTTCTCCAAGTCTACAAAACACATGTAGACCGGATAAGCGTACTCCCAAGCCCCCTCCAGGATCCTTGCGAGAGTAAAAAGCTGATCCGTCGTTCCACGACCAGGACGGAATCCGCATTGTTCCTCCTCAATCTGAGGTTCGACAATCGGCCTGACCCTCCTTTCGAGTACCTTAGAGTAAACTTTCCCGGGGAGGCTGAGTAGTGTGATGCCTCTGTAATTGGCACACACCCTCTGGTCCCCCTTTTTAAAAAGGGGAACCACCACCCCGGTCTGCCACTCCTTCGGTACCGTTTCCGACTTCCACGCAATGTTGATGAGACGTGTCAACCAAGACAGTCCCTCAACACCCAGAGCCTTCAGCATTTCTGGGCGGATCTCATCCACCCCCGGGGCTTTGCCACTGTGGAGTTGTTTAACAACCTCAGTGACCTCCCCCCGGGAGATTGGTGTTGATCCCCCGTCATACTCCAGCTCTGCCTCTAACATAGAGGGCGGAGTTGTCGGGTTCAGGAGTTCCTCAAAGTGCTCCTTCCAACGCCCTAACACTCCATCAGTTGAGGTCAACAACGTCCCATCCTTACTGTACACAGCTTGGATGGTTCCCTGCTTCCCCCTCCTGAGGTGTCGGACAGTTTTCCAGAACAACTTTGGTGCCGCCCGAAAGTCCTTTTCCATGTCCTCTCCGAACTTCTCCCACACCCGCTGCTTTGCCTCGGCCACGGCTGAGGCTGCTGCCCTTCGGGCCTGTCGGTACCTTGCAACTGCCTCGGGAGTCCCCCGGGATAACAAATCCCTGAAGGCCTCCTTCTTCAGTCGGACGGCTTCCCTGACCACCGGTGTCCACCAGGAGGTTCGAGGGTTACCGCCCCTTGAGGCACCTAGGACCTTGAGACCACAGCTCCCCGCCGCGGCTTCGGCAATAGAGGCTTTAAAGTAAATAAATAGCCAAATTGTGGATCAACGCTCTCTGTCTAATATGTTCGCTAGCTATTAGTGTTGTTGCATAGCAACCACCTCGCACTCTGTTTCGTGCAGAAGGCAACGGAGGGACTATTTTATTTTGAACATCATTATTTACTAATAAAAACTATTTAAATTAGAGTGTGTATTTTTCTTTCATATTGCCACACGTGGTAACGGCTTCACGTCGGACCGGACCACGCCTCTTAGCTGTGATATAATGACCATATACCACGGCCTGTCGTGAGCTATTGCTTAATCATAATCTGATTATGCAAAAATAACTAACTGATGTTGTCATGTAAATGAGGTGGAGCAAAAAGTACCATATTTTGGATATTTGGATCCAAAATGTAGTGGAAACGTTTTTTTTGTAAAGTACATGTGGCTGAAAAAGTGCAGTGCTTGAGTAAATGTACTTAGTTACTTCCCAGCAGTGGTGGATTTTCCCTGCTGTCCCAGCGCTTAATATGTGTACACACAGAGCAAAGGTGTTCAGATGGTGAAGGATGCGATGTAAGTGTGTGTGAGACCCTACGGCATCTGCACCGTCACTGCTGGAGCGATGAGTAATTCCTCCGCTCTTATCTTTCCGCTGCTTTGGTTTTGCTGCACAGTTCCTTCACTAATCAAATGATATTTCCCCACACAGAGAGGTGTGTGTCGTCATGCTTGTGTGTGTGTGTGTGTGTCATCATGCTTGTGTGTGTGTGTGTGTGTGTGTGTCATCATGCTTGTGTGTGTTGACAGTTTGACACGTTGTTCACATTCCTCCCTCCACAGCGCTGCACATGCTTCATCCAGGAGACGCACTGACTCATGCACAATCTGTGTTGTTCCTGATTTAAATTTAGAGCAGAAGACCTTCAGCTTCAGGTTCAGCTGAGTTTGTTTCTTCAGTTTCTATATTCAGTACGCTCTGGACAGGGGATGATTCTGCAAACCGGAGAAAGGAAATTCTTGTTATTGCAGCTTCCTGACGCCGGATTTGTGTCTCAATACAATTGCATAGTTAGTTTTCTGTAACCCTATTGGTTTTTCATTGTATATGTTAAGTGCTCATACATGACATAGTGTGAAGAAGATATGTGCTGTACTGCATGATGTCTGCAAGTTACAGTTGATTTACTGCATTAAAGACAAAAACACAATCTAAAATGTCCTCCCTTTAGTTTCATCCAGTTGCTAGATTAAGAGTGCACACTGAAAGAAAAGGCAAGCCTAAATTGTTACCAATAAAATATTCTGAAAAAAGAGTTATCATATTTGAACAACCATCTTTGGTGCTGTTTATCAACTGGAGGAATCTGCTGTGTGGAGAAACTCCTCTCAACTGTTTCTCCTCAACAAGCTGTATCCCAGCTCAAGCAAAGGACACAACCCTATTGTAAGAGCTGGAAGCCTCTTTCCAGTTGCTAGAATACCTTCATTGACATAAATAGGATTTTGATCAATTAACGTTTTTTTATTTGCATGTATGCTGCAGGATTCTGATTTGAAACAGGTTGCTTGCAGATTATTTTGAGTCTTGTTACAAAGGCAAACCAGACAGATTTGCTGCTTATGTTGTTTCTTTTATGAGACTATTATTTACAACCGTTTCCTTGTTCTAGTCTGGCTTTTTTGGACGGTGATGCTTTGGTTAATACAACATGACCGTTGAGCTATAGGTTAATCAAATCAAATCAAATCAAGTTTTATTTATAGAGCACATTTAAAAACGATGTTTGGTCGAGCCAAAGTGCTGTACATGTAATAAAAACACTTTACTGCAGTGCAGTAGTAACAAACGACAGTCATTTTGCAACAGCAAATATAAAAAAAAAAAAAAAAAACAATACACATGGAAATGTCAGTAGTCGTGCTCCGCTCTAGCTAGAAAGCCTGAGAGAAGAAGTGTGTTTTTAGAAAGGATTTAAAAACCCCTAGGGTCTGGGCCGACCTCACATGGAGGGGCAGAGTGTTCCAGAGCCTCGGGCCAGCTGCTGCGAAGGCTCGGTGCCCTCGGGTTTTGAGCCTGGTCTTCGGCACTACCAGCAGCAGCTGGTCAGCAGACCTTAAAGCTCTGGCTGGGGTGTAGCGCTGGAGGAGTTCGGTTATGTAGGAAGGAGCCAGCCCATTTAGAGCTTTAAAAACAAATAAAAGGATTTTAAAATCAATTCTGAACCGAACTGGAAGCCAGTGCAGTGAGGCCAGAATTGGGGTGATGTGGTCGCGCTTTTTGTGGCCAGTCAGCAAACGTGCAGCTGCATTTTGGACCAGCTGCAGGCGTTTAATTGACGCGTGGTCCATACCCACATACAGAGCGTTGCAATAGTCCAGCCTTGAGGTAACAAAGGCGTTGATGACCCTTTCCATGTCTTTAAAAGATAAATAGGACTTGGTTTTGGCCAATAGTCTTATTTTAAAAAAGCAGGATTTGACTACGCTGCTGACCTGCTTATCGAATTTAAAAGTGTTCGTCAAGGTCACGCCAAGGTTCATGACCGAGGGGAGGATGTTTTGTTGGAGGGAGCCCAGAATATCAACCTGAGAGGCTGGAGGTTGTGGTCCAAAAAAGATGACCTCCGTCTTGCCCTCGTTAAGAGTCAGGAAATTGTTGCTCAGCCAGGATTTGATCTCCGTTAAGCAGTCCATCAGCTGCTGTAGTGACTGTTTGATGTTTGCTTTGAGCGGGAGATATATCTGGACGTCGTCAGCGTAGCAGTGGAAGGGAATATTGTGTTTTGTTAGAATAGAACCTAGGGGCAGTATGTACAGTAGGAACAGGATGGGGCCCAGAATCGAGCCTTGGGGGACCCCACAGGTAAGAGGGGCTTTGGCAGAGGAGAAGGCACCTAGCTGCACTGAGAAGCTACGGTCCTTAAGGTAGGACCTGAACCATGCGAGGGCAGAGCCTGTGATGCCAGTGGACTGTTCAAGCCGTGACAGCAGGATGCCATGGTCCACGGTGTCGAAGGCAGCTGTCAGGTCCAACAGCACCAAGACAGCTGGGCTACCTGAGTCGGCGGCTAGGAGCAGATCGTTAAAAACTCTTAAAAGGGCTGTTTCAGTGCTGTGCATGGGTTTGAAGCCAGACTAAAACTTTTCATGGATGCCATGAGGGATTAAAAAAGACTGCAGCTGGGCGTAGACTACGCGCTCCAGGGCTTTTGATAAAAACGGTAGCTGGGAGATGGGCCTAAAATTTGCGAGAGTGGAGGGGTCGAGACTTTTCTTTTTAAGTAGTGGCGTAACCACGGCATGTTTAAAGGCAGCTGGGACACATCCTGAGGTAAGAGAAGTGTTTAAAAGTAATAAAATACTTGCTCCAACTGAATGAAAACCTCTTTGAGAAGGCGTGAGGGAATGCTGTCAGAGGAGCAGTTTGTCGGCCGCAGGTGCTCCACTATGTCCGAGAGAGAAGAGAGGGAAATAGGCTCAAAGTGGTCGAGGACAGCAGGGCACAGAGAGGGAGCAGGATCGGGGGTAGCACTAGTGTGAGCTAGCCTAAGAGCAGATATTTTTCCAATAAAAAATTTAAGAAACTTATCGCAGAGAGCAGGCGATGGCACAACAGAAGAAACATCACGGGGATTAATGATGGAGTTGAGGACATTAAAAAGAACCTGAGGTTTATGGCTGTTTTTAGAGATGAACAGAGAAATGTGCTCTGTTTTGGCTGCTTTGACTGCCATCTGGTAGTCAGAGAGGGAAGCACGAAGGATTTCCAGGGAGACATGGAGTTTATCCTTTTTCCACTTTCTCTCAGCACGCCTGCAAGCGCGTCTGAGAGCACGAGTACAGTCATTGAGCCACGGTTCTGATAGAACTTTGTTGCGTCTAAGCGTAAAAGGAGCAACAGAATCCAGTATTGGTGTGCATGTCAAGTCAAACATAGAGAGAAGCTCATCAGCATTAAAAGCACAGTCCACATCTAATTTACAGATAGGAGAAGCGTTAAAAACATCAGAGAACTGTGAGGCAGTCAAGGGGTTAATCGAACGCAGACGACGCGCAGGGGCACGGGACTCGACTCCTGCGGAAGGGATGGAGGTTGTAAACAGAACCGGAAAATGGTCTGAGATAGGCGTTGCTGCACATATTTCATCCACAGATACAGACAGTCCAAACGACAATACCAAGTCCAAAGTGTGTCCTTTTTCATGTGTTGGGCCAGCCACGGACCTGAACGAGACCAAAGAATCAAGGAGATTTAAAAAGTCCCTAACCAGAGGCCTGGACTCACAACACACATGGACATTGAAGTCTCCGGAGATCAAAACACGATCATAATTCACCATGATCCCGGACAGAAAGTCAGAAAAGTCATTTATGAAATCCTTATTGCGCTTTGGCGGACGATACACAACTGCGCAGAGTATAGGCGAGGCCGGGGTCAGTTCAAAGAGCTGCAACTCAAAGCTAGCATAGCTAGTGACATGGTGTAGCAATCGGCACTGGAGGCTAGCTCTAAACACCGAAGCTATGCCCCCGCCATGGCCGGTGGCACGGGGGGAGCTAAAGAATGTACAATCAGGAGGAAGAAGAT
Source organism: Harpagifer antarcticus (assembly GCA_902827135.1). Classification (NCBI taxonomy): domain Eukaryota; kingdom Metazoa; phylum Chordata; class Actinopteri; order Perciformes; family Harpagiferidae; genus Harpagifer; species Harpagifer antarcticus. The sequence continues at coordinate 236,968 of CADEHL010001115.1, read as the reverse complement.
CAAAGAATGATGTGTACTCGCCAGCGTGTGCCCAGGTCTCCGTCAGGAACATGAAATCCAGTTCACGGGAGGTGAAGAAGTCGTTCAGCAGGAACGTTTTGTTAGCTATCGACCTAGCATTTAGCAAAGCCAGACGTAGTTTTTGCTCCGGGCTTGCCGACGGTGTAGTTCGTCTCAGCTGACGAAGATGTCTGTGTTGAACGCCGCGCGGGCCGGGAGCAGTCAGTCGGGCCGGAGGAGCTGCCAGCGGGCCCAGCAGAGGCCGCAGCTCCGGAAAGACGGGGCGAATCCACCGATCCCTCACATGACGTGCAGCGGGAGGGCCATGACATCCGAGGCGTGGATAGGTCCCGGAAGAAGCCGTCAGGTAAGCCTTAAGGTGGACCAGTGCACCACCACGCTTTCCCCGTCGTCTGAAGCGCTTTCGGCGAGGCAGGATGCAGGGCAACCTGCGCAGGTAGGTGGGTATATCCAACAGTAGAGGGGGGGGGGACGATTTATGGTTGCCAGATGTGGTTTTGGGCAGCAGTATCAACTCCAGTGAGGGTCTGAGGTGGAGGAGGGCTTGGCGATCATAGACGAGCAGAGCAGAGACATTCTGGCAAACATAAAACAAAAACAGGATAGCTAAAGGTAGACAGCTGAGCGAGCGGCGAGCCGACACAGGCGCCATCTTGAATCACGTCAATCACGTCAATTCTCAATGCCATTCAGTAGGCCAGCTAACAAGCGACTGGCGTAAGGCTGAGCCCCCACTGAAAGGGCGTTAAAGTTCCCCCTTCATCCATTGAGTTTTAAACATTAGCATGTGCAGCTAACTCATCCGACTTTGCCTAAAAAAATGGTCGTCTTTTCCTAACAATAAACATGGTTGTTATCTGGTGAATGTGCTCTCTGCAAACTCACGTGTGTTCAGCCCAAGATGTAGGGTTTCTTGTGGGGGAAACTCGAACACTTTTCTCCTTTATCACCTCCTTAGCCGCTTTCACACCAAATACTTTGCCGTACTTAGTGCCGGCACCTAGTACCCCAGGGCACTGAGTACCAATCGCGTTCACACCGGAATAAGTTCCCTGAGGGAAGATTACGCAAATGAGTCGCTGACGTCACTTCTTCTTCTTCTGCTTTGGGTTTACTGGCAGGCCGCAAACAACTTCACGGCGTATACTGCCACCCGGAGTCCCCGGCCGGAAGTCCTCGGAGTTGGGGACTGGCTTCAGTAGAAGCTGCTGGGACTCCCAGCAGCTTCTACTGAAGCCTTCCGAGTAAATCGCCAGAACTCCCACCGCAAACTTTTCAGAGTTTTACGGGGCGTGGTTTGAAGTTCGCCCAGCCATTAGAAATTGGTACTTTTTTGGTACTTTGTTGGTACCACCTCTCTAGCAGGCACTAAAAATGGGGGTAAAAGTTCCCGGCACTAAGTACTCTTTTTTTGTGTGTGAACGCGACATAAGGCGTACTAACGGAACTAAACGTGAAAAGTACTCCGGTGTGAACGCGCCTCTTGTGTCATACATCTTATAAACAAGGTGTTAGAGCCAGTATTTAGATTTTATAAGAAATGCCACCTAATTGTGACATCTGTAGTCAACGCACTATAAAGGACTACAATTCCCACGGCGCCTGCGCTAAAGCCACAGTGATGGGCAACCTGTTTGAGAGACGCCGTCGAGGAACAGTTTTTAACCGTGGCTTGATAGAAAGACAAGAGGCGCTTTCACACCGGAGTACTTTTCATCGTACTTTTCCCGTTTAGTTCCGATAGTGCCTGGAATTTTTAAATTAAAATAATTTCAGTTTGAACAAGAACAAAGAAATAAGATGGAGTGTTACGATTTGATAAATAAGATAGATATAGAAATCTATAATAATCTACATAGACTCAAATCCTGATGAATGAAATTGAATTTCTTCTCCTCTTACTATGAAGAAATCTCACAGTCGGATAGTGTCTCTTGTGACTCCGAGCAGCACCACTCCCACACTTCAAATCTAAATAATGCAGCTGGAGGTTCCAACAGTGTATGAAGTTACACAAAGGAAAGAAAGGTGTCTTACGTAACCACTGAACCTGACAAGCTGTGAGAACAATACTTCCTCCTTCTCTTCAAACAAAACAACCCAGCTGGACGACCTCTCTCCTCGTTTTCAAACCTCCTTTAATACTTTTCTTTCTGTCTGTGCAAATGTGCCGTATAAGGAATGGCATGCACACCTGCTTGTTTTGCAGACGGTACCCGCTCCAGAGGAAAATGCCACGCCTCGGCCTCAACCAGGCTTTGTTTCACCAGGCCTTCTGCCAACATATCCCCTGACATGAGCTTTCAGCCTTACATGAACCGAGAGATACAGTCAGAGCCGTGCTCTCAAAGCATCAGTAGTTAGCTAAGATAGTGTTGGATTTCTGACGTTCAAAAAGCCAAAAATAGCAGATTAAAACCGTGTGAGTCATATGTCATAACGCACGGTTTCATTCGGATGTGTTTTATATTATCCGGCGTGTTCGGAGTAACCGGTTTGATGAGAAATCTCTTTGAAATGTAAGATAAGATCAAATCATTAATCCCCGTAGCTCAAATTCCACTGTCATAGCAGCAATCAGTGAAACACAAGATAGGACAGAAAGTTCACACAAGGATTATTGGAATAACAAATGTCATTAAATCCACATGTGAATGAACGTGAAAGTGCAAGTAAGTACATAAAGTGTACTCAGATGTGCATAAGGTGCAGGTTGTTTTTGAGTGGGGGTCAAGCCTGAGTTATGGACCCTGACGGCTGCTGGCACCAAGCGTTTCGTAGTGTGTCGAAGAGGGATGAATATGTGGCTGAACGTGCCCCTCTTCCTCACTAGATGTGTTTAGATGTGTAACTATCACGCCAGGGGTCCTTTAACATATAACGTTCTGCTTTTTTAAGTAGCAAAATATCTGGCAAGTCAAATAGTTCTCTGTCTTTCCTACTATTTCATTTGAATGAAACACAAGAATGTTTGACAGATGAGCTTATTGGTTGCTTATATGTAAGTAAAGAAACCTTCATTTAGGTTCTAATAATTTATGAGGAATGAAACAGGAGAAGCCAAACATTAGGATAATCAAACGGTAGCATCAACTATTACACTTTGAGGAGCTTCAGAGGAGGATCGTCTCGTCTCTGTAGCCGTTAATCCCTCGTGTGTCCAGCGGGTTGGTCTGATGCTGTGGATCTGAGTTGGTATTTAGTTTGAGTTGGTCGTGCTACCGTGGATGCTGTGATGCTCTAAATCCGTCAGAAGGATGACCTGATTCCAGTTTGACCTCGTCTGAGCAAATCAAACCCACTGCAGATCCACAGACCTGATGCAGGGCAGAGAGAGGAGAAGGGTTGTTTTTCACTGTCTTTTGAACATTTGTGACAGACCAAATATAAAACAATGTTCCATAAACCGTCCCGCTGGTAAAAGAATAAACGGAGGATATTTATACCCCTTGCACGACTTTGCTGTGTTTTGCTTCACATCAGGTTTACTCTGTGAAGAAAGACAGGAACCTGGTCGACTCATAACAAAGTGTTAATCATCATCTCTGGCTTCGATAACCTTTGACCTCCCTCTGTTGACAGCTCTCAGTTAGAGGCTGACAATTACCAGGAAGTTATTCACACACACACACACACACACACACACAAATAGGACAGTACACAAAGTACCCACACACACACTGATATCATCTCACATACTTTCAGCAGTAACTGGGGATTTGAAGGCTTGCTGACACACACACACACACACACACACAGTGAACTGTCAAGCGTAGGTGGTATCTGGCGTGAATGTGAAACACACATACAGTGAATTCCTCTTGTCTGATAAAAGTGATAAAAGAGTGTGTGTGTGTGTGTGTGTGTGTGTGTGTGTGTGTGTGTGTGTGTGTGTGTGTGTGTGTGTGTGTGTGTGTGTGTGTGTGTGTGTGTGTGTGTGTGTGTGTGTGTGTGTGTGTGTGTGTGTGTGTGTGTGTGTGTGTGTGGTGTGTGTGTGTGTGTGTAGTGTGTGTGTGTGTGTGTGTGTGTGTGTGTGTGTTGTGTGTGTGTGTGTGTGTGTGTGTGTGTGTGTTGTGTGTGTGTGTGTGTGTGTGTGTGTGTGTGTGTGTGTGTGTGTGTGTGTGTGTGTGTGGTGTGTGGTGTGGTGTGGTGTGTGTGTGTGTGGTGTGTGTGGTGTGTGTGTAATCCAGTGAGCAGGAATCCCAGCCTGCCTCACACTCGGTGAATAATGTGCATCCACTCTGAAGTGATGAAATTAGATCTCCTTAATGAGATTGCTTATCAGGAGAGATACAGATGGTAAACATTAGAGAATAACTTTCCAAACAGTCGCCGGTTCTTCGCCTCAAAGTCAAGGACGAAAATTCAAAAACATTTTCAGGAGTCTCAGAGTTCAAAGCTGCTTTTGTCTGTTTTTAATATTTATCTCTTGCGCTGTTTTTTTGGGACCGATTCTTTATGGGTTCTGCAACTTCAATGGATATGTTATAAACTACAAGATGAATCAGAAATGTTATCAACACATGTGTTCAGTCATGAAAGGTTTCATCACACATCTGAAAAGCTGCATTGTTCAGTACTTTCCCAGTGCAGTTGTGTCTGTCTGTTTTCAATCCACTGTCGCTTCATGGATATTATTAAGAAAACTAGTTACAATATTTGTTAAAATAACTAATCGCAATTATCTTTGACATGTTTTAGGATTGACTGATTGCAGTATGATTAACGATGAAGTAGGGATTGATCTCTTTACATGATATTGATATTGATTGATATACTTTAGTAATCCCGTGGGGAAATTGTTTCTCTGCATTTGACCCATCCTGTGTTAGGAGCAGTGTGCTGCCATTTTGAACGGCGCCACATCATTAATTATATATATTAAAATGATCAAAGTGAGGATCTATACCGAATGCGATTTGTAGGCTGGGATATCTCTACAGCTCCACATTCAAAACTCATATTTAGCCATGAACAAACATTGTGCTTCCTACAATTGCACTAGTCCATGTTGCAATTTCGATAACACATTGATTAATAGCCTTGAATAATACTAGGACACCGTTATGAACCAGTGGCTCAAAAATGGATGTATTAACCAAACTGGTGGTCATCCCTCCTCGTACATAATCACGCATACAAAGCAAATCAATACCAGCATGTACAGCAAGATGACAAACAACACAAATGGCCCCCTGGGTAACATTGGACAGTTACAGTCTTCATTCCTCTCATTATTCTCCTTGGAGCACAGCTTCAGGGTTTTCTCCTGGGGATATACAAGGGGAACACTTTCACCAAGAGTGTGATGTTAATAAATCACTGTCTCTTACTGTGGCTCAGTGCTGGACCTCCACAAAGACCATTACAGACAAGTTCCTCCAGTCTCTGAGGAGAACCCATGAATATCAGCACCACAGTAGTGTTAGCTTTCTCTGGTGGGGATATCTTTATATCCCCACCAGAGAAAGCTAACACTACTGTACGGTGGTGCTTTGAGGTACAGCATATCGGCACATTTTGATGTCTTTTGGGACGTCTAAGTTCAGTCAAAACATATATTATTTGTGACAAGTTCAAGTCTCAAGTTATTCTGGACAAGTTATGCCAAATGTCAATTTATTGGAGAAAGGTCGAAGGCTAATTCAGAAGATATTTGGGATAAGTCAAAGGCTTTACGAGTGAAGTCTAAGTCAATTCTCAAGATATTTTTTAGACAAGTTGACGTCACAATCCAAGTCATATGACACAACTTCAAGTGAAGTCCAAAATCTGAGAGGGAAAGTACCAGTCTCAAACTTATTTGAGAAAAGACCAAAACAAGACTCAAGCTTGTCGGAGCATTTTCGAATGGAAGTCTCTAGTCGAGTACATTTTCCTTCGAGTCTGAAATCTGAGAGGACAAGAAGAAGTCAAGTTATTTGAGACAAGTAATTCAAGTTTCTGATGTCTCTGAGGAATTACAAGGCAAACCAGAAGTTATTTGAGTTCGTTAAACCATAACTCTAATAAGGCAAGTCAAAGTATTTTAGACATGATCTTGACAAACCGGTCCCAGTCAAGTCTTATTTTTGTACAACAGGAGTCCAAGCTTTTGTTGTTGATAAAGTCATCAGTGATGGATAGGACTGATTGGAGATAATTGTAGTTCTTGTACGTTTCTGCCCAACCAGTCATCTTCCTGTTGCTGTTAACTCATCTGATTAACATTTGGGCGACATCAGAGTGGTGAATGTGGCACCTGGTGGATCGTTGAGGACAAACGCTACTGTCATTGTTGACGAGACAGAATACAACAGATTTTAATTGGTTGAGAAAGTATTTTGTGACTGATATTTCGTTATAGTTGTGCTTGGTTACCTGAACACATTATGTTTTCTTAATCCCTTTAAGAGATGGTATTGATTGTTCAATATCATCAGTTGATCTGTCCGTCCGTCTGCCGTAAAATGTGGTTGAGGGATATACCAAAAGAAACCTTTCCATCCAAATCTGCCATGGCTTTTGATCGATTATCTATTAGACCATGTCAATTCTGGAATCCAAAATTCGGCCATAACATGATTTGTTTGGAGTCATTATCTTGTCAACAAAAAGGATTCCTCGAGAATGGTTGTGTTTCCTTTGTCTCTCCCGGAGAAAATCTCTGCATACATTTTGCGCCAAGACAGACTTGATGGTTGGCGAAGACTTTCTTTGTTCTGCTTCTTCCTCCTCCTCCTCCTCCTCCTCCTCCTCCTCCTCCTCAGCTCTGCTCTCGAAGTCTTGATGTTGTTCTAATTAAAGTCTTGTCAGCTTCAGAGGAGCATGCGTGTCGCTGACGCTCCCCGAGGGCAAGAAGTGAGTGGGCAAGCGTCTTCATCGCGTATCATTTTTTTCCCAGTTCATCTCAAAGACTTCCCTTCCCCCTTCGCCTTCTCCATTTCTGTGTCTTTCTTGATCTGTGCACCTCTGGGCATCTTATCAAAAGACCCAACGCGCCCTTCATCCGATGTCTAATTTACGCTTCCCCTCCTTCCACGCGTCTCTTCACCTCCTTTGTAAAACCGGAGTTTGGCATCAGCGTGATGGTGCCAGCGGCGTCTGTAAATCTGAAGTGCCAAGACTCTTTTTCGCAATATAGAAAGTGAGGAATTGGAGCATTTTAAATTAAAGGGCTGGTGCTGGGGGTGGATTACATTGAGGAAGCTTTGTCTTCGTCCTCCTTCTAGAATCGGTTAGCGCCAATTCTGATGTTTCTATGGAGGCGATGTGTTTCCTTACAACCACTTGCTGAATGACAAACATGGAGAACGAACCAATCGGCAGCTAATAATCAATCAAAGTTGATCAGTCAGTCGGCACATCTAAACTGTAAAGTTATGCAATTTAATTTATTTTGACTGAAAACATTCAATAAGGAGCTGTTCTTTCCTTTTTGTTTGAACAGAGAAACTTGCCTACTTTGTCCACTCCATTTATATTAATATTGGTAGGCTAAATAGCACCACTACCTGTGTTACACACCAATATGAGTATACAAATGTGTATTTAAAGTAACTTAAAGGTGAGGTATGTCATTTTGGAGAAACCAGCTGGAGTGCGCTAGAATTTGAAAATACACAGCCGAAAAAAATCTGCCACTTCCTTACAGAGCCCCTCCTCCAACACACACGAACGCGCACATGACCAATGAGGGCACGAGATAAGTTTGTGCCCCGATGGAAGGCTGACAGGCAGGTAGGCCATCCAGTTATTTTAGCCGGGCCGGCTCAGATGATTGGTCGTGCTTTTTACAGCGCCATGGCTTCCAGAGATGACGTTTTTTTATGTATTTATTGTCAAAGCATTTGTGGCAACAAGTGTTTCTGAAATAAATTACATACCCCACCTTTAAGCTCACAGATAGTGTAGTGTAGGGCTGTCCCGAATACCATTTCTCGGGCTCCGGATATTCGGTAGTAATCAGCAGCGAATATTCGAATATTCGGTGCGGAGATTTTTTTTCATAACACGCTCCGAGACACCTGACAACACACTGTTAAGCAGAAGCGCAGAAAGAGCATACCAGGGGTCAGCAACCCCTGGCACGCGGCACCGTAACCAGTGGCACACTAGGAATAAGTGTGGAAAATATTTTAATTGTATATTCGGATCCTGAACGAGACCGCCGCCAGAGCTCTTCTCCCGTTACCTGCAGAAGGAAGCCATGCACGCAGCGCAGCCCCGATCTTTAACTCCAGGTGACTTTCTGCCGCTTGCCTCCGTGGTGCTGATCGTTTCACCACGGAGGAAAGCACTTCACACATTGCAGTTCCATAAGGAGCTGTACAAATGCTGCAGTTTTTGCGTGGCTGTGTCTTTAGTTGAAAGCCCCAGTGGCGATCTGCTCATCTCTCATCAAAATAATATGCTACAAAGGGACTGGCCACGTGTGCTCTGGAGAATCACAGAACGGACGATCGTCCTTATTATTATTATTATTATTATGCTGTTATAACCAATTATTTAAATGTGTTAAATTCGGCATCATGTAAGTTAGTGATGCTCCGATCGATCGGCCGGTGCTCTCTAAAAATGCCGATCGCGAGAGCCGATCGCATGACGTAAAATACATGACACTTTTCTCTGTGCACGGCAAAACAAGCTCTCCAAAATGGCTTCACCGGTCTGGCAGTATTTTAAAGTGTCCGAATATGACAATAAAATAGCGGTATGCAACGTGTGTGAAGCAGAAATCCTGCAGCTCCACCCGCTGTGACGGACCGGTGAGCGGAGCAACACACAAGAGTTAGACCTAACACACTTAGCTATGTTATCTACCTCTGGAACAAGCTAAACTAGTTATAAATATATGTATTCTTCACTGTCGGGTCATTCATTACTGGATCAGTGAGCTGCATGAGATACCGACGGGCTGTCAGGAGAGAGAGAGAGGGGGAGAGAGGAAAAGAGAGCGCTTCCATTCATTTCTCCCGTGCTATTATCCAAAGTTAATGTAAACTTGAATAATGTACTTAATTTGAATGTAATAATTATGTTGGTTGTTGTTTGTGGAAGCTCCAGTGAATGAGCCCCATTAACTGAGTTTTAAACATAACTTTAAATGGAAGATCCCCATAGGCCCCGCCCACTCGATCCGATCGGAGCATCCCTATAATGTAAGTTGCGCTGACAGGTCTACACACTGCTTCCCCGCAGCGAGCCTCCCCCCGCCCTCCTGTTGACAGTTCAGTTTCTTGTCGCATATTTGGCACACTGCCTTCTTCTTACCGTCGTCCAATTTAAAATGGTCCCACACAGCTGGAGTCTTCGGCATTTTGTGTTCAGGTGTGTGAAGCGAGGTGAAGCAAGGAGAAGCGTGCCGTTTGCGTTCGTGACTGTGAGTGAACGCGATGTCAGGAGCACAGGCTGAGATTGTATATATTTCCGCATTTTAACAGTGCAATTCAAAAGTATAAATATAGTATAAGAATATGGAAATTCGCCTTTATTGATAGCATACATTTAGGGGAAAAAAAAAAAATTTGGGAAAAAAAATAAAAAAACGAATATCCGAATAATGAAATTGAAACCCGAATAGTTGGCCAACGAACGAATATTCGAATAGTCGAATATTCGGGTACAGCCCTAGTGTAGTGAGGGGAAAAGTAGACATTGTACCTTTTAAATAAAGTACAGCAGAAGTAGAAATTGGCAAAAAATACATAGTGAAGTACCTCAAATTTGTACTTTACTTACAATACATTTATTTAAAGACTTTTCACCGCTACCTCATCCATTATTGGGGAAATGTGGCTCCTCGATAGGACTACTTTTCCCTGGAATGAAGCTTTTCTGAAGTCTCAGACAGAAGTGATCTTCTCCTCTTCATCCCAACAACTCCTCCTCCCCTCCTCCCCTCCTCTCTCAGCAGCTTATCCTCCTCTTCACCCTCTCATCTCTCCGGAAGAATAATCCCCTCACTGCTCCAGATTTAAGCGGCAGGAAATCCCCTTCCCACAGGATTCTTCTTACATCGTGTCCCAAAATATGGCTGCATTGTGAATAAGACGTCAGCGAAGGGTCATGCATCGTCATCATCTAAAAAAAAATGCATTGGCTATTGAAGGTGGTTAAAGGGGGTTATAGCAGCTCAGATGACTGTATTATGGGACCCTTTGGTTTGATATGTGCACACTATTTGTAATGAAACAAATATTCAAAAGCCCTCGTCAGTGTTTTTTTATGTTTTAGCCCATTTACTGCAAGTCATAGCTGCGTACCAATTTCCAAACCTACTTAGTCCTTACATTGACTTCCTTCTTTCCAGTGAGCCTTTTTTTTTTTACATACATTTCCATGAACTTGCAGAGACTTGCAGAGAAAGTTATCTGGAACTAAGCCAGTCAAGTCAAAAGTTATTCAAGTTTAGTTCAAGTCAGGTCTTAAGATATCTGAGTCACGTTCTCGGTTCAAGTCAAGGATCACTTGGTGGTAGTGGGACAGAGGAAAAAGGTTTCTTTCTTTCACTTAAGTATGACTTTGAATGCAATACTTTTTATTGTAATATGTTTGCTCTGTCGTATTTTGGAGTACTTCTTCCACCATCTTACATTTGTACAAGACACCAGTACGACAGCCTGTTAGCAGGAACACTTCAAACTCACATGAAATCATTTTGGTTTTGATTTGGGCTGCAACTAACAGTCATTTGTATTATCGATTAATCAGGCAGTTCATTCTTAAATAAACGATCCACTGTTTGGTAAATATGAAGAAAGAGAGTGTAAATTGTCTGTCCAAAACCCAAAGATATTCTGTATAATATAATATAGTCCACACATACAATATCACCATATACAATATTTGTTCCCACTGTACGGTATTTTGTGTTGTGTTTTATCTTATTCTATTTGACGTGTATATATGTAACTTAACTTTAGCATTGTACTTGCCCAATTATGTTCCTGTTGGTATTTTAATTATGTATTTTAAGTATGATGTGTTACATGGTTGGAGGATCCTGCTATTTAAGATTAGCCAACAACTACTGTATGCTGTGGCTGTTGTACGTATCATAATAACACCATTTTTTTTTAGTAACACAGTAAAGAAGACAATTCAGGTTGCACAACATTTTGGATTAATTCAATCCATAATAAAATGGAGTCTTTAATATGTTGAATGTTACGACTAGGGGAAGAGGAAAGCAACATACACCAGATTGGAATTGGTAATAATTATAAATGATGTGGTTGTTCTTTAAGACACAGCATTGTGTAAGCCTCTCCGATGTTATACTCTGAGGCACAAATCATTTAAGTATAATAATACAGTATACACAAGTATTAAAGGCCAATGTTGTAAAGAGAAATATCAAATTATTTCCATACGCACAGCTGAAAACATTCACAGGCAGAATAATGAGCAGACAGAAACAGCAACCGTAACATTGAATGTAACACAGAGTAAAGCACCATGTCTTTATTCAAGAGGCTAAAAGGTGCTTTTTCGACCATGTTTGCATAAAAAATGATCGAAATAATTGGCAATTCCTGTTGATGGCCTCATCGTTGGAGCTCAATGTGATTCCTTAAGACAGTCAGAGATCACAGTAGTTTGGTTTGGCTTGTTGTGTGTGTGAGCTGCTCAGTTGTGTGTCCACCCACGCGCCTGTCCAGCAGGACGAGGTGTTGTTTCTTTCTGTTTCTCTCAGAGGTGAAATGTCGACTGCAGCAGTGGACCCTTCTGCAGCAGCTCCTCAGGGGGACTGGAGTGAGTGGGAACGCACCGTTTAGTATTGATCGTATATACAAATGAAATCAGTTTTAGTATTCTGACATCCCACACGTTTGTAGAAAAGCAATGCGTTGTGTTTACTCATATTCTTGACATTTTAATTCAAAGGTTTTATTCTCATACGCACAAAGCTACAGTGGAGAAATGGTAACGGGTTTATTCTGACCTGAGCTTTTCCAACAATGCAACATAACAAAATACAAAGTAGTGCAAGTCAATATTCATGTCAATAGAATATGGGGCGTCTCATACAGCAGCCCGTTTAATGTTTAAGATGAATAAGTTAAGAGGCACTTTATTGATACCAAATTTTGGAGAGTAGAAACAAACAATACTAGAAACTAAAACATCTCAAAATAGATTTAAAACAGCATTAGAAAGTAGAACATATACTGTGAAGATAATTTTCAACAATATATCACAGGTCTCAGATATATACAGAACATGTCTCTGCTTGGCTGAAACACCAAACAGATCGTTGCAGCATTACCCATAATCCCCTCTGTTTCAGCCCCGTTTCCAAAGTGCTGATTCTCTGTCTGTTACTTTAGATGAAAATAAGGAGCCCCTCCCCACGCCCCTCTGAGAGACAATTGGTTACAAAGAACACAATGGTGCTCTAGGAGGAGACTCAGGTGATGGGGGGGGGGGGGCGTTACCTTGGTTGGTGATTGGCTAATGGTTACACAAGACAACACATCGTTATGACATCATAAAGTGGCCAAAATCTGATCGGCTCATTTTCAGACAGGTTTTTATAGAAATGGATCAAAAAGAGAGAGAATCTTTGTTCCTGAAACGTTCAGAGTCTCTTTCCACAGAGGGGACACATGTTGATGTAGAAGAGACATGAAGAAGAGGGGACACATGTTGATGTAGAGGAGACATGAAGAAGAGGGGACACATGTTGATGTAGAAGAGACATGAAGAAGAGGGGACACATGTTGATGTAGAATAGACATGAAGAAGAGGGGACACATGTTGATGTAGAAGAGACATGGAGAAGAGGGGACACATGTTGATGTAGAAGAGACATGGAGAAGAGGGGACACATGTTGATGAAGAAGAGACATGAAGAAGAGGGGACACATGTTGATGTAGAAGAGACATGAAGAAGAGGGGACACATGTTGATGTAGAAGAGACATGAAGAAGAGGGGACACATGTTGATGTAGAAGAGACATGGAGAAGAGGGGACACATGTTGATGTAGAAGAGACATGAAGAAGAGGGGACACATGTTGATGTAGAAGAGACATGGAGAAGAGGGGACACATGTTGATGTAGAAGAGACATGAAGAAGAGGGGACACATGTGATGTAGAAGAGAGATGAAGAAGAGGGGACACATGTTGATGTAGAAGAGACATGAAGAAGAGGGGACACATGTTGATGTAGAGGAGACATGAAGAAGAGGGGACACATGTTGATGTAGAAGAGACATGAAGAAGAGGGGAAACATGCTGATGTAGAAGAGACATGAAGAAGAGGGGACACATGTTGATGTAGAAGAGACATGAAGAAGAGGGGACACAAGTTGATGTAGGAGAGACATGAAGAAGAGGGGACACATGTTGATGTAGAAAAGACATGAAGAAGAGGGGAGACATGTTGATGTAGAAGAGACATGAAGAAGAGGGGACACATGTTGATGTAGAAGAGACATGAAGAAGAGGGGACACATGTTGATGTAGAAGAGACATAAAGAAGAGGGGACACAAGTTGATGTAGGAGAGACATGAAGAAGAGGGGAGACATGTTGATGTAGAAAAGACATGAAGAAGAGGGGAGACATGTTGATGTAGAAGAGACATGAAGAAGAGGGGACACATGTTGATGTAGAAGAGACATGAAGAAGAGGGGACACATGTTGATGTAGAAGAGACATAAAGAAGAGGGGACACAAGTTGATGTAGGAGAGACATGAAGAAGAGGGGACACATGTTGATGTAGAAGATACATGAAGAAGAGGGGACACATGTTGATGTAGAAGAGACATGAAGAAGAGGGGACACATGTTGATGTAGAAGAGACATGAAGAAGAGGGGACACATGTTGATGTAGAAGAGACATGAAGAAGAGGGGACACATGTTGATGTAGAAGAGACATAAAGAAGAGGGGACACAAGTTGATGTAGGAGAGACATGAAGAAGAGGGGAGACATGTTGATGTAGAAAAGACATGAAGAAGAGGGGACACATGTTGATGTAGGAGAGACATGAAGAAGAGGGGACACATGTTGATGTAGAAGATACATGAAGAAGAGGGGACACATGTTGATGTAGAAGAGACATGAAGAAGAGGGGACACATGTTGATGTAGAAGAGACATGAAGAAGAGGGGACACATGTTGATGTAGAAGAGACATAAAGAAGAGGGGACACAAGTTGATGTAGGAGAGACATGAAGAAGAGGGGAGACATGTTGATGTAGAAAAGACATGAAGAAGAGGGGAGACATGTTGATGTAGAAGAGACATGAAGAAGAGGGGACACATGTTGATGTAGAAGAGACATGAAGAAGAGGGGACACATGTTGATGTAGAAGAGACATAAAGAAGAGGGGACACAAGTTGATGTAGGAGAGACATGAAGAAGAGGGGACACATGTTGATGTAGAAGATACATGAAGAAGAGGGGACACATGTTGATGTAGAAGAGACATGAAGAAGAGGGGACACATGTTGATGTAGAAGAGACATGAAGAAGAGGGGACACATGTTGATGTAGAAGAGACATGGAGAAGTGGGTTTTGCATAATAGGGGACCTTTAAAGTGAGTTTTACAGAAGAACCAATTGGTGTATCTCGCTGTCAATCAACACATAAATACCCAACCCTTTTCATTATGAGGACAACTTCTACTTAATGGTGTTTTTTTCTGTACATAATTTACTGCATAGTTGCTTCTTCTTAAGAGTTATTACAACACTTAGTTGAATATCTGATTGAATGGCCTTGTTTAAAGACCAATTGAAAAGAAAATGTGCTTTAATTTGATATATTTAAAAAAAAAAAACTTCTTGTTTGCAAGTTCTTTCTTTTTTTAACAATATTTGTATTGAAGTTTTCAGATATAACGAACATTACACACACATAACACAGTCAGTCTAGGTGGCAGATAAATAATAAACACAGGTCAGTATACAGATGATACACGGATAACAAAGTACAGAAATCTGAAAGAATATGACGTGGGCTACTACACTTTATAATCGTATTTGTTTGCTAGCTGTAAAGCACTAATGCTGGCATATGTCATATACTTGATACATATATATGCCACACTTCTCAAACTTTGACATAATATGAATTGCTAAGTTAAGAAGGCTACAGGCAGAACGTATAAAAGTTAGCGCTGAGCTTCAGTCTGCAATGTTCAAAACAACAGATAAAGCCAGAAATCTAGGTGTAGTCATGGACTCTGACCTGAGTTTCAACAGCCACATTAAAACAGTTACTAAATCAGCCTACTATCACCTAAAGAACATATCTAGGATTAAAAGACTAATGTCACAGCAGGATTTGGAAAAACTTGTCCATGCTTTTATCTTCAGTAGACTCGACTACTGCAATGGTGTCTTCACAGGTCTCACTAAAAAATCTATTAGGAAGCTGCAGCTGATTCAGAACGCCGCTGCTCGAGTCCTCACTAACACTAAGAAAGTGGATCACACCTGTTCTGAAGTCTTTACCCTCGCTTCCTGTGTGTCAAAGAATATATTTCAAAATACTGCTGCTGGTTTATAAAGCACTGAATGGTTTAGGCCCAAAATACATTTCTGATCTCCTGCTAAATTATGAACCATCCAGATCTCTCAGGTCTTCAGGGACTGGTCAGCTTTCTGTCCCCAGAGTCAGAACTAAACATGGTAAAGCAGCGTTCAGTTATTATGCTCCAAATATCTGGAACAAACTCCCAGAAACCTGCAGGTCCGCTGCAACTCTGACTACTTTTAAATCCAGACTAAAGACTTTTCTTTTTGTCGCTGCTTTTAATTGAACTATTCATATCTTAGACTGCACTGTAACTTTTATCCATGTATTTTTTCTTTTAATGTTTATCCATGTATTTCTTCTTTTAATGTTTATTTTATTATCTTTTCTTTTTAATGACTGATTTTAAATGCCATTTTCTTAATGTCTTTCATTTTTTGTAAAGCACTTTGAATTGCCTTGTGTTGAAAGGTGCTCTATAAATAAACTTGCCTTGCCTTACAGAGCCGGTTGAACATTATCCCACTTATGATTCATTAACAATATATTTATAAATCAGAGACTTGTAATTGTCCCTTGAACCCTATAGTCAGAAGGGATAGTGGCATGGTTTGATTTAAATACGTATTATTTTACTTTGTACACTTTTGCATTATAGCTCATAACAAAACGTAAATATGTCACTGATAAGTTGTGTTACAGCGCTGAAGTGAGACATCCTATTTGACACCTTTTACTCTTCTGATAAAGTGCATTTGATGCGGTTTTTATACGCAAGCCTACATGTCTATATAATGCATTATAAAATCTGAAATGCACTCCGTTCACATCACATTTTCTGTTATTTTCATATAGTCCTGGTTGTTGAGAATAGAACATATTCGGTACCTCTGTGTTCAGAGCTGATGGCACACTTTAGGAGGCTGGTAGTTGTAGTCGAACGCTGACTGTACATTCATGTATTGTAGTTCCGAGCAGACGTGTTGTTGCTTCTGTCTGAGTGGTGTTTCCTGTATTGAGGGCAGCTGAGAGCCGACACAATGTAATCTTCCTGAGGCCTGTAATCCCTGTTGTCTCAAAGAAGACAAAGTAAAACTGTGTAGTCCGACGCTTCCTGTGAGCCGACTGCCGCTCAGTGAAAAAGAGCTGAAGGCAGCAAACATGCTTGTCATGATCAACTGTCGTTTCACCCCAGAGACTGAAAATCCACATTTTGTATTACATTAAGCGACGGGAAGTAAACCATTGAGGTCTAGGTCAATACAAAAAATCCACATTTCATGTTTAACTTAACCTTTAAACACCTATACTTAATATTTGTTTGATAGCAATGTATAAATTGACAGAGCAATTCAGATTTATGGAAGGTTTAAGCTAGTTTCATATCTCATGTCCACAACCGGACTTGTTTGGTTCACTCTCACTGCTCTCATATCATCCTTTTCAGAATAAAATATATAAAAAGTAACTTTATACTACCTGGAAAACAGCAAATAGCTCACTGAAACAGAATAGATATTGAATTAAATTAGCATTTAGCAGCTAACGAGAGAGATATTTCTCTCAGGAGGTGGAGGAGACCAAACACTGAGCTAAAAGAGAGAGAATATGGAACTTCATCTGTATCCTTCATCCTTCACAGCGGCTCACAGACGACACAACATTCAGTTAAAACGACACAATATACTTACAAAGATATGAGGACTGTTGAGACGGTTAACAGCTCACATGTTGAGTAATGTGCTATTTGACTTTGTCCTTTTTGTTTCAAGTTGTGTTAAATCATCGAGTGTCCACAGCTTCATGCACTAAAATAACAACCACTACAAAGTGTAACTTGACATTTTGTTGAAACTCATCACAGATTTTTTTTACTTTCACTGTGTACCCTTATTAGGAGTTTCCAAAAGTATTATTATTATCACTTTATCTCAGTGCTGATTTTATGAATCAAAGCAGCTGTTTTTCACATCTGCTCCTTCTCTGATGTGATGTGGAGCACCGACTCGTTTCTGAATTAGACGAAAAAGGCAGAAGGTAATTTTTAACAAGTGGGTTACCCAGTTAGTCCTGCATTTAGACCGAAGGCCGCTCTGAGGGGTCGCCCTCGCTGACAGAGTTCCTCTGCAAAAACGTAGTCTAGTCGAAAACTCTTGTACGTGCTTCTAGAGAGGATTAGTTTGTGGCCCTAATCCTCTTTTGCTTCAAGCCGTGATCTCAATATATACATGTCATTTTTTTTTAGCTGATAAAATAAACTGTTCAACTTTAGTTTTATTGTTCACTCAATTCAATCTGCAAGTTACCTACATAAGAGTCTGGTGCACTTGCAAGTAGTATTTATTAAGACTTATATTCATTCATATGCATTTGTACATGTTGATATACATACTAAAATTGCAGACATACATGTATAGGGAAAGATACTCAGTGTTTATACCCTTATTTTTTCAAATTTCTATTCAAATTTTTCTGGTGTTTTTTATATTTTAGTTTCATTTTTATTCTTATTAAAATATGTTTCTCATGTTTTATAATCCATTTTTTGAGTAACAGTGAATCTGTATGGTAGTCATATTTATATGCATTCATATATAGATGCACATTGACTGACTTATGAACATATAAATATCTAAATGTAACTACTTCACTTTCAAAAGTGTAGGGATAAAAGAAAAGATACTCAGTGTTTTTATTTAATCCTTATTTTTATTTTTTAACTTGTATTTTTTTTACTCTTGCAATATTTCTACCCTTATTTTATTATTATTATTTTATTATTATTATAAAAAAATTAAAATCCATACATTTTTATTTTATATAATTTAATATTGTGTCTCATGTTGTAATATTCATCCTTCATGTGACGGCAAATCTGTCTGGTTGCTGAACCACTGAGTTTATTTTAAATGTTAAAAAAAACTCCTATAGTTATTATTGTGGTTTTATCAATTATATTTGATTATGAGATAACGCATAGTTTCCCACTGTGATGGTTTTTCATATCCTGGGATTTAAATGTGTAAATACAGAGACCATAAGGGCATTAGTTTACAGCAGAATGTGCTTTCCAACCTAGTTCACATATTCACGCATTCACATGATTTTCAGCCTTACTGGAGTGGAAAGCAGAGTGAAAGAAACACACGACTAAACCACAGAAGAAGAGCAGTTTGAGGGGCTTTAAAGGTCCCCAATTATACTGTTTCTCATTGTTCTGACACCATAGTGTATTGGCACCCCCTAGTGGCAAAATTCGGTACTGTAGCTTTAAGGCACCAGATAGCGCGACACCTTCTTGTGTAGGGTTGGGTATCGTTTGAATTTCCACGATTCTGATTCCGATTCTCCTTTTCGATTCCGGTTCTTAACGGTTCTCAATTCCGATTCTTTGAGGGGCAGGGTAAAAAAAATGATTAAGTTCTTGTTGAGAAAAACAAGCATATCTGCCTTCTCAGGCATACCAGGAAGAAATGTTTGAACATTTTGAAGTAAAATGCTTCAATCTGGTGCACTTTAAGCAGAATTACTAGAGACTAGATCTAGGGCGTACAACTCTAAACACCCATATGAAAAAGATCGGTTTACATTTTAATAATTAAATAAGTATGTGAGCATAACCAATAACCCATAGCCAATAACAAATACATGTAACGTATTTTATTCTTGTTGTTCATTCATATCTTATTTTACTATTTCATTTATGCATATGTTTTTATCTCTCCAGTTTAAAACGATATGTCTGGTTTACTGTCCTATAGTATACATTGGAATGATTTCAAACCTGTTTTATCCTAATAATTATAAAGGAGTGCCTTGGAAATATGTGTTTACATAAATTGTGATCAAAACGTTTGAGACCCACTGAGATAACTTAGACTAAAGTGAACTATCTAAACACTCAGAGTCCTTTACCTCACTGAGCTGTGGTTATCAGCCTCTCAGTCTAACTGGAGAGGACTCTCCCTCCACATCATTGTAGAAACATCTTCTTCTTCCGTTAGA
Source organism: Harpagifer antarcticus (assembly GCA_902827135.1). Classification (NCBI taxonomy): domain Eukaryota; kingdom Metazoa; phylum Chordata; class Actinopteri; order Perciformes; family Harpagiferidae; genus Harpagifer; species Harpagifer antarcticus. The sequence goes on along the minus strand of CADEHL010001115.1, from coordinate 217,468 downwards.
GCAGCTAGCACCAGATGCTAATAACAACAGCGCCGGTTCCAGTACACCCTTCCTTTCTCCCTCGCTCACTCGCACTTTGGCTGTGAGCTGCGGGCGCCAGATAAGCCAACATCCCCCATTTTCATCACTTGCAGCGTCCATCGTACAGGGCGAATGAAACGTGTAACCGGGGTGAAAAGGGTGTTACATTTACTTAATTATGAATGTTGTTACATCAAGGCCGAAAATTAGGATGAGCACCAACAGTCAAAACATTTGTTTTCCCTCCCAGAGCTGTCAGCGCAGCGCCTCCCAGATCTGGCGCCCTAGGCGAACATCTATAACGCCAGTGCAACGGGCCGGCCCTGGTCTCAGGTTACACTGTAGGTACAACGCTACATTTCCCGCCCAGTGCATAACAAGCCTCATCCACTGTCAAAATGCCGTTGGTTTCGAGGAAGACACCTTGATGAGAGAATAACCTATTTAAAGGAGAAATCCATCTGCTTTCGATGTTGTGAATCCACAAAGCATATTGCCAAAGATTGCGAGGCAACACTTAAATGCAAGGAGTGTGAAAGTGACAAACATACCTCAGCCAGGCATCCTGGTCCAGCTCCTTGGTCGTTTGGTATGTTCAGACCTGAGAATGAGCAAAGCGGAGAGTCTGGAGGACAAAGGCCACCTGAAGTAACTTCCATGTGTACAGAAATCTGCTGTGGTGCTCCCAAGCCCAGATCATGCTCGAAAATCTGCTTGGTGAATGTATACCAGGCTGATTATCCCAACAAGTCACACAGAGTGTATGCAGTGCTGGATGATCAAAGTAATCGGTCGTTAGGAAAATCACAATTCTTCGATCTGTTTGGCTTGAATGGCAATGCATCTCCCTATACTCTAACAACATGCTCAGGCAAAGTGGAGACAGCAGGAAGAAAAGCATGCAACATTATAGTGGAGTCACTTGATGGGAAAACTAAAGCAGCACTCCCTCTTCTGTTGGAATGTAACAACTTGCCTGACGACAGGTCAGAGATTCCCACTCCGGAGATCACACAGTATTTTCCACACCTCAGGCAAGTGACTGACAAGATTCCTCCCCTCGACACCAATGCTCCTATTCTCCTTCTGCTCGGAAGAGACATTCTGCGTCTACATAAGGTGCGTGAACAGTGTAACAGGCCTCACAACTCACCCTACGCCCAGCGCCTTGACCTTGGCTGGGTCATAGTTGGGAGAAATATGCCTGGATGGGACTCACAATTCAAACAATGTCAACGTCTACAAGACCCATGTCCTTCAAAATAGACGCCCATACTTTCTTAAGCCGTGCACGAACAGCATTCAGGTGAAGGAGAGGTTAAATGGTCCAGCCAAGCATCATCTTCCAGCCCCATCTCACAGCCTGGAAAACGTCCTTAATGGAAGTTTAGATTGTATAGGAGAAAGTGTGTTTCGAAAAACACCTGATGACGACAACCCAGCCCTGTCTGTGGATGACAAGATCTTTCTCCGAATCATGGAAAACGAGGTGTAGAGGGATGATGAAAACCACTGGGTGGCACCACTGCCCTTTCGCTTCCCCCGCAAGCCTCTTCCTAATAACAGGGAACATGCCTTGCAGCGTCTCTCCTCTCTCCAGCGCTCATTCAGAAGGAGACCAGACATGAAAGAGCATTTCTTTGACTTCATGCAGAAGGTCATTGACAACCACCAAGCCGAGCCAGCTCCACAACTGCAGCATGGACAAGAGTGCTGGTATTTGCCTACATTCGGTATTTACCAGCCGCAAAAACCAGGGAAAATAAGAGTAGTTTTTGATTCCAGCTCTCAGTACAAAGGAGTGTCATTGAACGACGTTCTCCTCAGTGGACCCAACCTCAACAACACTCTAATTGGGGTCCTACTGAGATTCAGAAGGGAGCAAATAGCCATCACAGCTGATGTAGAACAGATGTGATGGAGTGTGACCGCTGCTATCAAAATGTTTTCTGCCTCCACATTCAGACGGGGACATTCAGTACTTCAGCATCGAAAACATGACATTCAGACATTACATTTAAATCTATAATCATGAGATAACACCTCCGACGTGATGCAGATGCCTTCCTACACAAAAGCTTGTTAAACACCATCCATCCTCAGACGCCATGGCAACAGACGAGGGGCCATCGCAGGAGGTGGCAGACACGCTGAAGGTGTATCATGTTCAAATATAGGCTGCAAAGCATCTCCATGGATATAAACTCAGTGAACTTCATATTGTAATAGCGTCTTGCTTCCAGAGGACGTTCTGTAACACCGACAGAGATCTTAAACCAATCAGATGCAAGGGAGGGAGGTTAATGTGATGGAGGTTTAAATAAAGTGATATCTTTACTGATTGGAGACACAGAAATAATTGAATATCACAATATTAAAGATCAAATACCTGGATATTGATATTGCCACGATATTGTGTTATGTACTCTTGGTGGTGTGTTCACAAATCATTGGATGTGTGGATAGGACAACTTACTGGGTAAAGACAGATAATGAAAGGGCACCTCACGGTCTGTTTATGTTTCAGTCTTATTTTGAAATGACCTCTTTGTGTCTTGTCTAGTTTTAAGGCCCTTACACACCGAGCCAATTTCGGCCGTCGATGAGCGTCCTGTCGCCCTACTCAGATTAGTGTGTCCCGCACCGTCGTGTCTTTTCGGCCGTGCCGACACCTTCCGCTGCCGATTCAACATGTTGAATCGGCAAAAGAAATCACTCTGATTGGCTGTTCAGCTTAGCGAATCAGTGCATGAGAAGCGACACGGAAGTGAAGAAGGCACACACAGACGGCTATTATTTTTCTTTTTCCAGTACAGCACTAAGGCGACACAACAATCAGGTCCGTCGGGACGTGTCCTTTGGTGTCAGTTTGGTGCGTCAGGGCCTCACTTGTCTTTAGTTTCCCGGTGATTGTCTGATTGTGTTCACCTGTTGCCCTTGTGTTTCTCAGCCCTAATTGGAGATCATCTAGTATGAGATCACCTTAACAGCTGTCTGGAAGCAACAGGATTTGTGTAATTTAAATAAGAAATAATACAACAGGATTTTAACAAACAACAGTCTTCGTTACTTAGCTGGATTCGATTTCTACACATTTCAGTGTTGCCAGTTTAGTAACTGAGTTAATATAAGAAATCAATTTATCATCACGGTAATAATTCAAGCCAAAACACAAAATAATCTCTGGTTCCAATGTGTTAAATGTCCCGATCACTCAAATCTCAGATGTCAGATTGTCTTTAAACACTAAGCAGTTACCCAAAGTCATTCATTTTGATAATGTGATCAACGTCCTTTATTTTATTAGTCATACGAGACAAACACTGCACCAACAGGAGCAAGAAAACGACCATGTCTGTAGTACATCACGTCACTTTCCACAAAAGTTCAAATCTCTACAATGGTTACAGGAAAGCTTCTTTAACAGTGTGTGTGTGTGTGTGTGTGTGTGTGTGTGTGTGTGTGTGTGTGTGTGGTGTGTGTGTGTGTGGTGTGTGTGTGTGTGTGTGTGTGTGTGTGTGTGTGTGTGTGGTGTGTGGTGTGTGTGTGTGTGGTGTGTGTGTGTGTGTGTGTGTGTGGTGTGTGTGTGTGTGTGTGTGTGTGTGTGTGTGTGTGTGTGTGTGTGTGTGTGTGTGTGTGTGTGTGTGTGTGTGTGTGTGTGTGTGTGTGTGTGTGTGTGTGTGTGTGTGTGTGTGTGTGTGTGTGTGTGTGTGTGTGTGTGGTGTGTGTGTGTGTGTGTGTGTGTGTGTGTGTGTGTGTGTGTGTGTGTGTGTGTGTGTGTGTGTGGTGTGTGTGTACACACATACAGTCCAGTGAATTCATGTGTAAAATGGAAGTGACGGCGCAGCAGCGTTCACTCTGCTCACATCAAAACAACCAATTACAGTGTAATGTGTTCACTAACTACATGCTGCTCCATTTCTGAATATGTAAGAGAAAGTGTATAAACATTTAAACTCAAGATAAAATATAATGCAGATTTTACAGAAAATTCTTCAGAAACTACTTTTACCTATTTTTCTTTTTTAATAGTATTCATTAAAGGAACAAATGCTGTGACGTGTCTCCATGCTTTAATGTTCAAAAAGCTCTTTATTTTTCTCATACTGCCTGTCTTTTCACCCTCTGTCTGAAACCAGAGCCCAGTCTGCTCTGATTGGTTGGGCTCTGTTGTGATTGGTCAACCGCTTAGAGATGTCCCGCCCCTTAGCCTATCACGTACAATGTGTTGGAGCGCCAATAGAAGCGTGAGTGTTACATAGTGATGTCATTATGTTTGTTTGAATAAGGGATTGTTTGGGACTATTTACATGCACAGGAAAGGGAAAATAGGGCCTCTTTAATATCTGTTATCAGGGGATCCCTGTTAGCTGCAACCAAAGTATAAAGTCACCAATATCAATGTATAAATCCACCCGTACCTTTGCTGCTGTAACGCCTTAAATGTCCTCGCTGCGGGACGAGAAAGGATTTCTGATTCTGAAATACTACTTTTTGTAGTATCTTTTATTTTATGTGGAAGACTCAGGTGACAAAACACAAACACTCGTGTATGCAGTGTTTTTCCTGCCAGCTGCTACCGTTTGTTTTGAACTCTCATGCTAAATATAACATCTGCCCTGATTCTCATACCGTTGGTAAACACACACAACTGTCACTGAGAGGAAGAGGAGGAGGAGGCAGTGACGCAGATAACCTCTGGGGTGCAGAGCGGTCTGTGGGCTGGGTGGGGGGGGGGGTCCTTCATCCTGCATCCTGCTGCCTAACAGCTGACTCCATCCTGCACAAACAGCAGAGTCATGGTAAAGGACACATGCTGCTATAGTGGAAACAATATTGGTAAACTAAACTGACATGTCATTGTTTAAGACCACTAAACATGTAGCTACTCCACATAGAGATGGGCAATATGATGTGTTGTTGATTCAATATATAAATCTATATTAT
>CADEHL010001115.1:0-207500 GCA_902827135.1 Harpagifer antarcticus | reverse complement strand
GGGGGTTATTCCTCCCAGCTGGGAACGTCAGGATCCCCCAGCAGGAGGAGCTGCAGGATATTGACGTGTGAATGAATGTAAACATGTTGCTAATTTGTTTTGTCCCACACACAGATGAGGGGAACGACAGTGAGGCTGCCAGTCCTCCAAACAGCAGCCATCAGCTCAGCTGGAAACAAGGACGCCAGCTGCTCAGACAGTGAGTTCACACACACACACACACACACACACACACACACACACGAACACACACTCATTTAGACGTTCACAGTGTCATGGGACAGCTGAGTGTGAGTCAATCTTCTTAATGGAGATTAACACTTTTAATGGGAATCAAACACTAATCCACTGGGACCAGAGTTGACAGAAGAATTAGAATAAGGAATACCAAAGAGGTTCAACATTAAAAAAAACAAGGTGTGTGTGTGTGTGTGTGTGTGTGTGTGTGTGTGTGTGTGTGTGTGGTGTGTGTGTGTGTGTGTGTGTGTGTGTGTGTGTGTGTGTGTGTGTGTGTGTGTGTGTGTGTGTGTGTGTGTGTGTGTGTGTGTGTGTGTGTGTGTGTGTGTGTGGTGTGTGTGTGTGTGTGTGTGTGTGTGTGTGTGTGTGTGTGTGTGTGTGTGTGTGTGTGTGTGTGTGTGTGTGTGTGTGTGTGTGTGTGTGTGTGTGTGTGTGTGTGTGTGTGTGTGTGTGTGTGTGTGTGTGTGTGTGTGAGAGACAGTGAATGGAGGATTGTGTGAGGCCTCCTGCGATCGGAGAGGCTGGTACAGAGAGACCCCCCCCCCTCTCTCTCTCTCTCTCTCTGTGAACAAACACACTACATGTTATTCAGAATTAAACCTCCGTCCTCTGAGGATAAAACCTCTCCGTTGCTCTAACGCTGCTCTCAGGTCAGCCAGGTCGTCCTCTAGGTGTCCCGGGGTGAAGGTACAGTACAGAGATTAGGTTCCTTTGAGCGAGTAGCTTCTTTTGGACCTTTGCTTGATTCTGATTGGATAATGCAAGTTAAAGGGTAATTGTACTTCTTTGCAAGTATTAACAGTATATCACATTTGTGGATTGCATTATTTTTAACCATGTATTCCTACTTGCATCTGCACAAAGACGTGTTACTGTATCTTAGTTCTTACTTTTTACATTTGATTTAGACTGTTTTTATTCGTATCCTTGTGTGACCGTATCTATACTCTGCTGTGTTTTCACTTGTATTCCTCTGTTGCTGTTCTGACACCTTACATCCAAATCAGACCAAACTTGTTTTGTATTTGTCATGTCTAAACATCGAATAAAGTGCTAAATAATTATAAAATTAAAGAAATATTACAGGTCAATGAAATCAGCCACTCAGGTATTGATAGTTGTGCAAAAGAAAACTAGACTTTTCTTGCCAAATATTCCGTATTTCCTCCATTTTCGTTCTCGTTTTGCATCTTGTTAAACCCTGACTGAGCTGCAGCTTTGCACAGAGGACATACAGTGTGCTAGAGTTCCTAAACGTGGTGGCACGGCCCTTTTTAAGACGCTGCTCCATTGATGATTGTTGTGTTGTGAGGCTGAGCGGGTACAGCACGGCACCAGCGCTGCAGGAAGAGACTGGGAAACTGAATGGAGAGGGCGGACGGGGAGACAGACGTTTATAAAAGTCTCTGGAGAAGTCGGAGAAGGTCAATGGGTTTTACAGATCCGAGTACATTACATTGCATTGCATTTAGCTGACACTTTTATCCAAAGCGACTTACAATAAGTGCGTTCGACCAACAAGATAATCATCAAACAGAATCATATAAGTACATCAGGTTTCATAGAACCAAAACATTTCAAGTGCTACTCAGCTGGCTTTAGATAAGCCAGCCCTTTATTAGTATATAAGTGCTCTGTTAGTAATTATTTGTGAGTCATTTTTTTTGCTGGAAGTGGAGTCGGAAGAGATGAGTTTTCAGTCTGCGCCGGAAGATGTGCAGGCTTTCTGCTGTCCTGATGTCAATGGGGAGCTCATTCCACCATCTTGGAGCCAGGATAGCAAACCCACGTGTTTTTGCTGATGGGAACTTGGGTCCCCCTCGCAGCGGGGGTGCAGCGAGCTGTTTGGCTGATGCAGAGCGGAGTGCACGTGCTGGAGTGTATGGTTTAACCATGTTGACTTTGACTTTTCACATGAACTCCTGATTCTCCTCTGACCTTTCTCTTGTCTCTTGTCTCCGTCTCCCCCTCAGATACCTGCAGGAGGTCGGCTACACGGACACCATCCTGGATGTGAAGTCTCAGAGAGTGAGATCGCTGCTCGGTCTGACCGGAGACTCGGGAGACAAACCTTCAGAGAACAAAGCCGAACACATGGTGAACGGCACCGAGCCGTCCTCCATGAAGGACAGCGGCATGGTCAGGTAGGAGAGGAAACTGTTTATGTGACCCTCTAAAAAATCCCAGTTTGTATTACCATACGATACGATACTTTAAAGGTCACCTATTATGCAAAATCCACTTGTTCATGTCTCTTCTACATCAACATGTGTCCCCTCTGAGACTCTGAAAGTTTCAGGAACAAAGATTCTCTCTCTTTTTGTCCTGATCCATTTCTATAAAAACCTGTCTGAAAATGAGCTGATCAGATCTTGGACACTTTATGATGTCATAACGATTTTTTTGGCTTGAGTAACCATTAGCCAATCAGCAACCAAGGTCCAACATCAACAAATATCAAGACATGAAAAACAAACAACAAACTTTTAACATAACATCAAAATCACTGAGAGAAAACATGCTCAAAGAGCCTTCAGCATGCATCTGATCTGGATTCAGCTCTGTGTTTACTGTGAGGATTGACTGGAGCACAAAGGATGCTTCAGTCTGACTTCATTGTATCTCCGATTAGATGGTAGCAGTTGTCTTGTTTTGTTACCAGACTAACCTCCTCTCTTTACTCTCTCTCTTCTTCCAGTAAACCTGACCTGTCGGACTCGGCCACGGTGTTGGAGGCCTTTAAATTCATCGAGAGCGCTGCAGCAGAATTCAGCGACGATGATGATGAGGAAGACAGCGAAGGGAGGGACAAGACCATCTTAAACATGGCCACAGTAAGACATTTACACACTTCTTTCAAACTTCTGTTAAATCACAGCTCTTGGTAAAGTTGTGGAGGAGGTATTCAGATCCCCAACCTTCCACTACGTGTAAGAGGTCTGCATTTAAAACCTTACTTTAGTCAAATCATGTGAGTATTATCAGGGACATGTACTTCAAGCAAATGTAAGTGTTCACTGTGCAGTTAAATGTTCCCTGTCAGTGTTTTACTATTATACAGAATATGGTGATTTGGGATTCATATTGGCATCGATGTGTATGTATGTTGAGATTATTTGAACTCCTATAAGAGTTAAGAGGTACTTTATTAATCAATAAAACAAAACAAGGCATTGCACATAAGTAGATATTGAAGAGTAGAAAAAGACAATACTAGAATTGAAACATCTCAAAATAGAATTAAAGCAGCATTAAAAAGTAGAAACACACATGAGGCCGTATATATACTGTTGGGTAGTTTAAATTACAGCAATGCGTAACATTCTGTAAAATCATTATGCGTTTGCAGCCTCACCACCCAGGGGGGACACATGTCAAAAGTCTAAAAAAAAGTCTTGATTTTCTCAGAATAACGTTTTCAACTTTGTGACGATGCATTTTCAAGTATATCCAAAAAGCTTTCAAAGAGTTTATTTACCCTAAGAAGGTCATTTCTTCTCAACACATAAGGAACACCTTATTCTTCAGTTTATCACAAACATTCAAAAATCAACACATCTGGAGATAAATGATCTTCACTGTACAGGAAGAGGAGGACAAGCTGTCAGACGTCTGTAGTGGAGTTAACCGTAGTATGAGGTTGAAGGAAATACAGATACCTGAAGTTTGTACTTAAGTGCAGTACTTAATGGGGTGGGAAGTAGAGGAGTACACATACTTTGTTACTGTACTTAAGTACATTTTTCTGGTATCAGTACTTTACTCCACTACTTATTTTTCTGGCAACTTTTTACTTTGACTTCTTACATTTCTAACCCAAATACCTGTACTTTCTACTTCTTAAAAGTTGAACCCAAATACCTGTACTTTCTACTTCGTACATGTTGAACCCAAATACCTGTACTTTCTACTTCTTACATTTCTAACCCAAATACCTGTACTTTCTACTTCTTAAAAGTTGAACCCAAATACCTGTACTTTCTACTTCTTAAAAGTTGAACACAAATACCTGTACTTTCTACTTCTTACATGTTGAACTCAAATACCTGTACTTTCTACTTCTTACATGTTGAACCCAAATACCTGTACTTTCTACTTCTTAAAAGTTGAACACAAATACCTGTACTTTCTACTTCTTACATGTTGAACTCAAATACCTGTACTTTCTACTTCTTACATGTTGAACACAAATACCTGTACTTTCTACTTCTTACATGTTGAACCCAAATACCTGTACCTTCTACTTCTTACATGTTGAACACAAATACCTGTACTTTCTACTTCTTACATGTTGAACTCAAATACCTGTACTTTCTACTTCTCTCATTTTCCAAACAGCTGGTTCCTTTAGTCTGAATGTGTGTTTGATGCGTGATCATTATTCTTTAGAGTCATTGCGTGCCTATTGATTTGAACACGATCCGTGTATCCATCACTTCCTGGTCTTCTCTAAAGAAGAGGGACCAATGGAAACGTTGTCATGTTGCCGTTGTTCAGCATGGAAACATTCATTAGCTAACAATGACATTATTGTTCTATTAATATAAAGGGAGGTCAGGTACTCTTTAAAACAGCTGCTAGTTATGGGTACTTTTTACTGAAGTACATTTCAAAGCCCTTACTTCTTTACTTCTACTTGAGTAAATGATGTGTGTACTTTTACCATCTCTGGTCACAGGTATGATGATGGTATATTTGAGCATACATGTATTTTACTAACATAAGATACAGAGGATTTAAGGCTTCATCATTCCACCTTAGTGAAAATATTCAAACTATCTCTGGCTCCTCAAGACATTCCTGAAACTGCTTCAAGCTGCAGAAAGGAGACGGAGGTGACCTGCGGTTTCATTTCCTGTTGGGATGTTGTCAACAGTAAGAGACATATTTTGAGTCTTCCTCATCTGTGTAACTCCTAACAGATGGTGAGGAAGAAGCATTCGTCTACGCCTTCCTCCACGACCTCTGACCTCAGCGACGACCCCGACACGGAGGAGGCTCTGAAGGGCTTCGATTTCTTGGCGAGTCCCGACGAGTTGGACGGATCGACTGAGTCCAGGAGCGGAGAGGACAGTGGAGAGTGGGGTGAGACTTACAAAGAAACTGTAAAAAGCATATTCAATAGCAATGTGGAGAAATGTGGGTGTGTAAATTCCTTTAAACCAGGGGTGTCCAAACTATTTTGAAACAGCCCTCACGTAGCAAATAACAAAAGTATAATGACTTAAGTAGAATAAACTTCTGCTTGTCTTATATTGTACTTCTTAAATATATATATCACACAGTAGCATTCATGTGCTAATAGGCCCAATTTTCAAATAAATGCAGTCAATTAAAGTTGAAAACATGTTCTAACAAATCTAAGTTGATAAGAAAAAAGCCCAATAACACATTTTCATAACAACCTTGAAATACACCCTTTATATTCCCTCTTATTATATTCAATCTGAAGCTTCTGTTTTAAGGAATGAGCTGCTAACAAAATAATTGAAACCCTCTGGAGCTGTTTTTCTCTTACAGCATTTTCAAGTATCAAGAATAATTGACCTACTTTGGATTGACTTTTCCAACTTATAACTGAACTTATGAGGCAGTATACCTCTAGTGAGCGGCCCAGCCCTTCGTATATTCTTCTGTATGTGGCCCTCGTGAAAAAGGTGTGGACACCCCTGCTATAAACTGTACGTCTGCAGGTTTCAGTTTACGTCAAGAAGACATTTAAACATGTGAAGAGCCACCATGATAATCTGAATTTTTTTGTATTAATTTATTCATGTTTTCTTTTCCAGAGTGACTTACTACTTCAACGTACCAATAAAAAAAGAATAAACCTGAAATCCTCTCAGTCGTAAAGAAAAATTTTTCAACGTTAGAAATCGCCATGATTATCCTGCAGCCTCTACGATCATTACAATTTGACACTCATGTCTTTTATTCCAGAGTTTACTTCAAAGCACCAATACTAAAACCATAAGACTCTTAAAACGTTGTAAAAAAGTTATCAATTAATGTGGAGTGTGCAGATTCCTTTAAACTAAACGTCTGCAGGTTTCAGTTTACGGGAAGAGCCACCATGATAATCTGAATTTGACAATTTGAATCTGAAATCTGTCTTTTGTCCAGAGTCAAGGCACCAAATGAAAAAGTGTAAAATGCCGTGTATGCAGTTGACAAACCATAGAAGTAAAATGCTTCAATCTGGTGCACTTTGAGCACACAATTACTAGAGACCTGATCTAGGAGGTACAACTCTAAAACACCCAGAGCTACCAGCGCAGCGCCCCCCAGATCTGGTGCCCTATACCAAAAATCAAAAGTGGCAATGTCTCAACATTTAGCAAAAATACACCTTTATTGAACATACAGTAACACAAATATTACAAATCCACATAACAAACAATCAAAAATTATTTATTTTTTGGGGTACTTAGCTGGCGCCCCCTAGCAGCGGCGCGCATATTTCAGCAGCGGCGCTGCGCCACCACTATTTGTATATAGGGGAAACACTGTTGTATCAACGTCCTGCAGCCACCACGATCATTAATTTTTGATACTCATAACTTTTATTCAGAGCTTACTTCAAAGCACCAATAAAAAAAACGTAAATTGAGTGAGTTCGGCTGAAAAACACGAAAAATATCAGTTTGAACCTGAAATCGTTGTAGTACAAATCAATGTTACAGATCTACGTCGGTGACTGTGACTGTGACTGTGATGGACTGTATTTACATATATATACGACGTTTACACCGGCATGGCAACAATATATATGTAAGTGCAGTCCATTTACCATTTACATGAATATTCTGCCCGTTTTACATCAGATCAAACTGGTCCATGGAGAGAACACAAACCTCCTTCACTGACGCATTTCCTGTCCATATTTATAAAACTTTCTGAACAACATAAAGTTTGCAGCTGGCGACCCGGCAGCCCCCGCACATCACACCAAATCCCTTTTCTTTTTTTTTTTTTTACTGTCTCTTAGCAACGCATTGACTCTGATCAGTCCAGCGACAGAAAGCATCCCCACGCAGAAAGTGATTCAACAACTTCACAGTCCAAAGAGTTGTAAAGGAGAGCTGAGTCATGAGGCGATGAAGCCACGAGAGGAACGATCTCTGCAGATTTCTATATTTAATTTTGAGCTAGGAAAGCATCACGCTGTGGTTTGGAGGTCATGGAGCCGTCTGGTTAGAAACCGTCTCTGTGTTCGGTAGCATTATGAAACGCATTTGTCATTTTTTCTCCCTGAACCAACGCCACATCCACGATCAAACGCTTGCCCCAGTCTACGGGGAAAGACCCTTTCCTTGTTCTTCTAACAGATATCACGGTCATTATCACAGACTCTCCCCTCAGTGTTTCCTGCATGTGTGCCATCTTTCAATCTTCTCCTGGACCCACATCTGCACTATATTAGTATCACCATTTCAGCTCTCAGGAGGAGTTGAAGGCAAATCCTTTCACAGCAGCGAAATCGATCTTCAATATTTATTTTTTAATACTCTGACAGATACTTTGACTGCTCACTCAGGCCACTGACAGTAAAGGAGAGTAACTTCAGCAAATAAAGAAAAACAAGCTGCTTAAAGTTTAAGAATTGAAAGTCAAAGTCAACTTTATTATCTCTGCAGGGAGAACAAAATGCAGTTTCTCACCGTCCCTAGAACATATTAAAATATATACAACAATAAATATATAAAAATAGTAGTCTTCACACAAATTTCAGCAGGACACGGATGTAAGTTTGGTGACTGAAACGGATGAATATATGACAACAGTGCAAATATATAACAGTGGAAGTAACTGTCTGTAGTGGCTAGGGAACAAGTGGTTCAGCAGCAGGTTTTTTCTTCAGGGTGAACACTTTGTAATGTGTATTTATCTCATGAACTGAGGTTGAGTTTAGGTATTAAAGGGACCTATCATGCAAATTACACTTGTTGATGTCTTTAAACATAAAGATGTGTCCCCGGTGTGTCGGGGAACTCACGCAGCGTCAAATAAAACCCTCTCTCTTTTCCTCCGTACCCAAATCTCTAAAAACGGGGGACAACGGAGCTGATCCAGATTTGCGTCCGATATGACGTAATATCTGAAATGTGGATCCACGGCCCGATCAGAAAGTTGCTATCAGAAACAATGCCCGACTGCTTTGGACGTGATATGGTCGGTGTTTACATTAGCATCGCTAACACTCAGAGCTAACCTGTACTGGAGAGCATGTGTGTGAAGAAGCAGGAAGTAAAAAGGAACTCACCTTGTGGTATAACCGGCAAGAGAGAAAGCCTTTGAGCTCCAGACTGTTTCAGAGATAAGCTACTGACCCAGATCAGAACTTCTCCATCAGGGCTGAAATAGAGGGGTATGAGGGATGTCTAAAATGCATGATCTGTTTGGTACTTTGAGCAAAACACTTCATAGACATGTTTTTATATATTTTTTTTAAATCTGAGACCCATAATATATGCCTAAAAATAGAATAATAGGAGACCTTTAAAAGGGGAGAGGGGAGATGTGGGAAAGGAACAAGTGGTTCAGCCGCAGGTTTTTGTTCTTTGTTAATGTGTATTCATCTCACAGCTGAGTTTATTGTGTACTAAGTGTGTAACCGTTGTCCCTGCAGAGAAGGATGACCCCTCCTCTCCGGGGGATCTGGCCTGGGACGTGGACCAGGGTCTGATCGCTCAGCTGAAGGAGCAGTACAGGAAGGAGCGCAAGGGCAAGAAGGGCATAAAGAGTGAGTCCTGCACCCAGTTTACCCCCCCCCCCCCCCTCCTCTTCCTGCTTTTATTCATAGTTGTTCCTTATCTCACTTTGATTTCATGTTTTTCCTCCCCTCACTCTGTCAGGGTTTAACTGTGCTAATGACAAGCATCAAATCAGCTTTTTACTTCATCAGTATCTGCAGACCCACGCCCATTAACTCACATTTTGACAATGACTTGCGTACAGGGTTGCACAGTTAGTTAGATGTTTTGCTGACTGACGTTATAACCGTCAATCTCTTGGTGATATTTAGAAAACCGCTTGTTTGATTTCTTTGTTTAGAAAACATCTGGCATATAATTGTTAGAGAATAGACAGTTTAAAGTCTGTACGAGACTGTCAGATACAATACCTCAATTGTTACCTATATTCTGCTTTACCGCCCAAAAACCCTAAAAACCTGTCTCTGCTTTGCCTCAGTGTCTCTCCGTCCCTGTCTCTCAGAGATTTAGTGTTTAAAAGGTTTTATATGTCCCTCTCTTCTCCTCTCGTCTGTGTCTCTTTGTCCTCTTCTTGTTTAGTTTTGTCTCCTTTGTTTTTCTTCTTCTTTCCTTATCGTCACTTCTTTATATTTTCTACTTTAATGTTCTGAAGATCCCCTCACTGTTCTCAAAAGTCCTAAAGATATTGATAATTATGATAATATCAAATATGGATGTCAGTGTATCTCTTCGTATCCGGATTGTTGTTCATGTCTTTGTGTTGGTGCAGTTCACAAAACAGCAGCTGGTTCATTTCATCTGTTCCACTTTGTATACAGAGATTCTTCTTTCTGCTGTTTCCTGTCCTATTTCTTATTTTTTAGTAATAAATGATACTTTTCAATTTTGAGGTAATAGTGCTTTTACTTTTTGATTTTATGATTTAAACGCATACTTTTTATATCTCAGAAGCAAATATGGTACATTTATTACATGATGCAGTAATATACTTCTAATGTTACCCTGTAGCATACTAAGTGTCTAAAACTGGTTTGCAATTGCGACATTACAACATTAAATAATATTCGTCAAAACCATGAAATACAATAGTTATTTTCTGTGGTTCATCTTTTCTGTTGGACTCTCTGCATCCCCCTCTGCTTTACTTCCCTCCTTCATGCTGTGCAATTCAGATTTAACTGTCTTTCTTACAACTATATTAACCTTTCTATCACTTTCACTTTTCACTAATGTCTGCTTTTCACCTCTCTCTCCCAAACCTCCCCTTTTCGTTCACCGTCTCTCCGTCTCCTTCTGACTCCATGTTAGTTTCCCTCGTCTGATTTTGTCTCCCTCCTCCTTCCCGTCCTCCTCCAGGACCGAACCGCTCTAAGCTTCAGGACATGTTGGCGAACCTTCGGGACGTGGAGGACCATCCCTCCATGCAGCCGCCCGTCACCCCCCCCCTCCCGTCCCACTGTTCCCAGACTCAACGAACAGGAAGTGGGACGCTCTGAAGATGGTAACCTACCCTACTAAACCTGGTTTATGTTGTATATGCATCTTAGCTATAACTAATGCTGTTGATATGCTGAGATTTTAAGGGTGTCCATTATCATCTGGCCGGGGACAACAGCAGGGGGTTACCTTGGTTGCTGATTGGCTAATGGTTACACAAGCCAAAACATCGTCATGACATCATAAAGTGGCCAAAATCTGATCAGCTCATTTTCAGACAGGTTTTTATAGAAATGGATCAGGACAAAAAGAGAGAGAATCTTTGTTCCTGAAGCTTTCAGAGTCTCTTTCCACAGAGGGGACACATGTTGATGTATAAGAGACATGAAGAAGAGGGGACACATGTTGATGTAGAAGAGACATGAAGAAGAGGGGACACATGTTGATGTAGAAGAGACATGAAGAAGAGGGGACACATGTTGATGTAGAAGAGACATGAAGAAGAGGGGACACAAGTTGATGTAGAAGAGACATGAAGAAGAGGGGGACACATGTGATGTAGAAGAGACATGAAGAAGAGGGGACACATGTTGATGTAGAAGAGACATGAAGAAGAGGGGACACATGTTGATGTAGAAGAGACATGAAGAAGAGGGGAATGTAAGAGGGAACCTGTGATAAGAAGACATGAAGAAGAGGGGACCACATGTTGATGTAGAAGAGGACATGAGAAGATGGGACACAGGTTGATGTAGAAGAGACATGAAGAAGAGGGGACACATGTTGATGTAGAAGAGACTGAACAAGTGGACTTTGCATAAAGGTGACTTTGAACCCAGGTGTCTGTTGGTCTCTGTAGAAGCGATGACTTTCCTGCCGTCTCCTGGAAGTCCTTATAATGGGCCGAGTGGACGAGGCGGTCTACCAACGAGCCTGGGACTAGGGAGAACTGGCCGGACTGACGGTGGCCCACGAGGGCCAGACAGCCTGCGTACGACTTGAGTACAGAGTAAAGCAGTTAGTGGATAAGAGACAGAAAAGTGAGGCCACATTTGTGAGGAAGGAGCTGCTTGGCTTTGGCAGAGGAGATTTGTCACATTTTTCATTGGACGCACCCCACTACTCAGCTCTGCTGGCTCATTCCACTAATGCTTGTTCCTCATAAATGTGGCACCATGGCAAAGGTAAGAAAACAGGCTTTCCAACGGTATAAGATTTATTGCCAAGAAGCATTGTTACAACAAATAAATAATCTACCAAACACAGATTTCCTTACTTTTTGTGTTAAGTTTATATGTGTAGACTTTATATAGACTTTTTGTATTTTTGTATTTTATGATATATGTTGGATTGTTGGAAGAGCTCAGGTCAGAAGAATTTCATTGCTATTTCTACACTGTAGCTTTGTGCATATGACAATAAAACCTTTGAATCTTGAGACTAGAGTGTAAATTAGACCCCCCTCCCCCCTCAGATCACCAACAACAAAGACGCTCTGAGGAAGACGTGGAACCCGAAGTTCACCCTGAGGAGTCACTTCGACTCGGTGCGTGGTCTGGCTTTCCACCCCGTGGAGCCGGTGCTCGTCACGGCCTCCGAGGACCACACGCTCAAACTGTGGAACCTGCAGAAGACGGCGCCCGCCAAGAAGTGAGGCTTTATGTTAGGAAAAACGTCACTCCAGCTTTAGCTTCAATCTCAGGATCCATGTGTTTCTGATCCTCTCCAGAATGGAAGTAGTCATCACATACAGAGCATCAACTAGTTCCTGAACAGTGTCCTTCACATGCTGATATCCAAGAGAGGGAGTTACACAGTCACAAGATGGAGGAATAGAAAGCAGTATTCAATATTTACTTCAGATTAGCTCCACGTCAGAAATGAGCATGCTTGTCATATGTCTCTCTCCATAGAGGCTGAATCATCATGTTGATCACAAAGCTATCATCTGCCTCAAACAGTCCTGATGCTCTTCTAGGTAATCATAACATCCTGTCATGAACACAGCTACAGTTGGGATACCTTTGTTATCATGTTACTCTTATATTGGAAGAGTACATTCAGTATTTTCCCAACACTTTACAATGTCATTCAGGCCAGGGGTGTCCTTTTGTCAACGAGGGCCACATACAGAAAAATATAGGAAGGTCTGGGCCCCTCACTAGAGGCATATAGCCTCGTAAGTTATAAGTTCGCTAAATTAATCAAATGTAGGTCAATTATGCCTGATACTTGAAAAGAAGAAGAAAACCGCCTACATCCCAGCTCTCCAGAGGGTTTACTTAATTTAGTTAGCAGCTCATTCCTTAAAACAGAAGCTCAGATTGATTACAATAAGGAGAAATATGAAGTGTCTACGTCAAGCTTGTTATGTCAATAAGTCATTGGGCTTTTTTCCAACTTTAACGGATTGAATTTATTAGAAAAGTGGACTTATTAACACATGAATACTACTGTGTGATAGATTTTTACATATATATTTAAGAAGAAGACAAGCTCAAGTTTCATTTGTGGGCCGTATTACATTATACCAAGTGCTACCTAGGTGTCCCTGAGCAAGGCACCGTTCCCCACACTGCTCCCCGGGCACCGTTCAAAATGGCAGCACACTGCTCCTAACACTAGGATGGGTCAAATGCAGAGAAACAATTTCCCCACGAGGGATTAATAAAAGTCCATCTTATCTTATCTTATACTTTTTTGAATTTTTGGCCGATTCAAAATGGTCCCCGGGCCGTAGTTTGGACACCCCTGAATCAGGCATTCATGTACTGTAAATATCTACCTCAGTATTTATTTACATTTATTTTATCTTTATTTTGTACCTTGTGTGAACATAGTTTTTCACTCTGCTGCTAAAAAACCCTAAAGTTCCATCTTATCTTATCTTAATCTGAAAAGCGCTATTTCTGGATTTATAATGAAATATTTCAGTGAGATGTGTTTTCTTGTTTTCTGTTAATATAACCTCTGTTCTGGTTGTGTTCCCTCCAGATGTACTGCTTTAGACGTGGAGCCTATCTACACATTCAGAGCTCACAGGTGAGATCCCTTATATGATATTTCCTGTAGAACAAAAGCTTAATTAACAGGCGTGTTGAGCTCAGCCAAAGAATGTTTATATCAAATATTCAGAAGTTTAAAGAAACCGAAGATACATTTTGAATTTTGATCTTGGACTTTTAATTATGATTCTGCTTTTACTCAAGTAAAGGACCATTGGAGACATTCTTATATTCATGTTGTACATCAATTTATCTCATTCTTTTAAATAAAATAACATTAATATTATTCATAACGACATGTTTGTGCGCTGTGCAATAGCTGGCTCCTAGTACTGGGATGGGTTAAATGCAGGGGTCAAATGTCACTGTGTGTGCTGTGTATGTATGTGTGGCAGTTAAAGAGGGTTTCATCCTCCAATTCTATTGGATATTTGATTTCATGATGCTCCACAGAAATGAACTATCTCATTAAAATATAAAAACGTCTCCCTGTGCAGCGGTGCGGTGTTGTGCGTCACGATGAGCTCCAGTGGAGAGCAGTGCTTCAGTGGGGGTGTGGACGGTACCATCCAGAGCTGGAACACCCCCAGCCCCAACATCGACCCCTACGACTCATATGGTACGCTCCAGCAGTAATTTACCTGCATGCAGAGATGGCAAAAGTACACACATCCTTTACTCAAGTAGAAGTACAGATACTCGTGTTTAAACATACTCTGGTGAAAGTAGAAGTACTGACTACACTTCTTTACTCAAGTCAAAGTAAAGAGGCTTTGAAATGTACTTCAGTAAAAAGTACCCATAACTAGCAGCTGTTTTAAAGAGTACCTGACCTCCCTTTATATTAATAGAACAATAATGTCATTGTTAGCTAATGAATGTTTCCATGCTGAACAACGGCAACATGACAACGTTTCCATTGGTCCCTCTTCTTTAGAGAAGACCAGGAAGTGATGGATACACGGATCGTGTTCAAGTCAATAGGCACGCAATGACTCTAAAGAATAATGATCACGCCACCAAACACACATTCAGACTAAAGGAACCAGCTGTTTGGAAAATGAGAGAAGTAGAAAGTACAGGTATTTGAGTTCAACATGTAAGAAGTAGAAAGTACAGGTATTTGAGTTCAACATGTAAGAAGTAGAAAGTACAGGTATTTGGAGTTCAACATGTAAGAAGTAGAAAGTACAGGTATTTGGGTTTCAACATGTAGAAGTAAAGTACAGGTTTTGTTTCAACTTAGAAGTAGAAAGTACAGGTATTTGTGTTCAACATGTAAGAAGTAGAAAGTACAGGTATTTGTGTTCAACATGTAAGAAGTAAAAAGTCATCAGAAAAATAAGTAGTGGAGTAAAGTACTGATACCAGAAACATGTACTTAAGGACAGTAACAAATTATTTCTACTCCACTACTTCCCACCTCTCCCTGCATGACAGCAGATGCAGAAGATGTTATTTTGATCCCTGTTTTACTTTTATGTGTGCAGCACGACATCGTCAAATTCCTCGTACGTGTCAACCTACCTGGTAATAAACCTGTTTCTGATTGTGACTCTGATGTGTCCTGCAGAGCCGTCTGTCCTGCGGGGGGCGCTGCTCGGTCACTCAGACTCAGTTTGGGGTCTGGTCTACAGCTCGGCCCACCAGCGCCTCCTCTCCTGCTCGGCTGATGGTACGGTCCGGCTGTGGAACGCCGCCAGCATCTCGCCGCCTCTCGCTGTCTACAACGAGAGAGGAGGTACGAAACGATGTGATAAAACAAGACAGCATCTTCAAGACCCTTTATTGAATTCAATACAAGTCAATAGTTTAAAACAGTAGGGAGATAGACTGTAAAGTGTGTGTGTGTGTGTGTGTGTGTGTGTGTGTGTGTGTGTGTGTCAGAGCTGGGAGTGCCCACCTCGGTGGATCTGGTGAGCAGCGACTCGGCTCACATGGTGACGTCCTTCAGCACCGGACACATCGGACTCTTCAACATGGAGACGCAGCAGCTGGTCCTGCAGCTGGACTCTGCCGGACCTCCAGGTTACATCATAATAATAATAATAATAATAATAATAATAATAATAACACTACATGGGATTTTTATAGCGCTTTTCCTAATGCTCAAAGACACTTCATAAAATCAGAACAGAAACAATACAAAGAAAACAAATAAACGACCATTCACAGGGTGACCTCCACACTCATGAGGGAAACTGTAATACTGTTTAATGTCATTACTACGTCTCTCTCTTGGTTGTAAGCAAAACCACATAGTTACACAAACACCAGCTCAACAACATATATAACGTTGTTCTGCTGTGAAAATCCCTCTCCTGCTGCTGTGTGTTCTCTCGATGCTTTGAGTCTCTGTGTTTCCTGCAGCAGCTTTGAGATAACACCGTCTCTCTCAGAGTGCTTTCAGTCCCGATGGACTGAAGATTGTGGGTTTTAAATGTTAATGCTGTCCTTCTCACGTCCGCCCACACACAGAGGCTCCCTGCAAGATCAACAAAGTGCTGAGTCATCCCACGCTGCCAATCACCATCACAGCTCAGGAGGACCGGCACATCCAGTTCTTCGATAACAACACAGGTGACAGAGGAGAGCTTTCATTACATTCAAAGGTTTTAAAGAGGACCTATTATGCCAAATCCACTTTTTCACATCTTGTATACATCAACATGTGTCCCCTCTGTGTAAAAAGACTCTGAAAGCTTCAGGAAAGAATATTCTCTCTCTTTTTGTCCTGATCCATTTCTATAAAAACCTGTCTGAAAATGAGCTGATTATCACTTGAATCTCCTCCTAGAGCACCATTGAGTTATTTGTAACCAAATCTCTCTCAGAGGGGCGTGGGGAGGGGCTCCTTATTTTCATCTAAAGTAACAGACAGAGAATCAGCACTTTGGAAACAGGGCTGAAACAGAGGGGATTATGGGTAATGCTGCAATGATCTGTTTGGGGTTTCAGCCAATCAGAGATAGGCTCTGTATATATCTGAGACCTGTGATATATTGATGAAAAACGGTATAATAGGAGACCTTTAATGTCATATGCACATTCACACTCCTCCAACGATGCAACATATATCATAAAATACAAATTAAAAAATGGAGCTAGAAGTCTATATAAGCATACAAATATGATATATACAAGAACAGAATGTAACATTTAATGTTGTACATTAACTCAAAATTAAAACAGTTTATCAAATAAGGAACACAACGCTAACTTTACATTCTGTTAAATTCATCATGATGTATCCCAATCAGATATTTCAAAAGGTGTCATTGTTTTCTGACGCCTTACGTCTGTTGAGAGAGAAGACATCACTATTACACTTCAGGGTTATCTCAGTCTGACACACAACCTGCATAACAAGAGTGTCTTTAGAGAAGTAACTGTCTATCAAGCAAGTGATGCTCCAAAGATGCTACTGAGTTATAGACATTGTTTGAGCTTGACATACAGGGGACTTAAAAAGCTGTAATTCAGTTATATGTAATCTTTCTGTCATTATCAGAGTGATTAAATTGGATAAAGAGTCATTTGTTCTTCTTCTTCCGGTTTGAAGGTAAACTGATCCACTCGATGGTGGCTCACCTGGACTCCGTCACGTGTCTCGCTGTGGATCCAAACGGACTGTACCTCATGTCAGGAAGTACGTATTCAGCCATCATTTCTGTTGTTCATTGTGAAAAATGTAAACATTCAAGGATGGCAAAGCAGTCATTGTTGGGAATAGTCTGTCTGTTTCAAAACAATCTAAGAAGACATGTCTTTATATCGGATCCATTGTACACAGTTACATTTCTTAGCACAGAAACGTCAAAAGACTGTTCAGATTTAGGAAGCCTTCACTCTTTATCCTCTATTTAATATCATGAGAGATGCATTGCTGTGTTTAACATTTCAATTTACATTTCAAACTAAGACTGCAGCCACACGAGAACGGTAACGCAAACGAACCAAAATCGTTATCAGAAAAGTCTTCCGTCCACACGCAATAGGCACCAGAAACGTGTCCTTCCACACGAGACCGCTCGACCCGCTGGAGACGCTTTATCAATCAATCAGTCAGTCAATTTATATAGCCCAATATCACAAATGTTACATTTGTCTCAGTGGACTTCACAGTTTGTACAGAATATCAGTATGACAATACGACACCCTCTGTCCTCAGACCCTCTGTCCTCAGACCCTCTGTCCTCAGACCCTCTGTCCTTAGACCCTCACATCGTACAAGGAAACACTTCCGGAGAAAACCCACAGTTTAAAGGAACATGGGAGAACCCTCAGGGAGAGCAACAGAGGAGGGATCCCTCTCCCAGGACGGACAGACGTGCAATAGATGCCGTGTGTAAATCGAAGAGATAATACATTTGCTGTAGTACATATGCCGGGCCTGTAAGTGGCGCTGTACTTCTGCCACAAAATACACCAAAAGCAGCGATGAAGACTTCTGAGCATGGTTTCCATGGTTGCCCTTCTGTTTATTCTCCGCGGTGGATTTAGCAGCAGAGGTGGGGAGAGGCAGGGCTCTTTATCTCCATCAGCAGCAGCTGATCTCTGATCTCTCTCTCCTGTCCGAATAGACTTTGCTCGCGTTCATGTCCATATCGATCAGATCTAGCTAGTTCTAGCTAATGATATGACTGCCTGAGTGTCAAAGGACACTCAAACAATAAGCGAATTTTTGATTTCGGCTTACGGAAACTCTGCTGTGCGGGGGTGGGGTCTGCTGGAGGCACCTGCCGGGTGCACTGTCCTGCAAGATACCGGGACCTTGGCTCGAAACACTCAGAAAAACTGTTGTTGTTGGCGAAACACATCAGCAATGACGCGGGTGACACGGGGTGAGCGGGAGAGGCGGGGCTATGGGCGTCATCATTTTCAGAAAACGATCGTATAGGGCAGTGTTTCTCAAACTTTTTCATACCAAGGACCACTTAACCAATAAAAAAACACTCGCGGACCACCTAACTCCACAAATATCCAAAAACACATAGTTTTTTTACAAATCGCCTGAAAATGGTACAAACAAGTGGCCACATGGTGTGATGAAGGTATTTATCTGGGCTATATCATTCAATCGAAAGTGAAACTTAAGCTCACTCCATTGCGGAGATATCCCCGCGAGAGTGCGGAAAACTTAAATTAATGTATTTATTTAAAATGTGAAATGTTACCAATATACTCACGGACCACTAGGGGGTGCTCACGGACCACCAGTGGTCCGCGGACCACACTTTGAGAAGCACTGGTATAGGGCGTAGACACGAAGCCGTTTGGCCCCCCAGAGCGTTTCGTCCGCAGATCTACCCACCTTGGGACCCGTTATCGATATCTGCGTTTCCCTGTCGGCCTCGTGTGGCCGAACCGTCTATATGATAGAGAACTGTAGCGGATACGACCGTTTTCGTTCTCGTGTGGCTCCAAAAGAGATGCCCCTTGCAAAATACGAATTACAGTAAAAAAAACAAAACAGCAACATTTAGTCAGATTATAAAGTACTATCGAAAATCGGAATATTGTGAGTTTACTCTAAATGGACTGAACACCTTGAAAGACTGATTCACTTTATTGATCCCAAATTGGGAAATGATGTTGTTGCAGCAGCAGCAGGTTAGCAAGGCATCGTTTAAATAAATAAACTGTGGGGCCTCGAGAAATACATCCTCATTGTCTCCTTCCTTTTCCTGTTTCTCTTCCTCGTCCTCCTCCTCTTCCTCTTCCTCCTCCTCCTCCACTTCTTCTTCTCCTTCTTCCTCTTCCTCCTTCTTCCTCTTCCTCCTCCTCCTCCTCCTCTTCCTCCCAGGTCACGACTGCTCCATCCGCCTGTGGAACATGGAGAGTAAGACGTGTATCCAGGAGTTCACGGCGCACAGAAAGAAGTCAGAGGAGTCGATCCACGACGTGGCGTTTCACCCGACAAAATGTTACATCGGTAGCGCCGGAGCCGACGCGCTCGCTAAAGTCTTCGTATGACCGGAGACACGAAGGAAATGAGAAAGAGGAGACACGGAGGAAATGAGAAAGAGGAGACACGGAGGAAATGAGAGAGAGGAGACATGGAGGAAATGAGAGAGAGGAGACACGGAGGAAATGAGAGAGAGGAGACACAGAGGAAATGAGAGAGAGGAGAACGTCTCTACATCTGAAAGCTGAAGGAGACAGTTTACCTGGACTGCTCCTTCTAAGATTTGTCAAATATTCCCCCCTCCCCTCTTCCCCTGTTGGGACTTAGGCTGGCCCGGGTCCCGAAAACAAACAAACCTCTGGATGAGACGATGAATGAAAACAGGAAGTGGCAAAAAAAACAAAAAACCAGGAACTCTCAGAAGTTTTCAGTAAAGCTGGAATCTCTTTTCTTTTCTCTCCACCGTCACTGACCCCAGAACAGCCTGTGTCTGTCGGTGTTGCTTAGAAATATCGTTCATGATAATGTGCCTTTTTACTTCACAATATGAATCATTTAAGGTGTTGAGGAAAATGTATTTCGTGCATCAGAAGATCCACTTTTATCTCTCAAAAATAGACAAAAGTAACAACCCACTTTTCCGAATATTCAGTCCGATCTGAATGCTTCTTTCGAACACTAAATCCTTTCGGTTATGATAGAAACGCCTCTCAATGACCTCCCACTCTGCACAGAACTCGTGGACTTTTGCTTCAATCGAATTTGGTGTGCTTTTCCCTGTTTTTAAGTTGTTGCTTGCAGCCTGAAGAAGACTTTTAGTCAGATCCATACAGGTTTCATCCAGTTAACGCTTACACTAGAAGGTAAGAGGTCAAAAGTCATGACCCTTGTTCTGTTTGGAGATGGTAGTGCTGGGTGGACACTCTGAAGGCAGGTCACATGATAAACATCTGGTGGGTTTCATTTCAAAATGTGAGGGTTTTCAACACATTAGTGATCCCATTATTAGACTACAGAAGAAGTTATGGCGCATTTCCACTACAGCGCGGTTTAAGGGTGCCGTGCCCGGTCCGTTTTTGGTTGCGTTTCCACTTGACGTAGTTCCGGCTAGCGGGTACTTTTTCACAGTTTTTCTGGCTCTCCAAAATCGAGATTCTTTCCGGGCCAACAACCGGGCTGAGTATGGTAAACTAGTGAGAGAATCGCTGGCAACTACAACAAAATGAACATATTTTACTGTGATTTAATTGTAATACACGTTTCTAAATGATGCCGAAGTAACAACATACTGATACCGGTTAGTAAAAACCATGAATTAATGCTTTGACAAGTCTGCAGACAGACGGCAGGCGAAAAACCTTTTAAAATGCGTGTTTTCTGAATGGAGATCGGCTAAGCTAATGCAGTATATGCTCCGACCGTCCACACTCACAACAACGGCCTACAGACATAAATAAAACAGCGACTGTATTCGCCATGACACAGACAGTCTGTGGTTTGTACTTGTTTCACTTTTGTCTAGTTTCTGAACAGATATGAGGACCTGTGAGCTCTGAGTGCTAACAGCTAACGGCTGATTTTGGTTTTGTGTTTCGCATTGAAGATGACGTCACAGCTCCACCTACACTGCGTTACTATAGATACTGCGTTACTATAGATACTGCGTTACTATAGATACTGCGTTACTATAGATACTGCCCCAGTTCCTAAACTGTAATGGAAACGCAGCATAAAGTGAGCCTGGCCTATCAAGGCCTAACGAGGCCTAGCCATACCGTACTAAGCCGAGCGAGGCCCTGCAGTGGAAATGCGCCGTTAGACTCTGTTGATGGAGATGGGGAAGAGTTGCATGAACCAGCAGAAAATCAGGAATTGACTCGTTGATTGATTTTGTCTTCACTCTGCTCCTGCTGCACTTTGGTGAATTGTTAAAGTTAATTTACACATTTCCATCAGAGCAGCAAACATACACACTACAAGCTTAATATCTTTTTTTAACCCCATACTGACAGAAAGAGGAACACTACAGAGAGATGTTACAGCCTCTTGGTCATTTGAATTGATCCCCTTCAGAGTGTTGTTAACGATTACTGTAAAATACATCTGCCGTCATGTGACTCTTTAATAGTTGTAGATCAAACAGAAAACTTCTCTCCAAAGTGAACAAAAGAATCTGAAATATTTTGGGTTTGATTTCCTTGCCGAAAATCGCTTTTCTGTGAAATATTTTGGATCGAATCCTTTCTGATTCAGTGCTTTGGATCCACGTTGTGCTGCTTTTCATTGTGTATTTAAAGTCTGACAAACTAAAGCTTCATATATATTATTTTTCTTTGTATTAATGAATTACTTACTTAAAAAAACCCGCCAAATTAAAGCCAAAGACTCAACGAGGGACGACGAGTCGCTTCCTACTAAACCCGACAGTTGTTGTGGCTAATGCTAATTAGCTCCTTTTGTTGTGAAATAACATTTAAAGTAACAGCTGTTTTAGTTCCCAAACCACACACACACACACACACACACACACACACACACACACACACACACACACACACACACACACACACTCCCCTCCAGATTTTTAAAACGCTTTATATACTGCCTGCCTGAAAATATTGTATTTTGTGTAATTATTATTATTGTTATTTTGAGCAACGACTAGTTTTTTAAACAACTTTTTGTGTTTGGTGACAGAATTGTAAAAAATACAGGTAGATATTTTTTTTATTCTCTGTTTTACTTGAAGTGTATTCCTTTGGGGTTTCTGCTGGTGTTGTAAGAAGTATTTATTTACTTGACTTTACCTCTCAGCACTACATAACACTTTGTTCGTTGCTTTTTACCAAATTATCATCTCAAAGAATTGCAGCTGTTTGTGAGACGGGGAAAGTTTTGGGTCGGATTTTGTGTTGCTTTTCTTTTTAAGATTGCAAATGTGTAAAAAGGGTTAGATGATATGTGTACAGTTTTAAAGCAGATCTATTTATAAACGTGGTGTAATTTAAGGGAAATTCAGTGAATCATTTATGGACTTTAAAGTGAGCTGAACGATCAAATATTATTTATGTTACACGTACACATTTAGAGAGTCAATGGCTGCAGTTTAAAGATGCATTGTTCACCTCCTCATCTTAATCTGAGTTCAGTCACAGGATGTTTTGAGTGCTGTTCCGTTAAAAGGCCGAAAATGTGACCCGAGAGTTTGTTGAATTCTGGAACATTTTAAAACCTCTTTATTCAAAAAGTTCACTTTAATTCCTGAAGAAAACAACTCATCCGTTCATCAGACACACCGAGTTTAGATATTTCTATTCCAAAAAATAAGATGATTTAAAGAGGCCCTGTTATGCTCTTTGGGGTTTTCCCTCTCCTGTTGTGTGTTATATTGGTTTGTGCATGTTAATGGTCTGCAGACACAACATTTCCATAGAACTGGGATTGAAACGCCTCCTTTGTTTACTTCTGTAACATAGGGACATCACTATCACACTGTGACGCGTTTCTATTGGCTAGCACTCCAACACATCGTACATGATAGGCTAAGGGGCGGGACATCTCTAAGTGGTTTACCAATCAGAACAGAGCCGGCCAGCTAACCAATCAGAGCAGACTGGGCTCTGGTTTCAGACAGAGGGTGAAAATAGGTGCTGCAGCACAGGCAGTGTGAGGAAAATAAAGAGCTTTTTGAACATTAAAGCATGGAGACAGTAGAGACACTACATACTGATATATACCTGAACATCAGCAGGAGAGGACTCTTTAAAGTAGAGACACTACATACTGATATACACCTGAACATCAGCAGGAGAGGACTCTTTAAAGTAGAGACACTACATACTGATATACACCTGAACATCAGCAGGAGAGGACTCTTTAAAGTAGAGACACTACATACTGATATACACCTGAACATCAGCAGGAGAGGACTCTTTAAAGTAGAGACACTACATACTGATATACACCTGAACATCAGCAGGAGAGGACTCTTTAAAGTAGAGACACTACATACTGATATACACCTGAACTTCAGCAGGAGAGGACTCTTTAAAGTAGAGACACTACATACTGATATACACCTGAACATCAGCAGGAGAGGACTCT
Source organism: Harpagifer antarcticus (assembly GCA_902827135.1). Taxonomy (NCBI): domain Eukaryota; kingdom Metazoa; phylum Chordata; class Actinopteri; order Perciformes; family Harpagiferidae; genus Harpagifer; species Harpagifer antarcticus. Next base: position 184,095 of record CADEHL010001115.1, on the reverse strand, counting down.
TTAAAGTAGAGACACTACATACTGATATACAACTGAACTTCAGCAGGAGAGGACTCTTTAAAGTAGAGACACTACATACTGATATACACCTGAACATCAGAAGGAAAGGACTCTTTAAAGTAGAGACACTACATACTGATATACACCTGAACATCAGCAGGAGAGGACTCTTTAAAGTAGATACACTACATACTGATATACACCTGAACATCAGCAGGAGAGGACTCTTTAAAGTAGAGACACTACATACTGATATACACCTGAACATCAGCAGGAGAAGACTCTTTAAAGTAGAGACACTACATACTGATATACACCTGAACATCAGCAGGAGAGGACTCTTTAAAGTAGAGACACTACATACTGATATACACCTGAACATCAGCAGGAGAGGACTCTTTAAAGTAGAGACACTACATACTGATATACACCTGAACATCAGCAGGAGAGGACTCTTTAAAGTAGAGACACTACATACTGATATACACCTGAACATCAGCAGGAGAGGACTCTTTAAAGTAGAGACACTACATACTGATATACACCTGAACATCAGCAGGAGAGGACTCTTTAAAGTAGAGACACTACATACTGATATACACCTGAACATCAGCAGGAGAGGACTCTTTAAAGTAGAGACACTACATACTGATATACACCTGAACATCAGCAGGAGAGAACTCTTTAAAGTAGAGACACTACATACTGATATACACCTGAACATCAGCAGGAGAGGACTCTTTAAAGTAGAGACACTACATACTGATATACACCTGAACATCAGCAGGAGAGGACTCTTTAAAGTAGAGACACTACATACTGATATACACCTGAACATCAGCAGGAGAGGACTCTTTAAAGTAGAGACACTACATACTGATATACACCTGAACATCAGCAGGAGAGGACTCTTTAAAGTAGAGACACTACATACTGATATACACCTGAACATCAGCAGGAGAGGACTCTTTAAAGTAGAGACACTACATACTGATATACACCTGAACATCAGCAGGAGAGGACTCTTTAAAGTAGAGACACTACATACTGATATACACCTGAACATCAGCAGGAGAGGACTCTTTAAAGTACAGACACTACATACTGATATACACCTGAACATCAGCAGGAGAGGACTCTTTAAAGTAGAGACACTACATACTGATATACACCTGAACATCAGCAGGAGAGGACTCTTTAAAGTAGAGACACTACATACTGATATACACCTGAACATGAGCAGAATGAGGCCCCTTTAAACTTAACAGGGACAAAAATATAATGGCTTACTGTATGCCAATAGCTAAGTAAACAATTTGTAGATCCAACATCTCTGAACCAGGAACTAAATCCCAATGTTCTTAGTTGAAAGCCATTCTACTTTGATTAAAAAAAAAATGACACAACAAAGAGAATATCACATATGAGTTAATACCACAAAAACTGAAAAACATCCACCGCAGTGATTCCCAACCTGAGGTGATCACAAAGAGAGGAGAAATAAATACATTCGTTTTTTTATTGTGGAAATCTGGTTAGGAGTCTTATTGAAGATTTAACTTATTGTCATTAGGTGCAGGTACTATGTAACGAAACGGTTTCTCTGCATTTGACCCATCCTAGTGTTAGCAGCAGTGGGCTGCCGTTATGTACAGCGCCCGGGGAGCAGTGTAGGGAACGGTGCCTTGCTCAGGGACACCTCGGTAGCACTTGGTCTTTCCAGGACTTGAACTGGTGACCTTCCAGTTGCCAAGCCAAGTCCCTATGGACCTCGCCACCATCGCCCTCCTATAAGAAACTATACCAATGGATTTTGAGTTGAACAGCATGACTCAGCCTGGGATGAGGGTTTCATACACTGAGCATCTTTAAAGTGTCACGAGCCAAAAGAAAAAGGTTGTACAATTGTGAATTGAGACTTTTAAGGGAAGCTTGAATTTTTTTTTAATGGAGTCTGGTTGCTTGTTGAGGTCATTTATCACGGTGTTGCAGAACATGACCGTTACATCACCGCTGTCTACAGGTGGCAGTTTATTGCACCCTAAATTAAAGCTTAAATAAAATAAAGCTTGATATTTTGGTTTATTTTCATCCTCTAGTCAAACCTGACGAACACCAGACTCCATTCACATTTATGTACCTTTTCCACTTTCAGAGCAATGTTCGCCAATGATTGAACTTCATTTAGCATTTTGTTTTATAAAGGCATTAGAGTTGATATCGTCTCTCACACTAAACTAGCCAGTAGTGACGTAGGCAGCTGAACTCTTTAAGATTTATATTTTGTGGTCTTCAGTGGCCAAATGCAGATCTGAACCCACAAACTGAATGAAGACGGTTCAGTTTGCCTGTAAATGATTGTTGTCCTTTAACGTGTACAGTGGTTCTATTAAAGAGATTTTAGATGCTGGCTGTACATAAAGTACAAACAGGTGTTGTTCTCCTTTCTCATTGTTGTTCTTTTTTTTCAAAATGGGATTTATCAGTAACAACAATAAAGGAATATGTTGTATATCATGATGTGTGTGTTGTTTTCAGCTTCACGTGGGGAGAATACACCAACACACTATCAGGAAGCTGAACCCATGCACAAATATACATACAAATAGTTATTGACTCAGTTTTGTTATTTCATTATTAACAGGGATGTGACTATTATCATTACATGTTAGACGCTTTTATCCAAAGCGACTTACATACTCAATACTGTGGACAATCCCCACAGGAGCAATTTGGGGTGAAGTGTCTCAGGGACACAACGACATGCTGACTGCAGTGGGGTTTGAACCTGTGCTCCCCTGATCCGAACACCAACGCACTATTCCACTGCGCCACAACCCAAAACAACATTGTGCATTACATTAATGAAGATCGTGCAAACAATGCCTTGTCTTTGAATACTGTTAATCCTTCAAAACCCTTTGCACATGTTTATTTCTATATTTTATTTTACTGTGTTCAGTTTCTTACGTATTTACATTTTGTGGAAATATTGTCTTTATTTTTTATTTGTTACGAAAGTCTTTAAAATTGTTTTTAAAAATATCTTTTATAATAATACTATTTGTTGCTCTGTATTCTTCCTTATGTTTCCTTTAATGCACCATTTACATGAAAGCTAATTACTTGTATGTGTAAACAGAATTGGCAATACAACCAATTCTGAAATACTTCAAAAAAATAGTTAATTCCTATTTATCAGCAAAATATTTGTAAAGCCATGTAAAAAATGGACTTCAAATGGGAATGCATAAAATAATTCAATTGAGTGAGTTTTGAAATTGCATTATTGACAGAAAAAAAGGAAACAAATACCAACAACAACCACCTGTTGTTATTGTGCGTTATAATACAGTGTAATTGCAGCTTCCGGCCGCCAGGGGGCAGCGCGGTGCCGGCAATCAGTTGACTCTGCAGTAAACATTAGCAGAAGAAGCTAGCTAGCTCCTGTAAACAAAGCTGATCCGCCTGTCTGTTAAAACAACCAACAAACTGCTTAACCCGGAGAGGAGATATGATTATAAACACGTCTACATAACACTTAGGTAAGTATGCATTCAGTTTATCGCCAAATAGTATAATGCTAAGCGAGAAATTAACTCGAAAAAGCACCTTTTGGTTTGTCAGCTAACTAACTAGCATACACATGCTAAAGTACAGTCTATGGTTAACACTAGAAAATCATCCGGGATCTGAACGTTGACTTAATTATTTCATTTTTTACTTTGATCACGACTAATTTAACTTTGTATTATATATTGTCAGGTGGAAATTATGGAGTGTTAAGTTAAAAAAAACTGGTGTAACGGATGTGGATGTGTGGCTAGCTTAGTTAACGTTAAGTTAGCTCAAAAATGAACGTCAAAGGTAACGGCTTTATTGTCATAAGCACACTATCCACAGTGTAGATATGGCAATGACAATGCCCCAAGCTCCTCCAACAATGCAACATAATATATAAACATAAACAATAGTGCAAGATGATGTTGCAAGTAATGCAGGAGAAGTGAACTAAATACATGTAAATAGAATGACCTAAAAACAGGATGTATAATTAAATACTGTACAAGGATCAAATACTGCTTATGGATTGCTGGGGGTCTTTGATGATCCTTTGACCTATATTGAAGTTTGGATGCCTTTTCTCAGTGTCTGAACATAAAGGGCATTTCTCTGCGTTTCTCTCCAGACTCCGGTCCGACAGCAGCAGTACACTCCGGTCCTGGAGCTGCCATGTCCCGGCCTGCAGTCTGACTGTAAGATAATGGCTGCAGAGCTGTATCCCACCAAGAAGCTGGTCCCCTCCACCTCAGCGAGCAGCACCGCCACCTCTTCCTCCTCCTCATCCTCCATCCAGCAGTACCAGCAGCAGAACCAGACCAACAACAACTCCAGCAACCAGAGCTGCTGCAACTGGCAGGGCCTGTACCCGACCATCCGAGAGAGGTCAGCCCGAACACACCAAACTACAGATATATAATAGTGATGAGGTGTTTGAGACAGGTGCAGGCAGGTTTATACATTGTCCCAGAAACAATTGCGATTCACAATGTTAGTGTCATTTAAACACCACGTTATGCCACTGATATAATGATAATATCATAATGTATAGCCTTTCCAAGAGCAATACACTTAATGCTAAAGACCATTCAGACCTTGGATTGGTATTTGAAACCGAATCCTCAATGAATTAAACAGATACGAAAGAATCACACAATTAAAACGTGACAATGCCCACGTCTTATTTTGATAGGGGAAACCTTTCTGTTCATTCTGATGTCATTCTTATTCAAACAAACACGCAAGTAAATACAAGTAGCAATATCAAGATTTGAACAAATGCTTGACGTAATGTCTATTTATTAGAACAAGTTGGTAACGTAAAAGAAATTGAGGTCATGTAAATGTAATGTACCATGGTTGTAACGCCTATGGAGAGATCCATACGAGCGTAATATGTTGAGTTTAGAGAAAAGTATGAAGTTTTAACAACATACTGATACAACAGAGACAATCCAAAGTACTAGAATGGTAATGTGAGCGCACTGTGTCTGATCACGAGGCTCTAGGAGGCTTTCAGGCGTCTCCCAGGTGTCTCCAACCAAAATAACAATCATTGTGTTTCTGTGTCCTTGTAGGAATTCAGTTATGTTCAACAATGAGACGATGGCAGATGTTCACTTTGTGGTCGGACCACCTGGCGGGACGCAGCGAGTACCAGGGACATAAGGTACAACACGTTTTCTCCAGGCGTTTAAACTGTGATGCTTTTAAAGAGGGAGACCATGAACAGCTGTTTGTGGTTCTTGATTTGTCATACGCAGTTATATAAAAGATAGTTTATTCTTTTTTCCTTTGACTAAAACGAGGCTAGAACACTAGAACAAAGCAGAACATGCAAAACAGGGAAACCTTTGATGTTGAAAAATCTTTTGATAAGTTATTTAACCTCATTGTCTTGTCATAACAGCGAATAAGTTAAGTCATAAGAATCAGACAAACGTCCAAATATCAGACTGAAAGGTTCAAGGCTTGTATTAGCTCCGTAGCTACAGTGTAGTTATGACATCACATTTGTGTCTGTTTTAAGTGGAGACCGTGTCTCTCATGTTGTTATACTTGCTCCTCTGCTCTGTCAGTACGTCCTGGCCGTCGGCAGCTCCGTGTTCCACGCCATGTTTTATGGAGAACTGGCCGAGGATCAGGAAGAGATCCGGATCCCTGACGTGGAGCCGCCGTCGTTCCTCGCCATGATGAAGTATGTCTCAGATTCATTCAGTGTTTATGGACTGGGCTTTTTGCTTTGTTCCTTAAAACAATATACTTCACAGTACATACAATCGAGTTGTATTCCACTATAAAATAAGAACAAGTTAAATGTACGTTTTTTGAAGTGAAGTTTAGTTTGCTTTGCAAAGACCTTTGAGGCATTTCTTGTGAACTGGGGCTATAATACATTTTGATTTGATTCGAAGGCTTTAATCCCATCCTTTAACTTCTCAGGTATATCTACTGCGATGAGATCGACCTCTGCGCTGACACGGTGCTCGCCACCCTGTACGCGGCCAAAAAGTACATAGTACCTCACCTGGCGCGGGCCTGCGTCAACTTCCTGGAGACCAGCCTGAGCGCCAAGAACGCCTGCGTGCTTCTGTCCCAGAGCTGCCTGTTCGAGGAGCCCGACCTGACGCAGCGCTGCTGGGAGGTGATCGACGCTCAGGCCGAGCTCGCCCTCCGCTCCGAGGGTTTCTGCGACATCGACTCTCAGACGCTGGAGAGCAATCCTGAAGCGGGAGACTCTCAACGCCAAAGAGATGGTGGTGTTCGAGGCGGCGCTGAACTGGGCCGAGGCGGAGTGTCAACGGCAAGATCTGTCGCCGACGATCGAGAAACAGACGCTTGGTTCTGGGGAAAGCCATCTACCTGATCCGCATCCCCACCATGGTGCTTGAGGATTTCGCAGACGGAGCGGCGCAGTCCGGCGTGCTCACGCTCAACGAAACCAATGACATCTTCCTTTGGTTCACCCGCCGCCAAGAAGCCCGAACTCTTGTTTTGCAGCAAACCTCGTAAAGGTTTGGCGCCGCAGCGTTGCCACCGCTTCCAGTCGTGCGCCTACAGGAAGCAACCAGTGGCGATACAGAGGGCGCTGCGACAGCATCCAGTTCGCCGTGGACAAACGGGTCTTCATCGCGGGATTCGGTCTGTACGGATCCAGCTGCGGCTCGGCAGAATACAGCGCTAAGATCGAGCTGAAGCGCCAGGGCGTGTCAATGGCTCAGAGGAAATCAAGTACTTCTCTGACGGGTCCAGCAGCACGTTCCCCGTCAGCTTCGACTACCCGGTGCAGATCGAGCCCGACACTTTCTACACCGCAGTGTGGTGCTGGACGGGAACGAGCTCAGCTACTTCGGGCAGGAGGGCATGACGGAGGTTCAGTGCGGGGAAAGTGACCTTCCAGTTCCAGTGCTCCTCGGACAGCACCAACGGCACCGGGGTGCAGGGAGGACAGATCCCCCGAGCTCGTGTTCTACGCCTGAGACGAGCAGAGACTCCTGCTTCACTGCCATGGACACTTTTACTTTGAACGTGTGGAGACGAGTTGTGTTTTTCTTCAGAGGGACGGACTCCTGGAGTTACCGCTGAGTCATACAGTGCTGCAGTGACGAGTCCTAAAACCCGGAAGTGACGTCAGCGTTTCACCACTACCGGTTCCTTCGTCTCAGAGCCAACGGGATTTTGAACTAGTTTTTGGAAGATATCTGGAAATAAGGTCTGTGGTTGACTCAAATGTAAGAGACGGATCACGTTTTTGTTCTACGACATTAAACACATCAGCAGTGACCCCACTGGAGATTTCTGAAGAGTCTACGTGTCTGAAAACGATGGTTGTACCAAGTGGCTGAATAGGACGACAGAAGTTGTGGAGGCCGTTGTACGTCATTACACTTCAACTTGTACCATTTTGAATCTGTATGTTTGAATATGGATCTTAAGTCGGCGTGACGTTGAAGCAGCGACCCGGCTGTAGTTCCTTTATAAGCATAACGTTAGCAGTTTTGCTTCTTGTGACTAGATTTACGATTGGAAAATTATAAAAGTAGGGTCGACGTGGAGATTATCCGGCTGAACAAAACGTGCATTTATCGAACAGGTCCGTTTTCCACAGACCTTATTTTTTACAATATTCCGAAATCCCGTTGCTTTTTCGTCGAGGGAACCCTTGCCGCTTACTTCCGGGTCGAACTACAACAATACGTCATCACTGCTCCACTGTATAGAGACGTGACGGTGGGAACATGAAGACACATGGAAGAACCCTCACATTCCTTCACTCCTCTGTTGTTGTTGTTGTTGTTGTTGTTTCACAGCTGCTGTCGTTGTGGTCATCACTGCTTCACTTTCTCTTGAAATATAAACTAACATTACGGGTGGGAGATATAGAGGAAATCATGGTGCATATGCAATTTTTATAATTACGACTAAATATAACAAAGAAAAACATTTAATGGGGAAATTATGAATGGATCAAATAATCTTAAAGGATTGTCCGTATTTAATACAGTGAGTAAACCTAACGAATCAAAAACCCATCACGGCATAACGCTGATTCTTGACTTACAGCATTGCTCTTTATGTCCGTATGCAGTTCCTTGTTATTACGAATATAACGCTAAAGTAAACGAGACACTTTCATTGGACGATGACTAACCCCAGGAACATTAATGTGCAACAAAGACTTAAAAGACTTAAGCACAATGCCAACTTTTTAGGCCCACAGATCCTCGTCTTTTATTCCTTGCATATATAAATTGTAAAAATACAAACCAATCCAACAAAACCTGAAACAATTAATCTGTTTAAGTAATTTCCAACTAAAAAGTCAGAATTCTCCTGATTTTTTAGCTTAAAGACTTTTTGATTTATTTTCTACTTGATGACCGTAAACTAAATATTGTATAATAAGTTGTGGACAAATCAACACGTTTGAGGAAGTTGGGTTCGGGACACATTTAGAGTTTTTTCGCCCTATTTTCTGATAGTTAATTGATTGATTGACAATAATTAGTCGTTGCCATGCCACCTGATTTAAAATAGTTTCACGGTTCAGTTTGAGCCTTCATGTACTTCCACCATCTCTACATTTAAAAGAGCTTTGCAGTTGTATTGCCTCGTAATTAATATGTTCCGCGTTTTGATGATGAGCCACATAGATATTAACATGTTGACATTTCAGCTGAATGACGTTTGGACTCTGGTTAACCCTTAGATGCCCTTAGAGTGACCACACTCTTCCATAAGTGGGTCAAAAAGGACCTGTATTAGAATAATATGTGTTTTTATGCCATTTTTGGTTAAGAAAATCACTTGTATAATATTTAGTATTATATTTTGGTTCACGCTAGAAATATTTTATATTTAATTTTATTTTTTTTACATTTTGAAAATAAACGTTTTCCCATTGGATCCCATAGGAAATGCATGCGGGTCCTTTTTGACCCACTTATGGAAGCTCGGGGTAGAAATACAAAAACTACAATTTCTTAAAATGTCAATTTAAAATTTAATGGCATGAAATCCAAAACATGTTTTTTTGAGGAATAGCTAGAAAGATACTTCCAGAAAACCACCTCACCGGGTCAAAAAAGACCCACTTATGCATCTAAGGGTTAATGTAATTTAAAGTGTTGTAAACATTCCTGCTGTTACTGAAGGACTGAAGGACTAAAAAAAAATGAAGCACTACTTTCCACCTGAGCAGGCGCTCTGGTGTTTAAAGCTGAAATGTACGTTCTTATATAATGATTTGAAACTCGTGTTACGTTTCATTCACACTACGTTCAGACGTACTGTGACCTTCCTCTGGTGCTGTATACTCTCCTTCTTCTCGGATGAAACGTGGAACATGAAGGGGGTCTTCACACGCCTCAAACACTACCTGTACATCTGAAAGGATTTCAACTATAACTATATTTTTTGTGTTTATATTTAAAGAACAGTATTCCTCATTCAGACCCTGATTTTCATCCAGTCGTGTAAATATTTCCGTGATTGTGTCCTGAGAAACTTCTTCTTCTTCTCTTACTCTCTTTGAAAATGGAGGAAAAAGCTGTTTTATATGATTCTATATTGAAAAAAACATATTTTTGGATGTCTTTGTTTCCTGTTATCTGATTCCAACCAGAATGTGCAGTGAGTCGGTGGCCTTATGAATGTGTTGTGAAACATTTGGAAATAAAAGGTTCAGATGTAATACTGTTGGTTTTCTTCATCCTGCAGACACTCGTGTTTTCTTAAAGTACCATTTGAATTTGTTACTTGTATTTTTTGTTGATAAATGTTAGTATGAATCCATTTAAGGCAGGGGGGTCAAACTCAAATACACAGCGGGCCAAGATTAAAAAATGGGTACAAGTCAAGGGCCGGACTGGTTACATTTTTATTGCGAAACGTATTAATATTAAACCTGGAACTAACAAAGCTAAAACTATTGCCTATAAAAACAACATTAAACATTAAATAATCAGTTGCATTCATTTCTTATGGCTCTATCTGCAGCTTCTCCAGAGTCATTTCTTATGAGTACATTTCCCCACAGGCCAACAACAGCTTCAACAAAACTATTTCCCTCAAAGAGAAAACCAAACATGCCCTGTTGTCGTGAGAGAGAAAGTGCAGAAGGAAGCATCCATTGAACTCAGGTTGCTGCTCTGGGATGCTAGTTCAGATACTTGGCATCTCATCTTGGGTGCAAGTTCATCAATGTTTGGGGTCAGGCTCTGAGCGGAGGAGACCCTCAGGATGGAGTGAAGGTGTGCGTGCAATATACCGGCGGGCCAGATCTAATAGTAATTAGATATTATCCTGAGGGACGAAATTAATCCACCGAGGACCTGATTTGGCCCCCGGGCCTTGAGTTTGACACATGTGCTTTAAGGAGTTTTTTGAATGAATCCATGAGCAGACATCAGAGACAGAAAAGAAGAGAGATGCTGTGATATCAAGCATAGTGCTAGTACATCTACTTAAGTATAACTTTGAGATACTTTCGTTGTAGATTCATACAATATTACAACAACAATAAATCATTATGTTTTGATCAGAACCTGTTTTTTTAAAGTTCTGAATGTACTATGAATGGATAAAATAGCCAGTTTTCTAACACAAAGGGAATTTAATCTACCTCAGTGGCAAACATGAGAGGTTAATAAAAACAGCAGCTGCGTAATCAATAAGAAATATTTACTCAAATACAATTTTTAAGTACTTTTATTGAAGATTCAGATAAATAATACAACATAAAGTCAACAATATTATCTATAACTATGTAAAAGATAATACAGGTCAGTCAAAATAAAAATGTATACATTATACAAACATTAATGCAAAATAACCAAAAATTAAAGAGACAATTATTTTTTATGGGAATAAAATACTGTTAAACTCTAAAAACGTGGGTATTCTTTATAATGAAATACTATAGAAGTACATGTATCCTTATTCAATTATCAAACCAGTGTCACATACATTGTTATTCATCTTTCGGTGTACCATTATGTTGAATACATGTCTGCAATTGTTGTGTATATTAAAGTTTTTAAATAAAGATTGAAGTATTAAAAAAACGGTTTTCTCGATTCGCTGTAGTTTGTCCCTCCGCGCTCCCCGTCCTCCTGACAGCAGAGAGTAGAGTCCAAACAGGCCCGTGCAGATCTGTGAATACAAACCGTTTTTTAAACGTCGTAATGCACAGATTAAAGATCATTTCGGGACACCTGTCTCCCCCCGGATCCTCTGAACACAGGCGGGACTTATGGAGGTCTGACTGCGGGGCTATAGTCACCAAAAGCCCGCAGGATGTGGTGGTTGTTCACGGGCTGAGGACCGCTGTGTGCAAGGCGAAGAGAGGAGCCTTCAAAGTAAATAACTTTAATCTGTAAACTACTTCATCTGTAAAGGTCTTAACATCTGATCTGAGGGGAACTTCTTGTTGTGTATTTTGAAAAGCACTGCATGTTCTGTAAGAAAAGTGCTATATAAATAAAGCTTTACATTATGATGTTTCTGCCAAGTGGGCTAAAGGTTAGGGACAGATAATCATGAAGCAGAGAAACTGTTACTAAAGCTGTGCAACTGTGTTTCTGTGTGGAAGAAGTATTTTCAACGTAAGTACTGAAAAGACTAAGTCCTGCATTCATAACCTTAACCATAACCGTCACATGTGTAAGTGTTATTAACAAAAAGCACTTAAAGTATTCATTGTGCACCAAGATGTTCCAGTCATTATTTTATTATTAAATATGAGGTTTTATAAGAATATTACCGCTGCATTAATGTGTATGTTGCATTTTACTGCTGTAGATGTTGAAGGTTGAGCTCATTTCAACTCCTTTATGTACTCGTTTAATCTACGGCATTGCATCATATCGTATCTTTGTCCTGTCAGAACTGGGGTATCTCTAAATACTTCAACTTTTCATGAGTTTCTCTGAAAAAACAGCCCTTTTTTCAGCTTTTTTTGACCATAACATTTCCCCCAAATCTAAACAGAGATCGAGCCCACCTCCTCACAACATGTTGAAATGAACGAGCTACGTCAAATGTAACGATGTTCCAACATAAGGAGCATTTCATCCTTCAGATTATAATAAAAATCTACACATCTGGGCATGCATGGGAGAGGATACAAAACACATCTGGACTGAAGCTTTCAGACAAATGTAGTGCAGGGAAAAGGTACTATACCCCCTCTGAGAGGTGGTGTCAGTCCTCCAGTCACCATTGAATGATATTATAATTATGACATGAGGTAGACCGATATAATGTCTCCTGCAGGACACCACGCCCTGACGAGATGCTCAGCGCCGTGATGAAAGCTGTGATGACAGACGTTGGACTCTCCGCCGACAAACTGGGAGACGTCTGTGTCGGTGAGATAAGAATTTACAAATCGTCCTTTGACCGCTGTCCTGTTGAATCGTGGATTTAATCTTCATTGATTTCATCTCCTAGAGATTCAAGGCTTTATTGTCGTGTGCTCAGTAGCTACAGTGTAGATATGGCAGTGAACAACTTCAGTCACAGGCTCCTCCCACAGTGCAACATGAATATAGTAGAGGAGAAACCACACACACACACACACACACACACATACACACACACACACACACACACACACACACACACACACACACACACACACAACACCACACATAGTACATTGAATACAATCAAATGTATTTCTTGTCTTACTAGCTGCAGTATTTAAGTAGGACACACTTTAAATGCACTGTGTTTTTATCTGCAGGTAACGTTCTGCAGCCCGGAGCCGGGGCTCTGGTGGCCAGAATAGCTCACTTCCTCAGGTCAGTATCATCATCATCATCATCACCATCATCATCATCAGTATTCATTTACAAGCATGAACAGAAAAAAGACTAACCCCCAAAAACATTTAAAAACACACGTAGAAAACGTACATGACATCACTGCTAAATTATATAATTAACTACCAAAGACATCAACTGACATGACGATAAGTAAGGTTAGTAACAATACATACATTAGAAAAAACAAGTTAAAAAAAGATAAAAGATATATATATACTAATCTGTGTGTCTCTCAGCGGGTTTCCAGAGACGGTCCCTGTCTCCACGGTGAACAGACAGTGCTCCTCTGGACTGCAGGCGCTGTTCAACATCGCAGGTACAACTCTGCTCTCATCACTTCATAACGAATAAACACACCGTGTGTTTACCACAGACTGTATATGTATTTATAATGTATATACAGACTGTATATCGGTGAAGGTGTTTACTCTGTGTTTACTCTGTGTGTGCAGGAGCCAATCCGGAGCGGATCCATCGACCTGGCCTCGCACTGTGGGTACGTTAAATCATCATTTAAACTTTGAGAAACTACATTTAGGTTTAAATTGTGCTATTCCTGACAGTAAGAGTATAAAAGTGTGTGTCCTTTGTGTGTGTCCTGTGTGTGTGTGTGTCAGCGTGGAGAGCATGTCGCTGCGTTCCATGGGGATCCTGGAGATCTGAGCCCGAGGCTGACGGACTTCGACAAAGCCAGAGACTGCATCATCCCCATGGGGTGAGACCAATGAAGTGTGTGTGTGTGTGGTGTGTGTGTGTGTGTGTGTGTGTGTGTGTGTGTGTGTGTGTGTGGTGTGTGTGTGTGTGTGTGGTGTGTGGTGTGTGTGTGTGTGGTGTGTGTGGTGTGTGTGTGTGTGTGTGTGTGGTGTGTGTGTGTGTGTGTGTGGTGTGTGTGTGGTGTGGTGTGTGTGTGGTGGGTGTGTGTGTGTGTGTGTGTGTGGTGTGTGTGTGGTGTTGTGGTGGTGGTGTGTGTGTGGTGGTGTGGTGTGGTGTGGTCCAAATGGGTTATGTTCTTCAACATGCTGATGTAGTTATCATGAATTTGCTGTATTCTAAAACCTCAAATTAGTTTTTAAGGCTTTTTTGAATTATCTCCAAAATGCTCCAATCTTTAATTTTCTAAAATGAATTTATATAACCCAGAAAATGTCACCAAAAGTATTTCCCCTAAAGGGACTCATCTTATAGGTGTTCCTTTGTGTTTGCAGCGTCACCTCAGAGAACGTAGCAGAGAAGTTCGGGGTCTCCAGAGAGAAGCAGGACGCCTTCGCTCTCAGCTCCCAGCAGAAGTGAGACAACACCTCAAACATCAACGCATTTGAATATTGAGGACAAACTTAAATTATATGTAAAAGATGAGATTTTGTCTCACTTTTCCTCCTCAAGGTCCATTGCAAATTCTGTTCTGATTGCGCATCACTCAGAAGTTTTACTTATTAAATTACAGCCACTAATCTGCATATATATGTGGTGAAGCAAGTGTACAGACTACGTGTAATATACTGTGTGTGTGTGTGTGTAGAACTTTTAATATATTGATATACTAAAGTACTTATTATACCCTTATGTACCCAGTGTCTCCAGGCAGTATTAATGTGTGTATTTCCCTCCTCTCACAGAGCGGCGCGGGCTCAGAGCTCCGGTGTGTTTGAGCAGGAAATCGTCCCGGTCAGCACAAGGATTATAGACGAAGACGGGACCGAGCGAGAGCTGACGGTTGCTAAGGACGACGGGATCAGAGCGGGAACCACTCTCTCCGGACTGAACAAACTCCGAGCCGCCTTCAAACCGGACGGCAGCACCACAGCAGGCCCGTCTCACACACACGTTCAAATCTCTCCATAGTGGAGGGGGGCTTCAGGCTTGGTCTGACTCTAAAGCCCCCTGAGACTAATATGTCATTTGTGATATTTGGCTTTATAAACAACTGTGATATTGTTATTTAATTTGTTTTGTGTTTTTTATTCCAATAATTATTTATGTTTTTATATTTGTTTTAACTCTCTCTCACACACTTTGTGTCTCAGGTAACTCCAGCCAGGTGAGTGACGGAGCAGCGGCCGTGCTGATTGGCCGGCGGTCAGCGGTGGAGGCTCTGGGTCTGCCGGTGCTCGGGGTCCTGAGGGCGAGCGCTGTGGTGGGGGGTCCCTCCAGACCTGATGGGCATCGGACCGGCGTACGCTATCCCTGCAGCTCTGAAGCAGGCTGGTGAGAAGTGGGTGTGTGTGTGTGTGTGTGTGTGTGTGTGTGTGTGTGTGTGTGTGTGTGTGTGTGTGTGTGTGTGTGTGGTGTGTGGTGTGTGTGTGTGTGTGTGTGTGTGTGTGTGTGGGTGTGTGTCTGTATCTCTGTGATCTCCACGTTGGTGGTCGCTCCTTCCACCTCCTCCCTGTGTGTGTGTGTGTGTGTGTGTGTGTGTGTGGCCTAGCATTACTATACTTGTGGGGACCTAAATATGTTTACATAGTCACGTGTGGGGACTCGCCTCCCTTATGGGGACAAATTGGAGGTCCCCATGAGGGGAATCATTAATTTTAGGGTGAAGACTTGGTTAGGTTTAGGGTTAGGTTAAGAGTTAGGCATGTGTTGGTTAAGGTAAGGATAAGTTAAGTTAGTAAGTTAAGATTTTAAGTTAGAATCAGCTTTACAAGGATAGAATTGTGTGTCCTCACAATGGTAGAGTAACGAAGTACATTTATTTAAATTGTGAGGTTCTTTGCTTTGAGTATTTCCATTAATTCATATTTCTACTCCATTTCTTCTCAGAGGTAAATATTTTAACTTTAATTCCACTACGTTTATTTGACCGTGACAACCAAATTGACTTTACAGATTAAGTTTGATAAAGTTAATGTGATTTCAAAGTATATTCTGTTGATTATGTTCACCTTTACACGCTGCAACATGATGCATCAATAATTATAATGTAACATTATAATAATAAATATATTTGCGTTGAGGGACGTTTGAAGTCTTTAAAGAAGACGCTCTGGTGTCAGTCAGATACTGTAACCAGGAGACGGCTTTATACGCGTGTTTAGCCTAGTTGTTAGTTTGGCTGTCTTTAGTCTGTTAGAGTGCATATTGAAACATCTATCAGACGTCCTCACTCCCAGAGGACATCTGCACACAGACGTCCTCAGCTCCCAGAGGACATCTGCACACAGACGTCCTCAGCTCCCAGAGGACATCTGCACACAGACGTCCTCAGCTCCTAGAGGAGAGACCTTGCTCATTCCTTTTTGCTGAATGCTTCTTCTAACTTCCGTGTCCTCCTCAGGACTGACCGTGGCTGACATCGAAGTGTTTGAAATCAACGAAGCCTTCGCCAGTCAGGTGAGTTCAGACGTGAAGCTGATGGGTTTCATTAGCTACAGCTTTATGAGCTCCTGTCGACGGTGGGTTTTTGCATGTTAAGGAGATGCACACTTGGCACACTTGAACTTAAGAATGAACAAAGGTCATGATCTCACAGAAGCTGCAAATCAAGGTGTTTTTTGTCATGTATTATTTCAATCTCCCTGTCCCTCCCCTCTGCCCAGGCGGTGTACTGCGTGGAGCACCTGGGGATCCCTCTGGAGAAGGTGAACCCTAACGGGGGGGGCCATCGCTCTGGGTCACCCTCTGGGCTGCACCGGGGGCGCGGCAGGTGGTCACGCTGCTGCACGAGCTGCGACGGCAGAGGGAAGAGGTTCGTCTGATCGTCTCCTTTACCACAGACGCATGAGACCTGTTTGAAGTGTGTCTAAAGCAGTGCTGTGTTTCTGCCGTCTGCAGAGCGTACGGAGTCGTGTCCATGTGCATCGGGACTGGGATGGGAGCGGCGGCTGTCTTTGAATACCCGGACCGTAGAAGACTGTGAATGTAAACCCCTTTCCGACATGACATCTGCCTTCTCAAAACCAAGTATGTTTTACTCGGCTAAGAGAGGCGATTAGGCACATTAGCATTTATCATGCACATACACTCAAGATGTTTTTTACAGCACGGCGACCAACAGAAATCTACACTTTACATTCTTTTGAAAGCTACCAGTTGAAAAGTGATTGTCAGAAGCGCTTTCTTCCTGTAAAGCCAGAGAAACAGCTTCATTTCATCAGACAACCAAAATCATGCAGCTCTGGTAGCTTTCCTTTTTAACATCATGATCATGTGACCCAGATGTATGGCAGTCTCACTACAGAAATATCCTCTGAGCCGTGTGCAAAACGTTTTAAACCCATCCTTTACCGTCCTGGAGCATGTGAGTTGTACTGAATTCATAATAACATGTAAACAACATCCAGTCCACAAACAACCTGCTAAACTCAGGATCCTGTGTCATGTCTGAAAGGAGCTACGAAACAATGGACCAACCTTTCAATGAATCTCCCTCTGAACTAATGCTGCTGTTCTTTAGATGTTAATACTTGTGTAGAAGATGTATTTCAAGTGCCTCTGATTCCACGTGATTATCTAACCTCTCCGGTCGTTTTTCAAGAATGGATTCATCGTGCTTGTATTCTCTGATTAAAGTGGAGAACTAGTGAGCACGGGGCCGGTTGTGATGTGTGTTCTGTAAAAGTCAAAGAGAGAGAACCTTATTTGACATAACATTAAACTGCACCGTGCCAGCTGGCCTGAAGCGTCTATATTCCCTACGAATGTGTGTCGAGAGAATTTACTGAATGTTTGAGGGTGTAACGACTAGAGGATGTTTTGTCAGATCTAAGGACCAATCCAAAACTTGCTAAATGTCCAATCCCCAGAAGTGATTTTTTTAATAACTTGTGAAAAATGTCTTCTTTAAACGAATTTTCTAAGTCACAATAAAAGATTTGCACAGGATCGGATGTCGCAGGATTACGTTTTTACTAAAAGTTTGCACAGTTCCTCACCACATACTAGTTTTCCTGTACAAACACACAAGGAATAAACACAGCTGTCCACTTTGTCTGTGAGGCTAGGAAGAGTCTCAGTCCTACACGAGCTTCTGTTTCTTCCGGGCCTGAAACTGCTCCGTTTTGCTTTTGATGGACTTGATGAGCAGAGACAGACTGGGGTCTATTGCTTTCTTCGAGGTGGTCTCAGCGCCCTCAGAGTCATTCTCCCGTTTCTCCCCCTGTGTTTTGGGGAGGCTCTGAGCGCTGAGTTCCTCCTCTGTGCGCCGCTGCTCCTCCTCTCGCCTCCTCTGTTTCTCCACCTGGATGCTCTGCGTGGCTTTGGTCTTCTTGTAGCTGGGGTTGGAGGGGTCCAGGTTGAACAGGTGGGACGTGAACATGGCCTGGAAACGAGGGTCTTTAACGTCCACCTGGACACACAGAGGGGAAGGGAGAGGGATTAGTGCTAAATAAGATATAGTTCACTCACTAAGTAATCCACTTGAATTGCTAACAAAGCACTTCTATACTAACAAAGCACTGGCTTTTCTGAAGCCAGTTGAGTAGCACTTGAAATGTTGTGGCTCTATGAAACCTGATAATAATGTAATGTAATAATTTCAACTCCAGCGAAAGTGGATAAATATGTTTTGACATTTGGGTCCCTACATGACTTTTCAGAATGTAACTTTTAGAGTACTCCTGCAGCTGTCTTTACCCAGACTACATCCCCCCCCACGATGAAATCTCTAAACAGACCTGGAACTCGTCTCCTTCCAGCTTCTCCTCGCCCTTCTTCTTCAGCAGCTTCTTCTTCTTCTGCTTGCTCAGGTTCTGCTCCTCCACGATCTTGTCGTAGTTGAAGTGTTTGTGTTTCGACTCGTCATCGTCGTCCTCCATCAGCAGGGCCATCTCCGCCTGCACGCACACACACACACACACACACACACACGTTTAGCATCATGGCTGAGAGTGTGCTTCCTTCACCACAGATGTGACGAGCCGCTGTGGATCTGTTGGATTTGAACTCTGACCTTTTGTTTCTGCAGCTCCTCTTCCTCCTCTGGTGTGCGCTCCTCTTCCTTCTTCTTCTTCCTATTCCTCCCCTTCTGTGTCTTCTGTGTCTTCTGCTTGTCTGCGGACACATCAAACAACACTGATACCAAACCTTTCAGAGTAGATATCGGATTTTCACTAAACGATTATCCCGGCCAAATGAAGACAACTTTACATTTGGTGGCAGAACAATTGTTATTGTCTCTTTTTTGACAAATGTGGGGAAATAATCTGTAACCTGAACTGCCAGGGTTCACACACCTTTTCACCAATGATTTTCAATGACTTCTCCAGGACCTTTACCTAATTTTCCATGGCCAAAAACATGACTCTTTCTCAGCGGTACCACTGAAAATGGTGGAACAGGAAAATAAGGTCTGCAACATGTCTATCTAAAACAAATCAAATAGGCTTGCTAGCTTCTACACGCTAAAGCAACTAAAATCTCTCACCAGCAAAACACCTCGTCAGTTAAATGCCATTTTACGTTTCATTACTATACAGTATTTATTATCATTATAGTATTACTATGTTGGCAATTAGATAAAATATAAATTATATTTGATACATTTCCATGACTTTTCCAAAACTTTGGGAAAAATATTGTTTTCCATAACTTAGCATTTTGAATTTCCATGACTTTTCCAGGTTTTTAATGACCGTAAGAAACCTGAACTATACAAAAGCATATATTTATTATCCGATGGATCAGTAACATGAAATAACAATTTTATTTTAAATATTATTTGTATCGACAATACGGGTGTATTGTGACACCCCTAGTCTTATCTTAGAAACTAAATACATTCAAGAAGTCATCTCTTATAGCGTCCTAAGGTAATCACACACACACACACACACACACACACACACACACACACACACACACACACACACACACACACACACACACACACACACACACACACACACACACACACACACACACACACACACACACACACACACACACACACACACACACACACACACACACACACACCACACACACACACACACACACACACACCACACACACACACACAACACACACACACACACACACACACACACACACACACACACACACACACACACACACAGCTCTTTGTAAAACAACTACAAATCCCTTTTTTGACAGACGTATGTTTTATGTCATTTATACGTTTCGATTACCTGCAGCGTTGAGCTCCTCGGCGAAGAACGGGTCGTTGAGATCGACGTCTGGAGGAAGCTCGTCGTCACTGAGAGCCTCTTCATCCTCCTCGCCCTGAGGAGAGGAAATGTATAAAACTGATGAGGAAAACTACGATAGACACCGTTAGGGGAAAGTGAAATGTTGTTAGGAGTTAGTCGAGTTCCTACAGTAGTTCTGACAGATTTGCTGCTTTCTGATTCGCCGAGTTGTGACTGAGGATTATTTCAGTCAGTGCTAGAAAAGCGACGACCATATAATGACAACTGGTAGGAAGTTACTTATCAATAATAGGAATTGAAGCCGCCTTATTTCTAATATACTGAGAGTATCTAACCTTTCAAGGAGATTCAAGGCTTTTATCGTCATGCGTGTATCGTCATAGCTACAGTGTAGTTATGACGATGAGAATCTGAGGTCACAGGCTCCTCCAACAGTGCAACACAATAACACAGATACAATAGTGCAAGTACATAAATATAGGAGAAATAGTGCAGAATAGTCGATATAAGTAATTGGAATATTGATATATATAAGTTGCAAACAGATGGATGTTCTTTCTAAAGTTCAGGTGTTCAACAGTCTTTTGTGTCGGCAGGTCGACTCACCTCCTTCTTCTTAGTTTTCTTCTGCTTCTTCTTCTCCTTCTTCTTCTCCAGGAAGCCCTCCCACGGCGTCAGGGTTTCCTTCCCCTCCAGTTTCTTCTTCACCAGCTGCTCCGTCGACTCCTTCAGCCCTGCACACACATCACACACACATCACACACACATCACACACACATTTAATAACCTAAATGCAGCCCATAACTGCTGCTGACTGAAGAGTGTCACAACATTTAGTGTTTACTCTGACCATACACCAATAGCCCGAGAGATGCATCGTTTGAGCAGGTAGAAGGATATCACACTTTAACAATTAGAGGAACATTTATTCATCAAAGCAACGCACGTCTTGTTCATTGTAATACTTTGAAGCTTGCCAATGCTTTGTATATATTGCACATTTCTGTAAAACAGTTCCTCCTTAAAACAGCACAACTTTCACTTCAAATTTTAATATACAGTATTTTTGCAATATATATATTTGCTGTAAGTTAAGATGTACTTTATTGATCCCAATTTAGGATTTGTTTGCGTACTTGTGTATATTTATATTTCTTGCAGATATTTCTCTCTTTTCTTTATTTTATAAACGTTTCTAAATTAGTTTTTATTTTAAAGGTCACTTATCGTGCTATTTTTAGGCAATAGCATAGGTCTCAGATATATAAACATATATTAAAAACATGTCTATGAAGTGTTTTGCTCAAAATACCAAACAGGTCACCCGTTCTAGCCACGCCTCATATCCCTCTATTTCACTTCCTGTTTCAAAAGTGCTGATTTGGGTATAAAGCTTTGTGACGATCCCTCCACACCACGTGGGGTGCCGTCTGGTTGTGGGTGTGCTTTGTGGGTGTTCACAGGTTCATGGCTGAGTCGCACCTGTGGGAGGATACCTGCCTGATGAGCTGCACCTGAAAAGGAAGGAGATAGGAGGAGCCCAGCCGTTGTGTCGCTCTCACTCCTCTGGGCACTCTCTCTGCGCCAGCTTCGGGGACCTGTTGCTGGTGTCCATTTAGTTGACGTGTTTAACAAATAAACGTATATTTTTATCTCTCGTCTCCCTGATTTTTGTTGCAGCCCAGGAGCCGGGTTGTAACTAGCTTAAAAAAAAAGGATTATCTCTGAAACAGTCTGGAGCTCAAAGGCTTTCTCTCTTGCCGGTTATACCACAAGGTGAGTTCCTTTTTACTTCCTGCTTCTTCACACACATGCTCTCCAGTACAGGTTCGCTCTGAGTGTTAGCGATGCTAATGTAAACACCGACCATATTACGTCCAAAACAGTCGGGCATTGTTTCTGATAGCAACGTTTCTCATTGGGCCGTGGGTCCACATTTCAGATATTACGTCATATCGGACGTAAATCTGGATCAGCTCCGTTGTAGCCCGTTTTTAGAGATTTGGGTACGGAGGAAAAGAGAGGGTTTATTTTCTGACGCTGCCTGAGTTCCCTGACACACCGGGGACACATTGATGTATAAAAGACATCAAAAAGTGCATTTCGCATGATAGGTCCCCTTTAAATGTATTTATTGGGTCCTTTTTTACAACCCAGATCCTTTTACATTGTTTCTATAGGCACCATTATACACCTAAGCAAGTATACTTGGAAATAGACCCGATTCAGAAAAAACAACCAAAATCAAAGAGAGAGAAATATCTGTCTTTTTAAAAGCAGTTCATGGTAAAATTATAAATTACTATTATTAAAAGAAGAAAGATTTCAATAAAGCTGGGTTGCAAATGAAGCGATTAATTGTCGAGCACCTTTGAGCTAAATAAGCAGTGGCGTTTTTATATGTACAAAAATGGTGGGGCACAAAAACCGTAGATGTTTATATATAAGCTTCTGCAGAGAGGTTCATGGCTGGCGAAGCACTGGCACTGACTCTTCAGGTTTACAAATATTATATTATTTTCAAAAGCCTCTTTAGTCTGATGCTTCGATTAATTTTAAACAGACAGTTCAACAGAAGGATACCCAAAAAATGTAATTTTATCATTTAAATATTGAATTGTTCTCTCTTAGTCAGATCCCATTTTCAATAAAATGGTGGTCTTACCTTGACTTGAAGATGAAGTCCATTTGCCTATCCTTCTGGACTAACATCTCTATTACTTTTTTGTAAAAGTCCTCCTATCTTCTTTCAAAAGTCTATCATAAATCTAATCGATAGATTTATGATTAGAAAATGATAAAAGTAGGATAATGTGGATATTATCCGGCTGAACAAAACGTGCATTTATCACAGCTACGTTTCCCACAGACCTTATTTTGAGCTATTTTCTAAAATCCTATGGAGAAATCTCATTGCTTTTTTGTCGAGGGAAACCATGCGCAGCTTACTTCCTGGTTTTAGGACGCCTCTCTCGTTTCCCCTTCACACACACCACACTTTTCGCGGCGCACGTACTTACAGCCAATCAGCTCTCTGAATTATGAGATGACGTTTGGTGGGGATGGCAGCTCTATGCCCCTATGGTGATTATTTTTTTGCCGCACACATTGAATAGAAAAAGACTGAGCAAGCGCAGTGTAGTTTTTACAGCTTCCATTCACTTAGACAGTGAGAGGGGCTTGACCCACGTCACTCAAAACGGCTCAATAGGCCCACTGTAGAAACTAATTAGAAGAACACAGACTAGAACAGCAATGTACAGACGAATCAGATGATTAAACATGATCGTACAATATATTTTAAGATGTCTTTTTTTGCATTATTTGTAATTATTATTTTTAATACTTTCTGCTGACACTAGGTGGGGCTGTGCCCCTAATGACCAGTCGCCACTGCAAATAAGACAACTTCTACTCTTTTCAGAAACCCCTTTAATAAACAATGCATAGGGGAAACCCAGTGGCGATAAGAAGCTCTCCTCGTACCTGGCACCCAGGTGATCTCCATCCCCATGTCCTTCTCCTCGTGAAGCTTCCTCTCTTTCTCCTGGATGCCTTTCAGCAGCTCTCTGTACTTCGAGATCTGCTCCTCGCTTTTATTCTTCTTCTTCTCCTTCTTCTCTACCACCTTCTCCGGTGTCTTCTGAGCTACAACTAGAAACAAAAAGAGACAATTATAACTTATTGGTGTTGCTTCAAATAAACAATGTTGTTGCTACAACCCACAGATTTGAATGAATGTCCACTAAATATAAGCAGCTTTTATTTTCTGGATTCAAAAGGATATATTGTGAGCGTAGTGTTGTCCAATAAAGATCTTAAATCCCAGGCTCCTCCAACAATGCAACTTGCAAAATACTTGTTTAACCTGTTAAGCCCCGAGCCTGTTTTTCAGGTTTCAGGCTCGAAAATGACATTCCCAGAATAAATGACTATAACTTCACTTCTAAAAGGTTTATATGAATAATTTAAACAAGGTTACATCTGTGAGTTGGATGTAGAAGTGTCAGAATCAATATAGATTTTTCTGTGTCAGAGTAAATTCAGATGGAACATAGCAAAAAAATGTAAATTCCTGTCTCCGCCTAAAGAAAACCCATTACATATAGTGAAGACCACCCTTGAATGATGGGTTAGTAGCCTAAAAGCTTTAGGAATCCAAAGTATAACATATAATAAGTACCCTGTATCAAGATTGAGGCAAAACAAGTGACATTTGACCTTTTTAGAGAGGTTTATGAAAATAAAGTCCAGGCGGAATAAGCTTTGGGCACATTTGGGCACATTTGGTTCCATCAGTGCCATTTGACCTTTTTCAGGTACCAGACTATAAAAATCATTGTATTACATTCAATCATCACTATAGGTATTCATTCCACCCAAAACAAAACAAAAAAATATTTAAAAAATAAATACATATTTTTTTAAATATATATTTTTTTAAATATTTGTTTGTGTGTGAGTGTGTGTAGATGTGTGTAAGTGTAGGTGTGTGTGTAAGTGTAGGTGTGTGTGTGTGTGGGTATGTATGTGTAAGTGTAGGTGTGTGGGTGTGTGTAGGTGTGTAAGTGTAGCTGTGTGGGTATGTGTAAGTGTAGCTGTGTGGGTATGTGTAGGTGTGTGTAAGTGTGTAAGTGTAGCTGTGTGGGTATGTGTAAGTGTAGCTGTGTGTGTGTGTGTATGTAACTGTACCAACACACTATACAATAAAACTACACTGTAGGTCAGTGTGTGTAGGTGTACTTGCACAATAAAAAAAAAACGGAAACATAGGTAACATTTGACTCCAACTGGGGCAGATTTATTTCAAACATTTTACCAACACTAGAGGCATGTAAAAACAAACATTTTACCAACGTACTATACAATAAAGCCACTGTAGGTTTGTAAAAACAATAAACATTTTACCAACGTACTATACAATAAAATCACACTAGGTATATAACATTTTTTAAATAAACACTCGCAAAACGTTATACCTACCTGAACTTTATACCTACCTGAATGTTCCAGTATTTAGGTCGTGCCACTCCCTGAAACAGTTCTTTTTGACAGTGAAGCACAGAGGGACCTGGCACTTCCTGCAGTACACAGGTGTCTTTTGAGTCCAGCATCTAAGCACCTCCTGCAGTTCTTCCTGACCTTGGTGGCATCTTCCCCATAATACTCGGGCATGCATGTGAGTGGTGGTGGTGGAGGAGGGGGTGGTGGTGCAGGCCCTTCAGCAAACTCCAACAATTCTGCAGCAAGCTGCTCCCTGAAAGTCTTCTGGGTGTGTGGCTTTGTCCTGCTGGGGTCACTCCTCATCTAACAAATGTGGAAAAACAAAGAGATTAGATTAAGTCACTGGCTTATACTTATAGAATAATATTGGAGGATAAATGAATAATATTATTCCAAATAAATAAGTAAACACATGTATATATTCATTCACTGGCCATTCATTTAGAAAATGTAACTCCAAAAAGACAAGTAACACTATTTAGCATTTTGCCTAATCATTTTTTGTAGCTTCTTGGCTAAGCTAACACTGTGATGCAGTTTTACCAAATATAAAAGTAATATATAAAAAGGATAATATTGGACTATAAATGAATAATATTACACCAAATAAATAAGTAAACACATGTATATATTCATTCACTGGCCATTCATTTAGAAAATGTAACTCCAAAAAGACAAGTAACACTATTTAGCATTTTGCCTAATCATTTTTTGTAGCTTCTGGCTAAGCTAACACTGTGATGCAGTTTTACCAAATACAAAAGTAATATATAAAAAGGATAATATTGGACTATAAATGAATAATATTACACCAAATAAATAAGTAAACACATGTATATATTCATTCACTGGCCATTCATTTAGAAAATGTAACTCCAAAAAGACAAGTAACACTATTTAGCATTTTGCCTAATCATTTTTTGTAGCTTCTTGGCTAAGCTAACACTGTGATGCAGTTTTACCAAATACAAAAGTAATATATAAAAAGGATAATATTGGACTATAAATGAATAATATTACACCAAATAAATAAGTAAACCCATGTATATTCATTCACTGGCCATTCATTTAGAAAATGTAACTCCAAAAAGACAAGTAACACTATTTAGCATTTTGCCTAATCATTCCTGTAGCTTATTGGCTAAGCTAACACTGTGACGCAGTTCCACCAAACACATAAGTAATATATAAAAACGGAGAGATTACATACCTTTCCCGTGGTGGAAGTTCAACATCCGAGTCACTACTGTCTGGATCCAGGTCTGGCTGGAGGAGATCTTCATCATCCGAAGAAGAGTCATCTGGTATGATCATAGCTCCACTATCGTCAGCTAGCATCTCTAGCACCAGCTCGTGGTGAAGCTCTCCCTTCTGGCTGCCATTATTTGCTCAAATGGAAAGAGGATACACAAGAAAAATATCTAAAAGCAAAGAAATCAACGTCCTTGAAATGTGCTCTGTTACCTGTTACCTGCTATCGTCGCTGCGTGCTGTGGTGCTCTCCTGCTGCGGGTGCTCTGTGGAGCCTGCTGCTGCGGTGCAGTGCTCTGTGGAGCCTGCTGCGTAATGCGTAATGGAGCTGGAGCAGGCGTAGTTTATACTACGCAGGATCATATCTTTGGAACCCATTGGTCGATTTGGGTGATTGACACCTTTTCTGAACCGTTAGAGCCAATAGAATCGAGTGACAGTTATTAAGTCCCGCTAAACACTTACGTCAAGTAGAGAGAGGTTTGCGTAAACAGCATGTGAGACAGCATTAGCTTGGGACTGCGAAACTTTATACCTACTCTGCTGCCATGAATGTAGTGATAGATTATCAGGAACAATTCTAAAGTGACTAAGAGACATTGGATTAACCTTGAGGAGCGTTTTTATTCCCTTGAACACGAGCTTTGATCACAAAACAGCAACGGTAAGACATAATTATTGTTATGTTTTTAAAAATTGTTGTTTTTTTTCTTCTCTGTTCTGGCTGCTAGCTCAGTGAGTTTGTGTCCTACAGGGATGATACTTATAACAAAATAATCTGTGGAGTATCAGCTTTCCAGATGATATGTAGTTTGTGCAGAAAATATTAAGTTTTAAAGATCGTTTTTGCTAGTTAGCACTGGAAGTAGCATCTGCCCGTTTTAGCTAAGGGCTAATGCTAACGCTTCTTGTGAGACTTGTGTTTTGTTTCAGTAAAAATGGTTCGTTTGGTCAGTTAGCTGAGATTCTTCTCGTTAATCTGGTATAACACATTAATAGGATTTTAAATATTAAAATGCCCTGAGACACAGTGTTGTGAAAAAAAAAAACGGGGTCCCCGCCGGCGGGGACCTTGGGGCTTAACAGGTTAACCCTTGTGTTGTGTTCGAAAGCTGTTCATGGTGTTCGCGGGTACATTTTGACCCATGACTTATTTCAGTCCAAAACACCAATTTTTTTTTACCATCATCCAATATTGGATATAACTAACTTATAATGCACTCATAACCGCACAATCCTGTTGTAATTTAATGTTATGGCCCAAAACACATCACACCACATGCATGTGTGTGTTCAGGTTCAAGTGTTAGTGTACATATTCTTTGAGAAAGGTGGAGTTCCCGTGGGGGGAGGGGGGCAGAGGGAGGGGAGACCAGGGGTGTTTCTCAATGTCAAGTACGCTTGCTTGGTAGCACATGTCTTCCGAGTCACTTGCTTCAGAAGCGAGGCAAGAATACTTCCTGGCATTCGGAAAACGAAGAGTGGAACAGGCGAGCAAGTGTGCAGGTGTGCGTCATATGAGAGGCCCCGCCTTACATTTTCCGCCACAGATTTGGGGAAATTGGTCCGTGCGCAAAGCATTGTGGGGATTTTAAGACCGCGGAGTCTACACATGTGCAGCCTCGACATTTCTCGCTACGAAGTACACCGGGCTCGGTAGAATTCCAAGTATGCTGGACATTGGAACAGTCCTTCGGCGGCACTCGATGACGTGCATTCGTGTGTGGGTTTTTTGAGACTCCCCTGACGGTCAGCCGATTCGTACTTGTAATTTTATCTATCTATAGCCAATCAGATGTCTCCTTCATTCTAAGCCAATCACATGAGCGCGCCCCCACGAGGTGATCTGAAATACGGCGGCAGTGCTTTACGGGTATTAAATCCCAAAGTTTCAGAGGTGTGTTCATTAACAGGTCTGTGACATCTAAAGGGATAAACTAACAGGTAAAGATAAATAATGTAAATTGATGAATGGAGGTAGTATAGAAAGAAGGGAGTTTATGGGTACCTCGAGGTGGTGTGTGAGGACACACCTTTTATGCCCCGACTGAGTAAAAACTGTTTCAATCAGCAGTGTATCAGAGGTGACACTTCACAAGAGTTAACAGTCTTATGCTTCAGGGACAAAAATGATCTCTGAGTTTCCTGCACATGAATGCGTCTTTAGTTGCCGTCTCACCCTCTTCTGCTGCCGAGTCATCGTCTTCACTCTCCGGCTCTCCAAACCCTCCTTCCTCCTCCTCCTCTTCCTCACTGGAGGAGGCCAGGTAAGCTTTAAAGTCCATAGCCAGCAGCTCGTCTTTGTTGAAGTTTCTCTCCAGAGCCGTCACTCGCTCGTTGTCCGTCTCGTCCCACGTCAGCTGCACCTGAAGGTTGAACACATGTGACGTTAACACTGAAAGCCCTGACGATTATGTTGAAATATCTGTGCACAAACACTTAACTAAACGAACGTCAGGAAGATAGTAGTTGAAAAACCCATTTAAAAAAGGTACGCTTACAAAAAGGCCATCAAATTAAAACCAAGACAGTTTTAAGAGTTTCTCAATATTTTACATTACAATGAATCGCTCTGTTGACCTTTCCTTCTGACTTCTCCATGCAGTATTTTCTACTACAGTAACTCTGAGTCTTCTTACCTTTGACGTAGCGTTGGCAGAGGAGGTGAAGACTTTGGGAGTGTACACTGCGAGGTTCACATCCGTCGCCACGTCTTTGGGCTCATCGTCAAACGTTACTCCCTCAGGAATAAACCTAAAAGGGTTAGAACAATATCACTGGTCACCGGCTTGATCTTCAATCTCAGGATCCATGTATTTATGATCCTCTCCAGAATGGAAGTAGTCATCACATACAGAGCATCAACTAGTTCCTGAACAGTGTCCTTCACATGCTGATATCCAAGAGAGGGAGTTACACAGTCACAAGATGGAGGGATACCAGTTCTTCTAGGTAATCATACATCCTGTCATGTTCAAAATACTGAGTTTTTTCTCAAAATGTGGACTTTTTCTCAAAATCTCTAAATTCTGACTTTTTCAAAAGATTCTGACTTTTTCTCTAAATCCTCACACAGTCACAAGATGGAGGAATAGAAAGCAGTATTCAATGTTTAGTTCAGATTAGCTCCACGTCAGAAATGAGCATGCTTGATGTCGCTCTCCATAGAGGCTGAATCATCATGTTAATCACATAGCTATCATCTGCCTCAAACAGTCCTGATGGTCTTCTAGGTAATCATACTTCCTGTCATGTTCACAGCTACAGTTGGGATACCTTTGTTATCATGTTACTCTCATATTGGAAGAGGACTTTCAGTATTTTCCCAACAAAATCATTGTTTTTTTCAGCAAGTTAGATCTGAATTGTTCCTCCTCTTCTCACCGTAGGTCCAGCACTGAGCAGCTGCTCTCGTACTCGTAGCCGTCGCACTCCTCGTAGATCTTTGCAGCGGTGTCCGTAGTATCACACTGAACAACAGCGTAGAAATACTTCAGCCGCTTGAACTGGTAATCACGCATCTTCTCTCTGTAACCTCTGAGAGGACACACACACACACACACACACACACACACACACACACACACACACACACACACACACATCACACATCACACACATCACACATCAGATACAGAGGAAGGAAACTCAAGCCTGTAGAAGCAGAGTTTGAATTTATGCCACAAGTTAACCTGATTTCATCGAGAAAGGAGAAACTCCATCGTCACACATTAACATTTGATATAAGATTGGTGTGAAGCAAAATATTTAAAAAAAGGTGGAATCATTATAAAACAAAACCAATCATACACACACACCAATATCACTTTAGTTATGGCTTTAGTTAAGGAACTTGATTGGCCTGTTACCTTCATATTAATTGTCTTGCTCTCCCGTTACTTTGACTCTATCACTTCATATAAAGTTATTTTTGACATTTTTGTTATGGTGTATTTAGAGCATAGTTAAAGGTGGGGTAGGTAAGTTTGAGAAACCGGCTCGAGATACACTTTTTGTTATATTCCATGGAATGCTCTTAACATCCCGATAGCAATGAATATCTGAAGTGCTTTGACAAAAAATCTGTGGAAGCCGTAATACTGTAAAAAGTACAACTTTTGACAGACGGGGCGGCAATCCAATCCGTTTAGCCGAGCCGGCTAAACGGATTGGATTGCCGCCCCGTCTGTCAGCCTTCTCGTGCATGCACAAATGTATCTCGTGCCCTCATTGGGCGTGCATTGCAGCAGTACTTCAATGACTCGCCAGCAACAGGCGGCCACTTCCACCAGTCTGCTGACGTCATGTGCGCGTTCGCGTGTGTTGGAGGAGGTGCTCTGTAAGGAAGTCTGAAGGAAGGGGCGGCTGTGTACTTTCAAATTTTAGTGCACTCGAGCCGGTTTCTGAAACTTACCTACCCCACCTTTAAGTGCATACAATACACACAAAAACAAATCAAGACCTACATATATCAAAGCTAACATAATCTGAATTATACCTATTAATCGCTGTACTTTCCATTGGTGTAAAGTAGTGTTTCTCAAACTTTTTCACACCAAGGACCACTTAACCAATAAAAAAAACACTCACGGACCACCTAACTCCACAAATATCCAAAATCGCATCATTTTTCTAGAAGAGATTACAAATCGCCTGAAAATGGTACAAATAAGTGGCAGCATGTGTGATGAAGGTGTTGCGCTGGGCTGTATCATGCAATCGAAAGTGAAACTTTAGCGCGCTCCATTGCGGAGATATTCCCGCGAGAGTGCGGAAAACTTAAATGTATTTATTTATTTCAAATGTGAAATGT
The DNA here is from genome assembly GCA_902827135.1 of Harpagifer antarcticus. Lineage (NCBI taxonomy): Eukaryota > Metazoa > Chordata > Actinopteri > Perciformes > Harpagiferidae > Harpagifer > Harpagifer antarcticus. The sequence goes on along the minus strand of CADEHL010001115.1, from coordinate 153,031 downwards.
TACCAATATACTCACGGACCACTAGGGGGCGCTCACGGACCACCAGTGGTCCGCGGACCACACTTTGAGAAGCACTGGTGTAAAGTAACTCGACTACATATTCTCCTAGTTTCAGTTACTAGTTACTTTTGAGATTGAGATGATAAGCTGATACAAAACAGGAATCAAATATTGGTTAAAATATCCAGCAGCAGAATATAAAGCAATTCAAGTTAGCTCGTTACACCAAGAGGAACGTGGGAGTTATGATTTGTGTGAGCTGACTGATTAAAATATATGATTTATATTAATGTAAGTAAGTCTCAGCGATAAACCGCGCTGGGTGTTACCTCTCCTCCTCGTTGTCGTCCTCCGAGTCGTCGGGAAGAGCTTTGAGCTCCATCGGTCCCTGCGTCTCCTCGCCCTTCAGACGCTGCTTCCCGAACTCTGACGGGAAGATCTACAATAAAACCCATAATGCATTGCTGTTTAATGCTCCTACGGACAACATTCACCCGTTTAAAAGGTGCCCTAATTTAGACTTTATCCACACCAGACCGCTTTGAAAAGATGCTATCTGTAACGGTCTTCATTTTCTCTGTTATTCATTTGTTCCACACTCTTTTGGTTCCTATCTTTAATGTGCAACGCTAATAGAGGCGGAACTAATCTGCGGTGTTGTATGCGTTACACCTGTTTTATTCATCGCTGTACTTGGCAATCGCAACTCCAGAGCAACGCAGTGATCTAGTGATCTTTCTGGATGTTAAAAGAAAACTAAAGGAAAAGGTGCAGCCTAAGTGATCTGCCCTCTAGGTGACGAGCAGCAAACAAAGGTAAGTGTTTGCAATTGTGTGTGGCTGAGCTGCATGTAATGTGTGTGGATGTGTGTATGCTATGTGTTAGCGTGTGCTACATGCTATGTGTTAGCGTGTGCTACATGCTGTGTGTTAGCGTGTGCTACATGCTGTGTGTTAGCTTGTGCTACATGCTGTGTGTTAGCTTGTGCTACATACTGTGTGTTAGCTTGTGCTACATGCTGTGTGTTAGCTTGTGCTACATGCTGTGTGTTAGCTTGTGCTACATGCTATGTGTTAGCGTGTGCTACATGCTATGTGTTAGCGTGTGCTACATGCTATGTGTTAGCGTGTGCTACATGCTATGTGTTAGCGTGTGCTACATGCTGTGTGTTAGCTTGTGCTACATGCTGTGTGTTAGCTTGTGCTACATGCTATGTGTTAGCGTGTGCTACATGCTATGTGTTAGCGTGTGCTACATGCTGTGTGTTAGCTTGTGCTACATGCTGTGTGTTAGCTTGTGCTACATGCTGTGTGTTAGCTTGTGCTACATGCTGTGTGTTAGCTTGTGCTACATGCTGTGTGTTAGCTTGTGCTACATGCTGTGTGTTAGCTTGTGCTACATGCTGTGTGTTAGCTACATGCTATGTGTTAGCTTGTGCTACATGCTATGTGTTAGCTTGTGCTACATGCTATGTGTTAGCTTGTGCTACATGCTATGTGTTAGCTTGTGCTACATGCTATGTGTTAGCTTGTGCTACATGCTGTGTGTTAGCTTGTGCTACATGCTGTGTGTTAGCTTGTGCTACATGCTGTGTGTTAGCTACATGCTATGTGTTAGCTTGTGCTACATGCTATGTGTTAGCTTGTGCTACATGCTATGTGTTAGCTTGTGCTACATGCTATGTGTTAGCTTGTGCTACATGCTATGTGTTAGCTTGTGCTACATGCTATGTGTTAGCTTGTGCTACATGATAAGTGTTAGCTTGTGCTACATGCTGTGTGTAAGCTTGCGCTACATGCTGTGTGTAAGCTTGCGCTACATGCTGTGTGTTAGCTTGCGCTACATGCTGTGTGTTAGCTTGTGCTACATGCTGTGTGTTAGCTTGCGCTACATGCTGTGTGTTAGCTTGCGCTACATGCTGTGTGTGATATGTGTGCCGTTTATTGTGTAAGTTAGCGGCATTAATAATGATGACATATGCATATATATTACATATTTACGCCCGGCAGTGGCTCAGTCCGTAGGGGCTTGGACTGGGAGCTGTATGGTCGCCGGTTCAAGTCCCCGAACAGACCTAAAATATGGTGTGTGGACTGCTACTTGGAGAAGTCCCAGTTCACCTCCTGCCCTGCCGTGGTGCCCTTGAGCAAGGCACCGGACATCCCCCTTCCCCCCACTCCCATTGCTCCCCGGGCGCTGTGCAATAGCTGCCCACTGCTCCTAGTACTATCACACTTTATTGTACATCTATCTAAGGATAGAGGGTGTCGTTTTTCTCATACTGATATTCTGAACAATCTGTGCTGTTGTATTTGCTGTAAAGTGTCTCTACTGTAGGCTATTTTTATTATATGTACAGCACTTTGGCTCGACCAAAAATCGTTTATAAATGTGCTAAATAAATAAAACTTGATTTGATCTAGTGTGGCTTATAGACGGTGTTACCTTGACAGAGAGCACGGCGCCTCCTTTAGGAAGGAAGGAGTTAAACAGAGCCAGCAGGTCTTTGGCTTTCATCCGATCCCAGTCCATGTTGCAGACGCCCAGCCGCGCAGAAACCTGACACACACACACACACACACACACACACACACACACACACACACACACACACACACACACACACACACACACACACACACACACACACACACACACACACACACACACACACACACAGTGTTAACACTCGGCATCACTAGGGAGATGTTCAGCTTTTTATGTTTTCAGATGTGTTTGTTATAGCAGTGTTAATGTAAAAGGTGTACATGTTGGAAGGGTGTGAGTTTTTGAACTTCAGCTCCAATATTAAGTCTATACCAAGCTGTGTCGCCAAATTACAGACACTCACATGGAGACAGACAATTAATGCTTTTTTCCTAGTTTCCTGCACACAATGAAATAAAACTAATGGAAATCAATGTTCTTGCATTGACATATCCACGTCTTAAAAAATCACTTTTGTATTTAGTTTACAGAAAGTATTGCAGAAATACAGCTGTTGCATTAAGTAGACAAAATGCTATTTAAAGGTTAAAATAATAACAAATTTAATTATATTTGGTAGTGATAATCGAGACTAAAGTGGTTAAAAGTTTTGATATGGGATGTTTTTAAATGAAGACATGTCTCCTCTAAAATAGAGACACTGCAGTGAGAGTACTTTGCATGATGACAATAAACATATATCCTTTTTTAAACGTGAGACAGAAGAGTTCCCCCCAGCAGCCCCTAACCCCCCCCTCACCTCGTCGTTCCTCAGAGCGTCTTTAGCGAGCTCGCCCCAGTCGTGTTCGATCTCCTCTTCCTCTTTCTTCAGGATGGCGTTCACATACTCTTCATCATCTTCATCAGAGCTGGTCTCTACGTTTCCTTTTCCTCGGGCCAGATCCGGCTCGCTGTCGCTGTCTGAATCCAAACCGGACTCCTCCTCATCGGATCCGCTCGCAACATCACTCCCCTCTTCATCATCATCATCATCATCATCATCATCATCATCACCGTCGTCATCCTCCTTACTGCCGTCTGTGAAGCTGTCTCCCAGATCAACGTCTCCCTTCTTTGCAGTTTCCGGCTCCTCATCTTCCTCTTCATCGTCTGAAGGAAATAATAATAAAAAGGGTCATAAATATGCTGACCTTTCAGTATCTGAGGAAGTGGCTTCAAGAATGTCTGATCAGTTCTCTGTGCAGATACTAAAACAACAACTATGTTATTATTAATGCTTAATATGTTGATGATGCACAAATAAAACATTATACAGAAACAAAGTAGGTTGTAATGTTGAATCTCGGCTCGTTTCCTCAACAGACCCTCATGGACACAACTGAAACATGTTGCACCAAACATACACTTTGGCCCAATCCCAAACCACCAAGTGCTGTTCCAAACCAACGAGTGTGGAGGGGGCGTGGGCTATCAAGCCCTCAAACAGCGAGTCTGCATCGGTGCTGACTTCACGTGCTACCTGACCGGACTCAATGCTGTGTGTGTCCGTCAGGAAACACGCTGCTTGTAGGGCGTGGTTTGGGACTGGGCCATTATTTCCCCAGGCGTTCAATCTAGAGAGGTCTGGCTTCAATATTAGAGTTTTTGTTCTGCTTTACCAAAAAATGACAATTCCTGTCAAAAGAACGCTCATGGACAGTGCCCAAAATAATGGGCATAACTAATGAACAGAATCAGTTAGAATCTTCTAATCAGTTCTGATACAATGATAATAAATGTGTGCAAATGTCTGTGTTGAATGTTTCTTTCAATGTTATGGTTAGCAGTTCTTTTTAATGAAATAAGTAAAAGACTCGTTTTTTATTTATTCATGGTCAAATACCCTGTTATAGTGTGTATAAGTCTCTAATGAGTGACATATATCATTAGCTGAGGTTGTGCTGATTTCTGGGATGTGTAACACCTGATTATACTGCAAAGAAATTACCATTTATAGGCAAAACACAAACATATACAAAAACGGAAATGTCCTATGTGGGTCTCAGGGGGTTAAAAGTATCTGTGCTTGTTTTGCTCCGTCTGAATGGGTGAATATCTACTCTTCTTTGACTCTGACCCTTCGTTCAGGCAGCGGCCCAACAATGTTATTATTGATGTCTAATATTTTGATACACAACTAAAACATTATACAGAAATAGGGCTGAACGATTAATCGACTTTAAATCGAAATTTGAAATGATGCGATTATCAAATCGCAAAGCCTGCGATCTTTTTTAACATTTTTTTTTGTTCTTCTTGTGTGTCAGTCACACCAATCAGAAGTGCTGTGCTCCACATGTACCAGCCATTGTTAATCAATCAGAAGTGGCCCATGATAGAAGGTGATAGACGGATTGATCCAATCACCTGCCAAGTATTTTAAGTGCCTGCCCTTTCCAAATGGCTTCCAATGGAGCTTTCCTCGATGGTTTGGTGAAAGCATCTGAGTCAGGTTAGTACTGCTCCATCACATGTTTCTATTACAGGGTGAATCTTAAACTGAAGGTCGACTTTAAAGCAACCCAACGGAAGTTTCATGTAAGCTTAGTCATTTCACTCGTAGCTCGGGCTGCGGGGGTGCTAGAGACGGGAGCATGTTGATGCGACCTTCCTAGCCGGAGATATGGCCGCATTTTACAATAAACTTCCGTTGCTTAAAAACAAATATCGCAGATCGAATCGCAACATTTATCAGGAAAATCGTAATTAGATTTTTTCCCAAAATCGTGCAGCCCTAGAAACAAATTAAGTTGTAATGTTGAATCTGGGCTCGTTGCCTGCATCATCCAACAGACCCTTATGGACACAATTGAAACCTGTTGAACCACAAAATCATATATTGTATTAAAGGTAGGTAAGATTGGAGAAACCAGCTCGAGTGCGCTAGAATTTACACAACCGGAAAGAATCTGCCCCTTCCTTCCTCACAGAGCCCCTCCTCCAACACACACGGACGCGCACACGACCAATGAGGGCACGAGATAAGATTGTGCCCAGATGGAAGGCTGACAGGCAGGTAGGCCATCCAGTTACTTTAGCCGGGCCGGCTCAGATGATTGGTCGTGCTTTTTACAGTACGGCTTCCACAGATGATATTTTGTTATGTATTTATTGTCAAAGCATTTAATGTATTCATTGCTATCGGGATGTTAAGAGCATTCCATGGAATATAACACAAAGTGTATCTGAAGTGAATTACCTACCCCACCTTTAACCAGGCTTTCAATCTAAAGCTCTTGCTTCAATTTTATAGTTTTTTGTGGGCTACCTCTCTTAGTATCTGCACATCTTTCCCCTTTTCATATCAATACTGCACATATTTTATTGTTTTATTCTGAGTAAATTGTCATAGAATACTGTACATATATTTTTGGGATATCCAGATTAAATGTAAATTATTTTCTATATCTTAACATATAATAGTTTTCTTTCTTCTTTACCTGTGTTTATGTATGCACCTTATACACCAAGGCAAATTCCTTGTATGTGTAAACCTACTTCTTATCTATTAAGTTGAATCTGTGCTCGTTTCCTCAGCCTGGATCAGTGAATATGAGCCTCAAAGACATCTACTCACCCTCTTCTATGACTCTGACCCCTCGTTCAGGCGGCGGTCCTTTAGCTTCAACGTCTTTGCTCTTCACTGATTTTCCTTTCTTCACTTCTTTCTTCTCCTTCACTTCTTTCTCCACCTTCACCAGCTTCTCCTTCACTTCTTTCTTCTTCTTGCGCTCTGCCACCTTCTTGCTCTTCACACCCTCCTCATCGTCGTCTTCGTCCTCTGAGCTGGAGACGTTGTAGAAGCGCTTCAGGTCCTCGGTGGAGGTTTGGTTGATGGGTCGGCCTCTCTTGTCCACCGTGTATTTCTCCGTGAAGCGCTTGTCGTGAAACATGGACTGGAAACGCTTGTCGATCTTGATCTTGCGTTCTCTCTCGGGCATCTCCCAAAACCTGGGGTCCTTCTGAACCCGGAGGAAACGCTCATCGCCGGCCTTCTTATTGGACGACATGGTGGCAAACTGAACGTGTCACCTGGCCAATAGAGAAAGGACATATTGTTGGATTAGTCACATGGACAACAAGCACTACGCTTCTTTCTAACATCATGTGTATGAGCGTCTTTATCACAGAAGATTGTGTGTTTAGTGCACCAAACGTTCAAGCTTATGATTATATAGCCGTACATTTAAGATGTTAGCATGTTTTATTACACATACCCTGAAGAGGTTATTGGAAAAAAGTATTGATTTTGGTTTAGGTAATGATGAAAGCTAGTCCAGAGTGATTCAAGAACTGAACATATATGTATGTATGATTCTATAAACCGTGTTATAACACAAGCTAGCTATTATTGATTATCCTCTACAAACGGTTAATGTACTGAAGATTATTGAGACAATCAATTAACTGTTTAGGTCACTCCAGAACAAAGTTTCTTAAACCTATGTTTTGTACTATTTTTAGAATTTGGTTTGGAAATAACTAAGTAGTCTCGCTTGTCATATGAGTTTTAAACACCCCTCTTTTACATTTAACAAAATAAACTATTACTTGAAGACAATAAGGGGGGGGGGGGGTATATTCAGATTAACCTAAATAAAAGTAGCAATACCACAGTGTAAAGATTGTTTATTCAAATATACTTTAAATAACTCAAGGTTCTCTATTGCCAAACTAAGCTACAGAGTAATTATGTCATAGTTGAAGTGTACCTAGGATGGAAATGACAGGCCTCTCATCTTTTTAAGTGGGAGAACTTGCACAATTGGTGGCTGACTAAATACTTTTTTGCCCCACTGTATAATAGTATGCATGCAACACTAGTAAAGAACACATTCATTACTAAAGTGTAGTACTTAAGTAAATGTATTTAAACCACTTATAATGGTTAAAATAGTTAGGTATTACTAAAGCTGTGACTGGATCACTAAGTGAGCATGTAATGAACAACATAAACCCAGTCTTTTCACTGTGAGAAATATAGAGCCGTTTTGACTTCTGCTATCTAAAAATGAAATGTTCAAACTGAGTTAAATGCATGGTTAAATGTCAGAAATCCTGCGCTTTGCTTCAGTCAACATGTAAACAATACGTCCGAAATAGTGAATATGAACAGTAACGGCGGGAAAACCAGACAACAGCTGACAAATGCACACAACACTGAGCATGTATATGTAAACATATAATGAGAAATGTGTTTGAAACATCGTTTAAAAATAACAATAATCACAAAACTGTAGCCATACCTCTCTGGTCTTCCGCTGCACGTGTTTTCCCAGCATGCACCTCTTCCATGACCTTTCTATATTCCCGCCCCTTTGTTTGTAAGGAAAGCGAAGTGGGACAAAGGAGGGAAAACGCGCACGGAGAAATCCGATGGTTAAACACTTTAAAACTAAAAGAAATAAAAATCGAATATAAAAAGATGTATTATATTTTCTTGTTCCAGATTTCCCTATATAATGATGTTTGATTCATGTAATTGTAATTTAAAATACAGTACTTGGTGTTCTTGGAAACTGTTTTGTACTATTTTCTGCCATTTGATAGACTAAGGAATCACTCAAAAACATATAGTTGTAGTATATAGTAGTATATATACATATCAAGTGCTTTACAAAGACATATGTACTCACATTTGACATACATTAATATAAGCATACATTTTAGTCAATTTCTTTAGTCCATTTCCAGTCAGTGAATCCAGTTCCATATTTTCAATTGAATCCATTATAATCCAGCTCCACAGTTTCCCTCCTCCCCCCCCCCCCCCCTGAGGTCACGGTGTGGAGGACAGCAAGAAGTCAGTTGTTGTACAATGCTCTGATGTTCAGAAGATTTCTGCTTTAATTCTCGCTTTTAACCGGCACCATGAGCACCGGAGTGTGCCTCAGACTCCTCCAGACAGCTGGCTCTCCTTCCGCTGCCTCCTGCCGCAGATGGAGCCTGATCTCCGGCTGCAGAGGGATGTCTTCTGCGGGCAGAGGCTCCATGAATGTGTTCAACAGGGAGATGAAGAGGAGGCAGAAGAACTGGGCAGCTTCTCTGCGGGAAGGAAACCAGTACGACTACCTGAGGGACGAGGTAGGAGTCACAGAAATATTAAAATTGCATATTGTTAGCTGTAATTGGCCCTTTATAGTGTATATGTGACAGATATAAGATGGGTTGTTGTCGCATTACATTTTTTAATTTTTATATTACATTTATTTTCGATGTATTTATTTTTATTTTACAATATGTGTTACAAAACCTTTTTATAATCAGAAAAGAGCCAAAGACAGCTTAATGTTACCTAAGAAGCATGCATACAATTTACAAAATACACATCTGTAACAGTTTTAAAGATATGCATATATTTTACTTTTTAGTTCTGTTGTATTTACTATTTTGAGATGATTATATCCTATGTTTACGTTTCTTTATTTCCTACTATGTTTCATTGTCACACTGTGCAATCATGCCTTGTTTACATGCTGCTGTGACGACAACAATTCTCAAATTGGGATCAATAAAGTATATCATATATTATATTTATACTGCATTTACATGCTTTAAGTTGGTACAAAGTTGGTAAAAGTCACTGTCTTGGTGTCTTCTCCACCAGGATGCTTCTTAGAGGGACATATAGTGTAGGGATCGACCGATATGGCTTTTTCAAGGCCGATACCGCTGCGAGGCTTCATATATATATATATTTAATTGAGGTTGTTATGGACTAAATGAGTCCTTGCTAATGGGAAATCTTGAGAAAAATACAAATCTGCAAGAAACATTTGAATGACTGACTGTTTCAAGTTTATTTATATATTATAAATATGATTACATAGTATTTCAGCAACAAGGCAATATAAAGCACTTTACATTAACCATCAAAAGAGTTAAAATGCAAAGAAACTCATTATAAAAGCACATTTAAATACGATAAGAAGCTGTCATTAAATACAAATTGAATCAGTGACTCTTTTGCCCTTTCTCCCTGCAGGTTGGCGGTCGAGTGGCTGATCGAGTGTACGACATTGCGAGGTGGGTTTATTCTGGGACAGATTATTTTTAATCAAACACACACTTCCTACTGTAAGAAATTAAAATCAATATATTACGTGAATATTAAATAAATACACCGTTTTATTTTTGAAAAGCTTTATTTTGAAGGAAAACTCGGTTGTTTACGTCACTTCCAGGTTCACGTTATCTTTGTTTTCAGCCGTTAGAATGGACCCAATAAAAAGTCATGAATGAGAATATGAGGAGAAAAGGCGTGTGGAGTTATACAACAAACACAACGTCTAAATCCTCTGATTTGATGCGAAATAAATCCAGAGGAACGAAGCCGGGAGGAAGACCCGCCCATCGTCGAAGCAGCCAATGAGAAGAGGAGAAAGGAATCAGATATACACACGGTGCACGCGGTTCTATTTCGTATATGGCTTCGCCCTCTAAGGCTATCGCTATTGGGTAATCCCCCTGCGCACCCGCGCAGCACTGAAACACTTGTAGTCCACGCCCACCCGCAAGGTGGGCCCCACCCGCAAGGTGGGCCCCACCCTCGGGCTCTCTTCCGGTATAAATAGGAAGGAGGCCCGACAATTTGGTTCGGAACCGGTTCCAACATTTCGATTCCAACGGCATCATTTAGACATGTGAATTTCGGTTCCGCTTTTCGATGCCTGAGGAAATGTTTCTCGCCGCTCTCTGTAGCCTACTGTATGACTGCGGCGGGGCGGGAAATGTAGCGTTGTACCCATATATATATATATATATATATATATATAAATACGTGTTTATATCATAGGTTTATATATATCTATGGTTGTACCTCCACTTCCTACAGCGTAACCTGAGACCAGGGCCGGCCCCGCGGCCCGTCGCACTGGCGTTATAGATGTTCGCCTAGGGCGCCAGATCTGTGGAGGCGCTGCGCTGACAGCTCTGGGAGGAAAAGAAAATGTTTTGACCGTTGGTGCTCATCCTAATTTTCGGCCTTGATGTAACAACATTCATAATTAAGTAAATGTAACACCCTTTTCATGCCAGTTACACTTTTCATTTGCCCTGTACGATGGGCGCTGTAGGGCTCCTACACACGGCGGCGTGCGTTGTCGCCTGCCGGCGGGGGGGGCTGAAACTCGACCAACAACCAATCACATGAATCTCCCGCCCCAGACACACAAGCATGCGGTTTGATTGGCTAGAGCTTGCAGTGGCATATGATTCGATTGGCTGACGCCTCCGTCGAGGCGGCAAAAGTAGAACATTGCTCTACTTTTGCAGTGAGCACCGCGAGAGAAGCTACGCTTTGCTCCCAGAATGCAGTTCGGCGAATCGTGACGTCACCCCATTCAAAGTGAATGGGCAGAAGCGTTGAAGCGGCAACGCACGCCGCCGTGTGTAGGGGCCGTGAGTGATGAAAATGGGGGATGTTGGCTTATCTGGCATCCGCAGCTCACAGCCAAAGTGGGAGCGAGCGAGGGAGAAAGGGAGGGTGCACCGGTACCAGCGCTGTTGTTATTAGCATCTGATGCTAGCTGCTCTAACGGATATTAGAAGAACATGTTTCTACAATAATGTGGAGGGACAGTCCTCTCCAGTTAGACTGAGTGGCTGATAACCACAGCTCAGTGAGGTAAAGGACTCTGAGTGTTTAGATAGTTCACTTTAGTTATCTCAGTGGGTCTCAAATGTTTTGATCACAATTTATGTAAACACATATTTCCAAGGCACTCCTTTATAATTATTGGGATACAACAGGTTTGAAATCATTCCAATGTATACTATAGGACAAAATAGCCCTACGTTGGCCTCCCCCAGGGACCAGTATGTCGCCCGCCAGGCTGACCGGGCGCATCAGTGTGCTTTTCAGGCAGCGGCGAACAACATCGCGTTGCTCTCCAACTCGATGGTGACGCTGGTGGAGCGGTCCACCACCTTGGCTGCGGATGAGGCGGAGGAGATCAGCAAGGCGGCCAGCACGGTGCTCACGCTGTGCGCGTCCGTTGCTGTCTCCCAGGAAAGGATCGCTGCGTGGATGACGCAGATTCAGCGCCACCTCTGGCTGCAGCAGGCGTCTGTCACAGAGCCGGCCAGGAAGGTATTACTGGATGCTCCGATCAGCCCGGACGGGCTGTTCGGACCCCAGTTCCTCGCCATGGAGGAGTCCATGAAGGCGGCTGCGGAACAGCACGTTAGCTGGCTCCAGCCTGCGGGGCGGTCACAGCGGCACCAACGCCCGAGCAGCCGCAGCGTCCAACCCGGCCACAGCGGCAGGCGGAGAGACGCCCACAGCAACCGCAGCCGCGGCGTCAGACTCGACCGTCGTCCCGCGTCTATTACGGCCCCTACACACGGCGGCGTGCGTTGTCGCCTGCCGGCGGGGGGGGCTGATACTCGACCAATCACATGAATCTCCCGCCCCAGACACACAAGCACGCGGTTTGATTGGCTAGAGCTTGCACTGGCATATGATTCGATTGGCTGACGCCTCTGTCGAGGCGGCAAAAGTAGAACATTGCTCTACTTTTGCAGCGAGCACCGCGAGAGAATCTACGCTTTGCTCCCAGAATGCAGTTCGGTGAATCGTGACGTCACCCCATTCAAAGTGAATGGGCAGAAGCGTTGAAGCGGCAACGCACGCTGCCGTGTGTAGGGGCCGTTACGGCTCCTACACACGGCAGCGTGCGTTGCCGCCTGCCGGCGGGGGGGACTGAAACTCGACCAACAACCAATCACATGAATCTCCCGCCCCAGACACACAAGCACGCACAAGCACGCTGCCCATTCAAAGTGAATGGGCAGAAGCGTTGAAGCGGCAAAGCACGCCGCCGTGTGTAGACCCCGTTACGGTCAAATGTAAACTGTGTGCAGGACAGAAAGCATTATCTTACTGTGGCACAGAACAACACAAAAACTTGTATTGTTATTGTTATTATTTTTAAAATAAAGTAACTTGTTACTAGTTACTTTTATAATTGAGTAACTAATAAAGTAACTAGTTACTTTTTTGAGAGCAGTAACTATAACTATTACTAGTTACTTTTTAAAAGTAACTTGCCCAACACTGATCACGACACAGGTTTTCTTTCCTCTCTTCTCAAACGTTGTCCCCTCTGTCTCCTCTCAGGACGTTTCCTCTGGCTCTGGACATCGGCGGTGGAAAAAGTCACATTGCAGAACATCTAAACAAGGTACGGTGTGTTCATGTTGGTCATAACGTGTTATTTAAAATGCTCTCAGTGTCAAAAATATCGTCTTTATTTGAGTTAAATACTTTCAGCCTCAACTGACTTCTTGTCTTCGCTTGTTGTCGTTTCAGGAGTTTGTGGAGCGTTTGTTCCTGACGGACATCTCAGAGAAAGCTCTGGTGAGGGTTGAAAGAAATCATCTGATAGTCTGGTCGTTCTTGAAGTCGCTGAGAAATTAGAAATAATAAAAACGTAGTTAAAAGGGTTCATTTGGGAGAATTAAGCATGGATAAAAATGGGTAGTAGACGCAGAAAATGCAAATTTGAGCACAATAATATTCCTTAAGTTAAAATATGAGTGAACTCTGGTGAATATGATCACTTAGCATCAGTTATGGACTTAAAACAGTAATTACTGATGAGGTCAGATGTTGTCTGTACTGATACACGATGCTGATCTAAATGTGTTTTATGTCTCTTCAGAAACAGAGACGACAGACTGAGATCCCGACTCATCACGTTCTCGCTGACGAGGAGTTTCTGCCCTTTAAAGAAAACACCTTCGACCTGGTGGTGAGCAGCCTGAGGTGAGCAATAGGACGTTATCATTAATGTTTTATATGTTGGTTCAGGGTTTTCACACATTTAAGGAACATATGTTGTCTTTAATTTGACTAAATACGAGATTCAAAGGTGTTATTGTCATACGCACAAAGCTACAGTGTAGAAATGGCAATGAAATTATTCTGACCCGAGCTCTTCCAACAATGTAACATATATAATACGATACAAAATAAAAAGTAGTGCAAAAAGTATATATACATGTCAATAGAATATGGGATATGTACAAGAACAGAATATGAAATTAAATAATGTAAATCAAGACAAAATTATATACGCTTAATTACAAGTCAAATTATCCACTTTATATTAATCCTGTATTTTTTTCTATTGAGATCTTTTTTCAAATTGTGCAAATTAAACATACAAAACTGTACCTTAAACCTAATGGTGATCTTAGCTGGAGATCCTATTTTCTAAAAAGACCACCACTGTACTGTACCTAAAATAACACAAAAACAGATCATGTAAAATGTATTATCTCTTCGATTTACACACAGCATCTATTGCACGTCTGTCCGTCCTGGGAGAGGGATCCCTCCTCTGTTGCTCTCCCTGAGGTTTCTCCCATGTTCCCTTTAAACTGTGGGTTTTCTCCCGAAGTGTTTCCTTGTACGATGTGAGGGTCTAAGGACAGAGGGTCCAAGGACAGAGGGTCGTATTGTCATACTGATATTCTGTACACACTGGGAAGTCCACTGTGATATTGGGCTATATAAATAAAGATTGATTGATTGAACTTCACACCATAGTAATGTCATCTCACTTGTCCTCTCTCCTCTTTCAGTCTGCACTGGATCAACGACTTGCCTGGAGCTCTCAGACAGGTGAGGATCAAAATAAGAAACTCTACTTATTCAAGTTTTTATTTACATGTTAAAGGCGAATATATTTTGTGTCTGTTTGCCTTCTGATGATCTTCCACTAGAGGTCGTTGTTTCCACTATTTTAAAGTATAATTAGGCTGAGTTTTCCTATGGTTTATCTCTTCTTGATCTTAGCTCACTTCAAGAAATGGTGGAAGGCCCTCTGTCTCATTCAAACAGTTTAAAAGCCTTTAATCAGATCGCTATTTTACGGTGAAATGAAAAAAATGTAGACATTGTTAAAGCTGTTTTTTACTTTTTGCCAGCAAAGTACCATTTCTTCTTATTTACACTTTTGTGGTCCCCGTTGCACTTGTTTGAACCATCAAGCTCTCCGAATCTTTTCTTTCTGATGTTTAATTCAACTGAAAGTTAACACCTTTATTCGTAAGGATGCAATTGTAATTGATGTCCCTTTAATTTACAAGAAGACTCCAGTATGTTGGCCTTTTAGCCTCAACATGTATATCTTTGGTTTGGTTTATTTCGAATGTGTAGAACAATAATACAAAATAATAATAAAATGAAACATGAGATTTATTATACTATACAAACTTAAGAGGTGTCAAATTGATAAACAAAAATATTACTGACTCTAAATAATATATAAACAAATGATCTACTTAATGACACATCCGAAAAGGGGTTTACACTTATGTAATCCCACCCCTTCCCTTCACTTAGCATATAGCAGTGATAAGTCCCGCGTCAATTGGTGAGTTTATAGAGAAATAAGCAGTTTGTATTAACAGTAGCTGTTTCCTCCTCTTCCTCCTCTCCTCCTCCTCCTCCTCCTCTCAGATCCACCAGGTGCTGAAGCCGGACGGGGTGTTCATCGGGGCGATGGTTGGGGGGGAGACGCTGTACGAGCTGCGCTGCTCCCTCCAGCTGGGGGAGACGGAGAGGGAGGGAGGGTTCTCCCCCCACGTCTCCCCCTACACCGCCGTCACTGACCTGGGGAACCTGCTGGGTCAGGCCGGATTCACCATGCTCACTGTGGTGACACACACACACACGCACACACTTACTTATACACACAAACACACTCATACTCACTCAGACACACACACACAATATGAAATTAAAATTCTACAGTTTAACATAAACCAAAAACATTATACAACAATAGAAAATGTAAATAAAAACTGAAATTAAAAGAAATGGCATTCTTTTTTATTTGACATGTATAAAGTCATAGATTAAAACCTAATTCTTCACTTTTCTGTCGTTCTGTTTCAGGACACAGATGAAGTTCAGGTTCATTATCCAGGAATCATTGAAGTCATGACCGACCTACAAGGTATGACCTCCTCTGTGTTAATGTGCGACTCAATTATCAAAAACATAGTGTGAAACTTTAAGGTGTGAAACTCTGTGAAAACGAGGATGAGATCAGCGCTGTTAATGTGTCGAACCTTTCAGCGTCAAGTTTCACACTTATTTCATTTTAGTTTGAGAAACCGGCTCGAGATACACTTGTTGTTATATTCCATGGAATGCTCTTAACATCCCGATAGCAATGAATATCTGAAGTGCTTTGACAAAGAATCCATAAAAACATGTCATCAGTGGAAGCCGTGGCGCTGTAAAAAGCTCGACCAATCATCTGAGCCGGCTAAAATAACTGGATGGCCTACCTGCCTGTCAGCCTTCCATCTGGGCACAAACTTACCTCGTGCCCTCATTGGTCATGTGCGCGTTCGTGTGTGTTGGAGGAGGGTCTCTGTGAGGAAGTCGCAGATTTTCCCCGCCTGTGTATTTTCAAATTCTAGCGCACTCGAGCTGGTTTCTCCAAAATAACATACCCCACCTTTAAGTGGGGCTGAATTGAAGCTCTTTAGTATTTAAGAGCTCTTTAAACCTTCTACTTTTGAGGAGCTTTCAATGTTTGTATATCGTTGACATTGTCATTTGTAGAATTATAGTTGTTTCAATAGCACTTTATTCCAATCTGTCAATTACATTTCAAACATCTCTGTTTTTCAGTCGTCTAAACCAGATCCGGCAACTTTTATTCCACATGTTTTGCAATGTTTATGTAATTATTCTGCAGGTATGGGTGAGAGTAACTGTGCGTGGAACAGGAGGTCGATGTTAAACAGAGACTCAATACTCGCAGCAGCAGCTATTTATAAAGGTGAGTGTGAAAGCTGCTACGCCTCCCTTTAACAATAAAACACTATCACAGATTAGTGATATCATTCATGCACTTATACATGTCTGCACTACAGATATATTCAGATTCACAATACTCTATTGTCCATACATTTACATAACATGGAAATACACAACACTTACGACCACACACAACATACAGTTCACACACAATACTCACAAAGAAAGCATCTTATAGTCTTTTTACTTTAACCCATAGAGCTCCATTGTTGTCCAAAAACTATTAAAACACATACTTTTAGATTGGATTGTGCAAAGTACACTGCTTCCAACCAGTCTTTCGAGTCTTCTGGCCAATCAGAATCAAGATTGTTGCCGGAAGTCCCCACGGAGAATAACTACAGTAGAACTACTCTTTATACATCCATGAGTACAACTTCTCATTAAATGCCATTTTCTTAATGTCTTTCGTTTTTTGTAAAGCACTTTGAATTGACTTGTGTTGAAAGGTATATATAAATACATTTGCCTTGCCTTCACATACAAATGAACACATAATGAAATATGACCCCCGGTTTGATGATTGACAGTTCACAGAACAATGGGGGCTATCTACCCTTACCCACAATTCACACAGACAAGTTCAGCTTCAGAACAAAGTGAAAAACAAACAATGGCATCAAATATTATTAATATGTCGGGTAGTAATAGATGTATTTATTCTCTTCTCAGAGTACCAGAATGCATAGTTTATATGTTAGTATTTCTAAAAATCTCCTGGGGGAGAATCCCCCCAGACCCCCCTGCTGGGGTTGGGTTTTCAGCATATGTGTCTTTTTATACAGTTCAGCGTTGATTCCATCATCTCATGAAACCTTTTTTAAAAGCATACTTTAATTCTGTGAAGGGATATAAGGGATGTATGCCGTGTACTTCACTTTAATTAATATTAATGCTGAAAAGCGTATATATATATATATATATATATATATATATATATATATATATTACAGCACGATTTTTTGTTGAATAGATTTGAGTGGTTCAACATTTCGGGTCGCGATGTATTGACAAAGGAAAAAGTGGGTCCCGAGGCCTGACCAGTTGAGAACCACTGCTCTAAGGCATACAGATGTTATCAAGGTTAGCTGCACAGTGTCATTTAAGCATTAATTAAACAGAGTTAGTGTTCAGTCTTTATGAATGGTGCAAATGTGACACATTTTTTGCGATATGTTAAAAATAGGAAAAATGTAACATTGGGTCTGATTTATTCTTGAAATAAGATTCCATATTTAGGTGTTTTTTTATTTCTGACACTTCTGTTTTCTCTGTGCTCATTCTCCCACAGTGCTGCCCTTATTAAGCCTGATCTGGTGTTATGGTTCCTCAGTATGCACACTGACACATCGGCCTCAAATACTCTGCTGGTTTAACTTCCTCTATTGAAGTGTTTCTTCTCATGGTTTTTGCTTTGCATTCTCAAATGATATCAGGGTTCAGTCGTGAAGAAGTTCTCAGATCTTTGAGTAGAAGTGCAACAATACTATGTTACATGTGGAAATCCTGCATTCAAAACTTTTTTCAGATACAAGTACAACATAAAAACATCAAAGTAGGAAAAATACTCAACATGCAGAATACCATTTCAGAATGATATTATATTGCTGTATTATAGTTATTAAAGCATTCATGTATTCATTAGTTTAATTGTTGCAGCAGCTACATGTGGAGCTCATTTACCTTATGTATGTACTGCCGGGTAGTTTAATTAATTAAAGACATTATTTTGTATTTATTTATATTTTGTATAAATAATCTTTATCTGCAAACTAAATGTGTCAGACAAATTACATTACATTACATTTAGCTGACGCTTTTATCCAAAGCGACTTACAATGACCGATTACAGGGACATTCTCCCTGGAGTAACTAAGGACTAAGTGCCTTACTCAAGGGCACACTGTGGTGGTGTTCCTGGCGGGATTTGAACTCACAACCTTCTGATCTTCAGCCCACCTCACTATCCATTAGACCACCACTATCCCAAATGTTGGAAAAAGTACATTTCCTATTTTCTGTTCACTTAATAATTTTGTAGCCATTGACGTGTGCTTATTTATCTTAATTGTATTACTAACTTATAACTAATTTTTCTATATATTTAATATGTTTATTATTTATCTTTTTATTGTCTGCTTTCAGAATCTGATCAGGATGAAGTATAGTTGCTTTAAATGGAGCTACTTAAGTATCTGAAAATGTTACTTAAGTGCAGTACTTTTGTACATGAAGTTACTTTCAGCTTTAATGGTCAAACTCATCTTTGTGCCGGTTAGCCTTCTGTAGCTTAGCACAAAGACAGGAAGCAGAAGCAAACTGCGAGCTTTGCTTCATGAAAAGTAAAATAAAACAATGTTTTTGCTTCCTTATTGCACGTGTTTATGTGTGTGTGTTTCAGAGATGTACGGCAGTGAGGACGGGTCGGTGCCGGCCACCTTCGAGATCCTCTACATGATCGGCTGGAAGCCTCACGAGTCTCAGGTAACTCAGGTGTTCACAAGAGGAACACAAACACAGTGCCCCTAAAGGTTGTTATTAATAGTTTATTTGTCTTCGTGATACTAAGCACGAGGGATGCACCAGTCTGATAGAAAGTATTGGTATCGGTCGGACGCTGGCCAAAATCACTGGGCATTGTCATTGAGGTGTATATGCTATATTGAGTTATATGTAATATTTTACACTGGAATTATAATTGATTTGTTATACTAAACATTCTAAACTTTGGCACATGGTTGCAGATTAAATGTATTTTTGACTTCTTACATGGTGCTATAAAAGGAAGCAGAAAAATGCCATTTTAGTTTGGTGTTGTTGTACTACAATTCCCAGAGTTCAACTGTCTTTATCAAACTGTATGTGCATCATTATGATATTCCTTCAAATGTGTATTGACTCGTATATATGCCAAATACTTGTTTTCTGTTTATTCCAAATAACCAAAAAGGTACGCACCTTTATCAGAAACAATCACTGCTGTGTCTTATCCATCAGATGCATGAGCAGAGGAGATATTTCATCAAGAAAAGTGATTTAATTGTTTACATTTTGTTTGTTTCTCTTTTTCAGGCCAAACCAGCGAAGCGAGGCTCGGCCAACGTGTCGTTTGCGGATCTGTCGCAGATCGGCCAGCCGCCCAACACCACACAGTCCTAGAAGCATCTGAGCTAATTAACAACTGCAGAGTGTAAATAATATATTTTATTTAAACAACTATGTTTAGTTGCTAGGCAATGTGTTGTACTACTATTGTCTGGAATAAAGAACAGCATTTCCTCTTGCAGGAAAATGTACTTTGAGAAAACCAGAAGCAGTGATGTGTTGATGTTTTAAATACCAGTTCACGTAATGAGATCAGACCTTTATCAAACAATCAATAAGAATGAAACAGAGGATAGAGCAGATAGGAGTTCCCGCAGGGATAAGAATACAAATAAAAGATACAGAATTTTCTTTTTATCTGTGTTTTGGTGCATACATAAAATAAAACAAAAGTCTAAACACGGATAAAAAAACTATCTTAAGAAAACTATAACGTACAAAATATAGCAATATTTACATCAAATATGGTTGAAATATACAGTATGTATACCGTAGAAATAAAATAGGAATAATACAGTGTATCAATAGAGTATCTAAGGAATGCGCTACATGGTTAAGCTGTACTGAAAAAACATGTACACAGTATAATAATATTCAATGGTTAGACTAACAGTAGATCTAATTTCAGTCAAATTGAGTGAAAGAGAAATGGTGCATATCACTTTATTAAATATTTCAGCAGCAGATGTCCTGTCTCACAGTGACAGAAAAAAATGTCGTTTTAAAGGGCCCATGTCATGCTTTTCCAGTTATTACCCATCCCCTTTTGTGTTATGAAGGTTTTTATGTGTTGTTTGTAGCCTTTATTTAACCAGGTGAAAGCCCCTTGAGATCAAAATATCTCTTTTTCAAGGGTGACCTGCAGCACAATGTAAACGGTCTGCAGAGTCACAAACCCTCAAAGTACACCCTGTAGCGAGTAAAACTCTAACACAGAAAAGACCTGTCTGTGCTGCCCCAGAACGCCTCGTTGGACATTTCTCTTTTTCCATTGTTTGCTTCCTGGGTTCTGTGACGTGTGAAAACCCAAATCAACAACAAATGGACCAATCTGCGGAGCACCTCACACACCAGGATCCCTTGGCTAACTAACAGGGAGTCCCATTGACTTGGATAGAGCTCCCTGAATGCTGGTAATAGACGAGTTGGGATAGCGGAGAAATGATCTCCGCAGACCCGTTCTCACAGCGTTATAAACCTTTTTCTTACTCAATATCAAGCCACACTTATTGTTTTTACCTCGGCTGTGAGTGTTTGTGTGTGCTCAGGATGAGTTTCGCTTGTTCTCGCTGTATCGCCGACCCGGAAACCTGTCCGCTCCTCGCAGCAGCGGCGAGCAGCAACGAGCCTCGCAACGTCCCGACCAATCAGAGCACACTGTGTAATATGTTGAAAAAGTGTTTTAGTTTACAATCTTTTGTTTAGTATAGCTTAAAGGGGCTCTATTCTGATTTTTTTGGTTCTCCCTTTCCTGTAGTGTGTTATACAGGTTTTTGTGCATGTAAATGGTCTGCAGAGGCTGAAATCCCTGTGATCCCTCCAGAGGCAGTTTCTCTGGGAAAGAGCTTTTTGAACATTAAAGCATCACATTACAGTAGACGTACAAAATGCAAATGTGAACCTGAAAATTAGCATAATATGAAAAAGAAAAACATTTGAGTTAACAGGCTCTTTCGGTAAAATCTAGCCCGGACAAATATGTAACTTGTTTCTTAGGTTTGCCGGGGTTTTTTTCAATAGAAAAACTATAAATTAAAACCATGAGAAAATCAACCAGCTTGTCAAGGCTGTTGGGTCAATAAATGTGTAACTACTTTCTGCTTTTTGCTTTCCAGCTGATCCTGAACAAATAACAGCACTGCCGGGCACGAATGCTACACTGCCCTGTCCTCATAAGAAAGGAGATGTAAAATGGAGTTGGTTTAACCAGCATAATGGTAAACTTCTGCCTCTTATCACTATAGAAAAGGGCAAAGTGAACATCATTGAAGAACGCTTTGCTTTTGGATCAGATAATTCACTGGTGATAGAAAATGTTACACTCTCTTGAAACAATGTATTTTTGTAATAACTACTATATATATATATTTGAATGTAATGAAGGATCCTAACATGGTGCATCCTGAAGCTGGATATAAACCAGTCAAACAGAGAAACAAGGGACGGGGTAGTGACTCAGGACAGGAGGGAACCACTGCAGAACCAGAGAACTTGTTGGACAGTTTTATCCAAAGCGACTTACATACTCAATACTGTGGGGTGAAGTGTCTTGCCCAGGGACACAACGACATGCTGACTGCAGTGGGGTTTGAACCTGTGCTCCACTGATCACAACACCAACCGCACTGCGCCACAGCCTCCCTGTACATCTGATTTGTATCCACTTGAGCTTTTTTACCTGTGTTTATGTTGTTGCCATCCTTTATACTGAATCAATGAAGGTGAATGGTTGCTCAGAAAAAGTCCTAAAGAATCCAACTGGGTTCAATAGCTGGATCATTCCTGTTCTTCTTCTGCAGTGGAGTGAGATCTCGTTGTTGTTGTTGTTGTTGACTTACATAACAACAAATGTTAGTTTACAAGAAGTCATTGATACCCTAATATTTGATTCATACCTGCTGATGACAAATAAATCCTGGGGTCTACAAAAGTGAATGTGTTTCATGCATCTGATTTGTATCCACTCAAGCTTTTTTACCTGTGTTTACCTTAGTTTATGCTGTTGCCATCATTTATACTGAGTCAATTAAATATGTTGCTAGAAAGGTCAAACTTTAGGAATACAGAGCAGTTCTTATCATACCATAACCATAGCCGTGGAGGCAGTGCAAACTAAAATATAATATTGGTGACAAAAAACACAAAGCCATCAGTGCAATTGTTACATTCTAATTTCGATGAAATTGTAGGCATTAATTATTAATTATATGTGAATACTTTTATGTACATATTGTGTTTATAATTGTACATAATTTGACTGTAACACTGGTGTTTCAATTGAATGCACTTTATACAATAAAGTGGTCAGTGCTACAGTAACAGTGAGTCGTGAAATATGAATTATTAAATGCAATAATGGGGATTCATTTGTTTATCTAAATATAGGGACAAAGGTAGAGTGCCAGATTTCTTGCACAGTACTCAATGTTCAGATGACTTTACCCAAAAGCAAACATTTAAGTTGCTTGAGTCAGAAAATATTAAACCACTTTTAAAATCAGACTCTCAAGTCATAAGGAAATCCATAAAGATATATCACCGAAGAAAAGACACATTTGAATGAAATAAGCTTTATTTCAATGAGACTATATAACTACAGCTCTCAGGACATCAGGAGAAGGAAACAGCTAGCTTGGCTCTCATAGTTTTCCCACACTCTTAAAACCACTATGGTTTTTCTCCTGTATGAACACGAAGATGTCTTTTGAGAGCATCTGATCTAGTGAAAGTTTTCCCACACTCTTCACACCAGTACGGTTTTTCTCCTGTATGAATACGTGATGTATTTCTAGAGCACCTGATGAAGTGAAAGTTTTCCCACACTCTTCACACCAGTACGGTTTTTCTCCAGTATGAATACGGTTATGTTTTTTGAGATCACTTGATGTAGTGAAAGTTGTCCCACAGTCTTCACAGCAGTACGGTTTTTCTCCTGTGTGAATACGTTGATGTGATTTGAGAGCATCTGATCTAGTGAAAGTTGTCCCACACTCTTCACAGCTGTACGGTTTTTCTCCAGTATGAATAAGTTGATGTGATTTGAGAGCATCTGATCTAGTGAAAGTGTTCCCACACTCTTCACAGCTGTACGGTTTTTCTCCAGTATGAATACGTTGATGTGATTTGAGAGCATCTGATCTAGTGAAAGTTGTCCCACACTCTTCACAGCTGTACGGTTTTTCTCCAGTATGAATAAGTTGATGTGATTTGAGAGCATCTGATCTAGTGAAAGTGTTCCCACACTCTGCACAGCTGTACGGTTTCTCTCCAGTGTGAATATGCAGGTGGCGCTTTAAAGTTCCAGATGTTGTAAAGGATTTGTCACATTGCTGACAGCTGTGACGTCTCCCTCTTCTTTTCTAGAACAGACAGAGAAAGAGAGAAAGTCAATCTAAAAAGCATAAATACACAAGTTAACATAATAAAAACTTACTTAAAGGTGACCTATCATGCTATATTTAAATGATATAGTGTATGACCATACCTATATAAGGCATATTTATACATTTTATTTTTCAAAATACCAAACAGATCATTTTTTAGCCATGCCTCGTTTCGCTCATTTTCGCTTTATTCCAAACCTGCTTATGAAAATTCTGAGCAGCAGCTGACCACGCCCCCAGCAGAAGAGCCGGCGAGAGTCACGTTACCATGCTTGCTGTGATTACGAGTGTGGAATACACATGTAATCTCAGAGCAATGCATGTGTTCAAGCATATTATCAATTTGATCCAGAAACTGAAGCAGCGGAGGTTTTGGTGGAGGTGCAAACATCTCGGTTGCAGCAGGACGTTTCTGAATGGTTAGTTGACAAGCTGTTGTCCCTATTTATTTTTACTCTGTTTGTTACGATGCTTGCTACTTATTCCATTCATATTTTGGCTAATTAGCAAGAATGCAATGTGTACAGTTTGTAACTTAGAGTTTGTAACGCAAACACAGCGATACATATATATATTTATAAAGGGAGACATTCATATTTTCAGCATATATACAATGGCCTCATTGCGTTTAATAGTTTACAGTCCTTTCTTCCAACATCGTGCAACAACCGTTGGAAAGTTCAATAACTTAGGGTGATAAAAAGTATAACTCCAACACCTCAGTTGTCAGCAATGTGTGTTTCATGTGTTTTAAAAGCTCAGTTATTGACTTCTTTCTAAGGGGTACATGTGCAACTTGCGCCACGATGCCTTCTGAACCGGAGCATGTGCTACATGGAGATACCACACGTAACATTAGCTTCACTAAGTTGTCTGTTTAGAGAATACATTTTTCACATGTCATTCAATATATGTTTATCACACTAGGTGTCAAGACGGATGCAGGAACATGAGGACTCTGTAACCTGTATGGTGGACCATCCTGGATTGGAGCCTGTGTGCCTAAATGTGTTGTCCCTGCAGAATGCATTGAATATTTACAGAGCTGAACACAGTTGGACTACAGTTGAGGCAAATAGAGCACTGAGTGGTTTGTTTGTTTTGACTGAAATTGTAAAACGAATGCTAATATTGTTCATGGAAATAAATACTGGTGTATATGGCTTTATGCAATCTTTCATTCTGTCATTGTACATGTACTATTATATACTACACAGCAATGGCATAACACACCCATGTGTACGACAAAAAAAAGTCCACACACAACCTTATGCTTTGAAATCAGAATATTCTTTACCCATCCCAACATGAATAATCACGACACACTTGATATCAACTCGGAACTTTATTGTCAAAATCAACGGTTATTTGTCAGGTTGCTCATAATGGTGCAGGGTCCACAAAGACTTGGTCGAAGATGAGGTCCATCAAGTTGGCCACGTAGCCTGTGCAATGTTAAAAAAAGCACAACAAAAAAAGTGGTTTAGATTAGTATATGCATGTCGTCAACAACATACCAGGGCTTTAGCTCCGTTTTACTCGTGGTGTGTGTCCCCTCGCATACATACATACAGTGTTGTATCCTAACACACCCCCATTTATATTCATGTGCGCAAACAAGTAAACATGCAAAAAACGGCATGTCTCATTAGCTTAGCTTAGCGTAGCTTAGCGTAGCTTAGCTTACAGATCGATGATATATGATCGTTCTTACAGACTACAATCACAAAAGCTTTTACATAACGCTGGAAAAAACGGCACTTACCTCCAGAAGATTACGTTTGTTATTATAACTTACTCAATATGATTTTTTAGAGGATACAAAATACTAATACATAGGAGAATAAATACTTGTGTTATCGGCTAGGCTAGGCGTGGCTTTACAGCCTTCACACAGATCGCCATTACGGCAGTCTGAACATGTTCGCAAATGCCTGATAATTAAAATAAAAGACAAAGCAAAGACTGCGGAGCGTACAAAATAAAATGTTACAAGAACATATAAACACCTAACCGATTACTAGTTGGGGTTGAGGCGACATTGATACGGCGAAGCTACATGCTACATACTACAAGCTACATACTACAAGCTAGATATAGCTTTATCAGGAAAAACACCGCTAAATAAAAACTTACAGCTTCAGAATTGGATGTGTCCTCACTGGCCTGGTCCTGGATGGTTGGTATTGATCCCGGGTGTAGCATTAGTTTGGAGGCATATCCGTGTTGGACTTGAGAGAAGTTCATAAACATGTCCGTGGTTTAACTGGTTTAGACATCCTGCCAAGAACAGGCAAAAACACAGATGTGCCTGGGGTTGATTTAGCCTGCCGATAGCCTATATGCGAATGAGAGGTTTGGCAATGCACGTGGCCGTGGCTCATTCCCCTGATAGGTGGAGAGTTGACCAATAAGCGGAGTACGTCTTTGTGACGTAGAAAAGTGTCGGAATGTGGATCAATTTTTTTCAGATCCGTTGCAGCCCCTTTTTTAGAGATTTGGCGAAGGAGGAAAATAGAGAGGGTTGTGTTTTCTGACACTTGGTGAGTTCCCTGGAACACCGGGGACACATAATCATGTATAAAAGACGTACAAAGGTGCATTTTGCATGATAGGTCACCTTTAATATAAACCTTGAGTTAACAAAATACTACTTATCAACTGTTTGGGTTTATTATATTTGTATTATATTTGATACAGTAATACAGCAACATGCTAACCACAGTATATACCAGAGGTGGGGGACTCGAGTCACATGACTTGAGTCGCATATTTTTTGACTTGAGACTTGCTTGACTAACATTGATAAAAGACTCGACTTGACTTGTGTAGGGGTGTAGAGTTATTTGTTCAAGCACCGGATCGGCAAAACAGGAGAGTCTGTGAACCAGTCTGCCTTTACCTATGTATTCATGTCTGTGACTCTCACAGTATCTGCTGCCCACAGCTGTTTTATAGAAGGAAAACCTCATTCACTTCATGAAATCTCTGCAGCACCAGGAGGCAGTAACGTGTAACTCAGCAGAATCTGAGAAGAGCAGCACCAGCTGCAAAGAGCTGTGCCTTTTACTGTGTTTACAGAGTCACAGCCGAAGTAAAAACAATAAGTGTGGCTTGATATCGAGTAAGAAAAAGGCTGATAAACGCTGTGAGAATGAGTCTGCAGAGAGAATGAGTCTGCAGAGAGAATTTCGCGGCGATCCCAACTGTCTGTTATCAGCCTGCAGCCGGGGAGGAGAAATCAGCAGAGCTGCCTGCACTGAGTGTGTGTGTGTGAGAAAGTCCGTGGATTGGTCAATCTGGACCAATCAGCGGGGGCTTACCGTAACGGCTCCGAGGACGTAACGGCTCCACGGATTGGTCAATTTGGTTCCGGGTAACGCATGACCGTATCGCATGGTGTGTGTGTGAGTGTGTGAGAGAGAGAGAGAGAGAGAGAGAGAGAGAGAGAGAGAGAGAGAGAGAGAGAGAGAGGAGAGAGATACGAGAGAGAGAGAGCGAGAGAGAGAGAGAGAGAGAGAGAGAGAGAGGAGAGAGAGAGAGAGAGAGAAGAGAGAGAGCGAGAGAGAGAGAGCTCACAGCCTGGCCATAGAAACAGGCAGGTACAAGAAAACATGGCTGCCAAAAGAGGAGCGATCATGCCAACAGTGAGGAGGAACTGCTGTGGAGACAGCGCAGCACTTTGGAAACAATTATTCCCAAAACTCAACCATAAGCATCCTCAAATATTTAAAATGAAAAACAAAACATACTCCTGGGGGAATATAAAGAGAGCTGTATTGTTGCAGGACAGTTTGTCTCTGCCTGCCACAGTTTGAGGTAATCGGACTGACCTGATACACCAGCTCTCACATCATATATATATATATAATATATATATATATATATATATATATATATATATTATATATATATATATATGGGAAACTTCTGTGTAGCAATGCAGTGGGAGTCACCGACTCATGAAGGAGACACAGGACGAGCAGGAGTTCTGATGTCAAACACTGGTAGTTTATTACAAGCATTGGCCAGAGAATTCATATCACAAGTCACAGCAGCAAAAGGTTCTGACTACACGGGTGGGTCGTCATGTCAATTAATTAATTAATTAATTAAATGAATCTGTATTCCTTGTAAAAAAACTAAAAAAACATGTTCTTAGCAGTTTGTTTATAACTGTTTATTTGTGTGTATTTGTGTATAGATGTTGCAACTATACAGAGCTTTGGCAATACTGTATGTAACTATGGTCATGCTAATAAAGCTATTGAATTGGATTGACTGCCCTTTGTACATGTAGCTGTGGCTGACAACAAATAATGTTATTATGAATACATGTGCCTCCGAGTCCTGCATGAACTGTGCATAGACTGTATTTTAACATTGGTCATATGGTGGTATTGGAGAACCAACTATTTTCTCAGGTGGTACTTGGTGTAAAAAGGTTGAGAACTACTGGCCTGGAGAATTTGGGTGTATTTTACTGTTTGTTGTTTACGTGCCTCCCAGCGTCAGTGCGTCACTGGCAGCCGGCTCCATCGCTGACTGTGTTCACGAGCTGCAACTCAGCCACCCCGATGCACCGGCAATAGTGCTCGGGGACATGAAGCAATGTCGCCTGGAGACTGTTACCTGGGTTCCAGCAGTATGTTAGGGATCACAGCAGGAAAGACAATATACTGGACAAATGCTTTGTTAATGATAAAGGAGCCTATGTATCTGCATACAGACCACCAATACTGAACTCTGATCATAATGTTGTGAATATGATACCAGTGTATACAACCAAACTGAAGGGAAGTCAATCAGAAAAGAAAGTAATAAGGACATGGACAAATGAAAGTAGGGAACAGTTGAAAGCCTGTTTTGATTGGATAGATTGGGACATTTTTCAGGAAGGTTCACTAGATGAAATAACTACTGTTACCAAAGACTATATTAACTTCTGTGTTCCCACTAAATAAATACAAATCTATCCAAGTAATAAATCATATGTGACTAAGGACATTAACAAAAAGTTATAAAAAACAGGAAAATAGCTTTCAAAAACAAAGACTATGGAGCACTTAGACAGAGAGAGAACTGAAAGTTAAATTGAGGGAATCAAAACTGGCACACAGAGCATTTGGGAAATGCTTTTAAAGCCAAAGACCCCAAAAATGTGTGGGACACTATGAGAACCATGACAGGAATTACCTCTTCAGCTAAACCTATTGTGACGGACAAGACATATTTGATCTTTTTTTGATGACTTTACTGAACTGCTGTCTATAGTGTGTATTGACTTTGACCGTCTAGTCATTGTTGGTGATTTTCTATGTTGACAACCCTCAGGACAGAGGGGCTAAAGAACTGTTTTGGTTTCTTGATAACTATGGACTGACTCAGCATGTGACGAAGCCCACGCACAATAAGGGGCACACTCTGGACTTAATGATCTCAAAGGGTCTGAATATCTCTGAGGTTGTGGTGACTGATGTTGCGCTCTCTGATCATTCCTTTGAGATCTCTATTTCTGTTCACACAAATGTTCAAAAAGAGGTAACCACAAAGCGAGATTTAACTGAAAACACTAGGGAAATGTTTACTCCGAATGTTTCTTCCACACTTGCCCCTGCTAACATCTCAGTAAATGAGCTAGTAGATAATTTTAATTCAAAAATAAAAAATGTTATAGATGCCATTGCTCCAACTAAGGTAAAGGAAGTGACTGGCAAGAAAAGATCTCCATGGAGAAAGGCCATGACCGTGAGAACAGAAAAAAGAGAGTCAATCCTCTCAGTAAACACAGAGCTGAATCCAGATCAGATGCACGCTGAAGGCTCTTTGAGCAGCTCTCACTGATCCTGCTGTTATGTTACATGTTTGTTGCTCATGTATTATGTTTGTCTTATTTGTCTATGTTGATGTTACACATGGAGCTGCTGTGATGCAAGTCACATTTCAGACTTTATCTGACAATTAAAGTATTATCGTATCCAACAACGTTCTAACTAGGGGTGCAACAACTAATCGACTTAATCGATTAAAATCGATTACCAAATTAGTTGCCAACTAATTCAGTCGTCGATTAGTTGGTGACGTCATCACATGTGTTTTACGCGGCGTTAAGCTCCAACGTTATTGGTCTTTTTATCTGTACTGGAGACATTTAAAAAATATGTCATGTATTATTGCTACATAAACATTATATCAGTCTTAGTGTCGCCAACTTGTTTCTAATATGCAAAAAGACAAACAAATGCGTCTATGATGTATTTTCGATCAGACGAGCTCTCTCTCTCTCCCGTCTGTGTGCGAGGGGGCGGGGCAGTTTACACACACGCAGCTGCTACATGCAGCAACACACTGCGGAGATGGCGGAGAGAACACGCTCCGAGGTTTGGCTAAACTTTACCCGTCTCGATGTGGACAATGCTCGTTGCCTAAAGTGCAATAAGAGTTTAGCGTGTGAGGGCGGTAACACGAGCAATTTGTCTAAACATTTAGCAAAAGTGCTCCACATCCAGACGGAGGAATGCACCGGGTTCGACTGTCTTTCTAGCAGCTCTGTAGCCCCATCCACGAGGAACGGTTCCACGTCAGGTGTTATGTATGCTAGCAGCAACACACGGAGTTAACTCCATTATACAAACATGGGTTAATGATTAGAGGTAACTGAGTTATTTATTTTGTTAAAGTTTCAGCTATTCTGTTTACAGTTCTGTCATCACATTATTTAATACGATTTGTTAAAACACTGTTGTTTCTTTTGATGTGAAATATTATTTATTTCATTTAAATAAAAAGCAATGTTAATTTTGTTCAAAATATGTTTAGTTAATTTAATAATATGTATTTTTGAATCAAGTATTCATCTTTATTGTCTTCATTGTTAGTTTCCACATGCCTAAAACAACCTCAAGCTAAATCTAAAAGTTGATGGCTAATTAAGAGCGCTTGAGAAATTGTGCAAGGCATAATAATCCGAATAGTCAATTAATCGATAGATTAATCGATTATCAAATTAGTTGTTTGTTGCAGCCCTAGTTCTAACCTATATGTAACCATATTGTGCATTCATATTGTATATTTCAAAACAGGTTGTGATCTTTCATTTGGGGATAACAGTGTTAGACATTTGTGAGGTGCAACAACTTTAACCTTTCTGTTGGTCAGACCCTCCACGCGATAGCAGAGCGAACAGGTACAGCAAGCGAGGGATCATTATCCACTAGTAAATCGATTGCAGATGGCGTCGTGCTCGCGGACGGATACAAACAAAATAATAATGAATGGGTCGCGAAATAAACTTTGGTGGCCTTTAAACCTGGTCGGCCCAAGTAAAGTCTATGTGTGAGAAACCCTGGACTTGAATTTTGAATTGAGCCGTCCCTTATAGATACCATCTCTTTACGCATTAGTGATGGGAATTCTGGCTCTTTTTAGGGAGTCGGATCATTTGGCTCGGCTCACTAAGAAGAGCCGGCTCTTTCGGCTCCCAAACGACTCTTCATGTTACCACAGTTTACCAGAGCTTCAGTTTCTCCAGTTCACGCGCGTGCTCCACTAGCACCCCCCCGTCAAGGCTCGCCGGCAGTACACTTTGCTGGCGGTGAAAATAATCCCACCAGACTCCTTTGCCCCTCCAGCAGAGGGATGTCCTTGTCCTTTTCGTCATATCAAGCGATAACAACTCTTTTGTACGCCCTCGGCTCGAGTTCAGGGCTTTCCGAGCTAAATAAGGGCGTCAAATGGCGGCAAGACGCCCGCCTGGCGGAAACGCTGGAATTAGGAATATATTGTGATGAAGTGCACACTGACCTGAGCTCCAGGGGTCTCCTTGTTCCCCTCCATGCTGCTGAAAATGATAGAAAGGTCAGATAGTTATTAACGATAAAAAGTTATTATTATTATTAAATCATTCTTAATATAATACAAATATTTTTGATATAATTCTTCATAATCTGTGTAGCAACTTACATTCTAATTTACAGCTCAGTTTGTTCACTTTTATTTCATTAAAATGACTTTATTCACATAGAAAGTGACATTAATGGTTGTTTGAACCACGGTTATAACGCTATCTGTGTCATTAACTATCACTAAGTTAACACAGAAAAGCAAACATTAGCTAGTGAGACTGTTTAATGTACTCCATGTATACAGTATTTTCTGCATATTGTGTATTCTTTAGATACTCTAGTGCAGGGGTAACTACAATTCAACGAGGTCCAGTTAGAGAAAATGTCCCCGTGCAAGGTACGGAACTTCAAAATGTCTAACTTGCTTTATGAATTAGTGTGATATATATTGAATTAGCCTGTAGCTTTATCAACGTCTGCATGTAATCAGCAACTGACTGCCAATCAAATAAAGAAAATACAATTCAAAAACAACAATATTTATTGTAAATTAACATTGAACTATACAGATATACAGTAAATACTGTGGATATGTGTAATGTTCCTCTCGGGCTGCATTTAAAAATAAAATAGAGAAAATAAATAATAGCTTTTGAAAATATGTGCATCTTAAAAGTGCTTAATTTTAGATAAGTAAAATAAAGTGAAGCAGCAGCTTGAGTTTCCCTTTTTCTTTGTTAACCGTTTCACATCATGACTTAACAGTTTCAGCCGATTATAGAACAATATCAGTCTTTACACATCATAACAATTGAACATTTTTAAAGTTTCTCTTTCCCTCTTATATTGCAGTCCCCCACTCACTTTCTTTTTTTTATTCAGTGCAAGAATTGAGCTGGAGCTTGTCCTGCCAGGAGTTTGTAAATCTGGGCTGAAATGGTGTCAGGGCCATTCTCATACACATGCAGGTGCTCATTGGTTAGCCTGCCCTGCTTTAGTTTTAATCCTGGTCGACTGATCATATTGGGCTTATTTTTTGTGACCTCAGTTCTGACTTGAGAGGGAATGTTTGGTCAAACACTGTGTGTTGTCTCATAGTGGCTTTTTGGCACTTTTAATGAGCACTATGGTCTCTGAACAAATGAGAAACACTGGTTCTGTGATCCCAGTGGGCAGGATGAACATGAATGAGTCCGTCCACTCGGGGTTAAAAGCTGTGTTCTCACTGTCCTCTTTCCTCTTCTTGGAGAGCGCCATGTGTCATTATTTGTCTCTCCCTGTCTGCCGCTAACACGGCTGTTCACTCTCCTCTCCGTCTTCTCTCCCTGTATATTATTCTCTTCACTCACTTTCCTCTCCGCTGCGCTCTCATCTCTTCTTCTGTGTTTCTCTTCCTGTATCGCTCACTCGTCTCTTTCGCCCCCTGTCGGCAGCAGTTAAAATAGAATCGCCCCGTCAAATTGAAATCCCCTATTAATGTATTGATTATAGGTCCGGGTCCGTATAGGTCGGCGTCTGGGTCTGCCTGTTGCCGACCCCTGCTCTAGTGATATGTGTCCTGTGTGTAAACTTGCTGCTAATGCTTCATTTGTATTATATCTTATTGCATCTTTTAAATATGTTTAACTTGTCTAATGCCTGAAAACACTTCTGCTGTGACACAATCATTTCCAAGTTTAAGATAAATCATTATTTAAATAAAGTATATCTATTTATCTAATGAGCTAAACTGTCGCTTAGCGTTAGCTGCTAACTGAAGAACCCCATTCATTTCAATGGGAAAAATGCAACGTCACGGTGAATGGCGATGCTAATAACCAAGTTAGCATATATTTAAAACCATATCTATGGTAAACAGCACAAACACAACAACTCAAACTGTCTTAAAGACAACTGGTGTAATAAATTACTAACATAAAGTCAGCTGAGCATTACAAATAAACTGTTACTCACCCAGAGCCGAACTGGAATAATAACTTTAGCTGTTAGCCGATAGCTTTTAGACGATAGCTGTTAGCCGATGGCTTTTGAGAAAAATGTTGGCGCACATTTCAAGTTTTTTTGAGAGTTTCTTTCTTCTAAGATTACAGCTGTTGTGTTAAATAAGATAACTTCTGATTCGTGATTAACTGTAAACTAAGCTAACAGGTGTAAATACACTTAATGAAACCTCTGCAGGTGTTTAATCCACTCACCACTTCTTCTTCTTCTTCTTCTTCTTCTTCTTCTTCTTCTTCGGTGGAGGTGTGTTTTTGAAGAGGGAAGAGGGATTTTCACTTTTATTTCGTTTGTTTCTGTTAAAATCGTTTCTTTAACTGTATGATCTTACTTGGGGATATTTGTACTCTTTACAAGTACGGTTAATACTTTTTCGTGAGTGTTTTTCTGTGCCTCGTGGCGGGGATGGCGTCCTTCGGGGCTCTGAGACACGGCGTGCGTTTGGTGGCTCAGGCCGCAAGCACAGTGGAGCAGGTGCTGCTGGCTGTGGGGGAGCAGGTCGGTCATGTAAACATCTCCTATGCTTCCCGCATGAACAAAGCGGTCGTGGTCTTTTTGAAAGACCAGAAATATGTGACGGAATTTATTGAGAGCGGATTAATGGTAAACGAGGAATATATTCAAGTTTCGCCGTTGGCGACACCGTCCACGCGGATCACTGTGTCTGGCGTTCCTCCATTCATCCCGAATGAGGCGCTGGAACGGGAGCTGAAGCGTTTCGGTAAGTTTGCCAGTAATCTCCGCACTGTTGCTCTGGGGTGTAAGGATGAAAAGCTAAAACATGTCCAATCTCTGCGGAGACAGGTGTTCATGTTTCTGAATTGTCCCACTCAGACACTAGATGTGTCTTTCCGGGTGAGGCACGAAGAAGGTTTTAATATGGTTTATGTGAGCTCAGGGAACGTAAAATGTTTTGAGTGCGGGGAGTCGGGTCACAAACGTGTTGCATGTCCACAGAGACGGCACGCCGCTCCGCCGGGTGCGGCTGAGCCCGGGGCGGCCGAGCCCGGGGCCGCCGAGCCCGGGGCCGCCGAGCCCGGGTCCGCCGAGCCCGTGGTGGCCGAGCCCGGGGCCGCCGAGCCGGTCGCGGGGGCCGCTGGGTTCGGCGGCCAGCGGAGGCCGGTGTCGCGGGGGCTGCTGTTGCACCCGCCGGGGCCCCAGGGGCTACGGATGAAGTAGGGATGAATATCGTGAGAGATGAAACAGGGTTTGTAGAGAGTGTGGTGAGTGTGAGAGGAAAAAATGTGGGAACAGGTAAACGGGTGGGAGATGATGTAGTAGGACAGGTGAGGACTGGTGCTGTGGCACAGGTGGAGGCTGTTGGCACACAGCAGGAGCTGCCATCTGGTTCTGGGAGGCAAAAAGAGCTTCAACCGGCTGCAGACAATAATGAGGTGACAGATGGACACAGACGGTGAGGAGGATTCTGACTGTGTTTCAGTTGCAGATAGTCTCTCTCAGAACGCAGAGATATATTCTTTGGAAGAGATTAATGTCTTTTTAGAGGAGTCCTTTGGCAAGGCAGTGGAAGTGAGAGACTTTTTCCCTGACACTAACAAGTTTCTTCATACAGTGAGCACTCTTCAGAAAGTTGTAGGGTTAGACCTGCTGGATGAAAAGAAACGCTATCGTCTCAGGAAGCATGTAACTACTATGAAAAAAGTTACGAAAGGAAGCAAAAAAGGGGGGAAACTGAAAAGGTCTAAATAATTTCAAAATGATCATACAACACTGGGTGTCTCCTCTCTGCTGTGTGTACCTGTCTGTTCTTTTTCTCTATCTCCTTCCTCTAATGCAGGCTTTAAGGGTTGCTTCTTTAAACATTAACGGGTAGAAGTGCACAGAAAAGAGCTCTAGTGTTAGAGGTCTTTAATCAGAAAAAATTAGGTGTGATATTTCTGCAGGAAACGCACAGTGATAGCCTGAATGAGACTGACTGGGGGATGTGGTGGGGGGGTCAGTATGTACTCAGTCATGGCTCAAACCTTAGTGCTGGAGTAGCTGTTTTTTTCTCCCCCTCTCTAAATGTTAAGATTGTATCCAGCACAGAGATAGTGGCAGGTAGAGCCTTGATGGTGAAAGTGGAACTGTTAGAGTTCCCAATCAGGGCCCTGCACGTGTATCTGTGTTTCAGTTATTAAAAGACGAGCTAGACACTAGTGTACAGGGGGAGTGTGTTATACTGGGGGGGGGACTGGAACGCTTGCACTAATGTCACTTTAGACAGAATAGGACGGGAGCCTCATCCTCAGTCGTCCTTGTTACTGTCACAGGTGATAAGAGAGGCTGACTTAGTGGATGTGTGGAGGACGAAACAATCACTGCTGTGTCTTATCCATCAGATGCATGAGCAGAGGAGATATTTCATCAAGAAAAGCGATTTAATTGTTTACATTTTGTTTGTTTCTCTTTTTCAGGCCAAACCAGCGAAGCGAGGCTCGGCCAACGTGTCGTTTGCGGATCTGTCGCAGATCGGCCAGCCGCCCAACACCACACAGTCCTAGAAGCATCTGAGCTAATTAACAACTGCAGAGTGTAAATAATATATTTTATTTAAACAACTATGTTTAGTTGCTAGGCGATGTGTTGTACTACTATTGTCTGGAATAAAGAACAGCATTTCCTCTTGCAGGAAAATGTACTTTGAGAAAACCAGAAGCAGTGACGTGTTGATGTTTTAAATACCAGTTCATGTAATGAGATCAGACCTTAGGCGCATTCACACCGCAGTACTTTTCCCACAAAGGTTCATGCGAACTTAGTTCATGCGAACTCTTTAGTTCGCATGAACTAAGTTCAGATCGCGTTCACACCGGAATAAGTCACTGGGGGGTGGATTAGGCAAATGAAGCCGCTGACGTCACTTCTTCTTCTTCTGCTTTGGGTTTACTGGCAGGCTACAAACAACTTCACGGCGTATACTGCCGCCCACAGTCCCCGGCCGGAAGTCCCCGGAGTTGGGGACTGGCTTCAGTAGAAGCTGCTGGGACTCCCAGCAGCTTCTACTGAAGCCTTCCGAGTAAATCGCCAGAACGCCGACACCTCCTCATCTCCACCGCTCCCATGTTTTATTTTGTGTTGCCATAAGTTAGTCTCTCTGCGTTTCTGCGCTGGGCTAATGCTAATGCTAATAATGCTAATGCGAGGATAATAAAATGGCGGCTTCACAAAACATTTTGGGAGTTTTATGGGGCGTGGTTTGCAATCCGCCCAGCCAATCAGAAATATAGCTCTTTTCTCACAAAAGAGCCGCTCGAAAGTCCCTGCTCTCTAGCAGGGATTTTCGAGCGGGTAAAAAGGTTCTCATGAACTAATTTGAGTACCGGCTCTTTTTGGTGTGAACGCGATAAAAGAGTTCACATGAACTAAGTTCGCATGAACCTTTGTGGGAAAAGTACCGCAGTGTGAATGCGCCTCTTTATTAATCAATCATAAGAGTGGGGGAGGATAGAGCAGATCGGAGTTCACGCAGGGATAAGAATACAAATAATAAGATACGGAAAAACACTGATTAGCTGAATTTACATATAAACAGTAGTATAAACAATGTCACAGCAGCATAACACATGAGTTAAAAAAAGAATGCAATTAAAAAGAGTTAACACATCATTATAGTGTTCTTAATGTAGTTCGCTATCTGTGTTCTTTTTTGAATTGTTGTTGTTGTTTTTATTTTTATGTATGCACCACGACACCAAGTCAAATTCCTCGTATGTGTGAACCTGGCAGTGTTGTAGTCAAGTCACCAATTCACGAGTCCAAGTCACTCTCGAGTCACCACTGTTCGAGTCCGAGTCACCAAGGGAGAGTCGTAGTCGAGTCCAAGTCCGAGTGTCCGAGTCGAGTCCGAGTCATCATTACCTGTGTCCGAGTCCGCGTCACCTAGAAAGGACCTTTTTGACTATGTAATTATAGTCTTTTAAAAAAACAAAAACATTTACTGACTTTTTTGGATAGCTTAAAGTAATGTTGTAAAATTACAACCGGGGGCCTTACATGGTTAAGGGCTATTGTTTATTATAATAATAATAATAATAATAATAATAGATTTAATTTGTTAGCGCTTTTACAGGTGCTCAAAGACGCTTTACAGATATAGTGAAGGGAAAAGGAAGGAACAACAAATAAATATATAGTAAACAATCACACATTAAAAGCCATTATTGTTATTTACTTCAAGATGTTTATTCTTAACCAATCATTTAATTTAAAAACTCTTATGTAAATGATGTGTCTCTGTATTCCTGATGATACACTGAGAGAATGAGCTCTGATCACCATAAGCTAAACAGTCTGTATATTGCATTACATTTGTATAATGTAAGCTTCGTTGTTACTTTGCCTGTGGGAATAAGAAAAAAATAGTTAGATATACTGAATATTATTTGATCTATTCCACTACTAGCTTAATCCCAAATAATGTAGAGGTGTGTTTTAGGTGATATATGTTTAAGTTCATATAATAGTGATTTCAATGCCACCCCAACATGATCACTGGTTCCATCCTTGCCACCCCACTGAAAGTCCGAGTCGCGTCAATCAGTGCGCGAGTCGAGTCACGAGTCAGAGTCCAGGACTCCAGTACTCAATAAACCCGTTTCTGATTCCGATTCTGATCCACAGAATAAAATATCAGAATCGGGTTTATTGCCAAGTAGGTTCACACATACGAGGAATTTGTCTTGGTGTTTTTGTACTAACAGTATACAGATCTAATCAATCAAATTGAGTGAAAGAGAAATGGTGCAAATCAATGTATTACATATTTCAGCAGCAGGTATCCTGTCTCTCTTTGCAGAGAAAAACCCAAAGAAGAAATGAGTAATGTAAAAAAGTCCCTCTGGATGACTGATCAAATATCTGGTGAATGCATCTGGGAGTTCTCACAGTGACAACAAAATAGTCGTTTAAAGATCTGATTTATTTCAAACTGCGCAGAGAAACTCCCCACGGTATAAAACAGCCAATCACTCAAGACCTTTTCCAACCACAGCCATATTACTCATAACTTCCTCTTAGATTAAAAAGACTATATTTAAGTCGTATATGACACAACAGAGTTCACCAGCTGCAGAGATGCTGCTTTGTCTCTACTTCCTGCTGCTCGCTGCCTGCTTCTCTATCAGCTATACCGGTAAGAAGATCTATTTTTAAGAGGTTTCTATTAAAATATTCATACATTTGGAGTTCTGGCTTTTGCCTTGTTTTCATTTATCAATCAGAGCAGACTGGGCTCTGGTTTCAGACAGAGGGTGAAAAGAGGTGCTGCAGCACAGGCAGTATGAGAAGAATAAAGAGCTTCTTGAACATTAAAGCATGCAGACATGTCACAGCAGAGACACTACATACTGATATGAACCTGAACATGAGCGGAATACGGCGTCTTCAAACTGGTTATTCTTGAAGTCACTGAAAAGTTTAGGAGAATTAAGGAAAACTTTTTCACTTTTTGTCTAAGGTTTATGTTTTTATTCTTTCAATCACTAGTTGATATTTTTTAATAAAACCACCATGAGCAAATCATCAATCAATCAAACCATCTTATCTTACGAATTGTCTGCTTGTCATGGCTGTTGTTGTCCCGCTGAAGATAACAAACTATACGAGGTACTGTGATTGACAGAAAATGTACCACAAATGTTTAACTACTTTCTGCGTTTTGCTTTTCAGCTGTTCCTGAAAAAATAACAGTGCAGACGGGCATGAAGGCAACACTGCCCTGCCCTCATAAGAAAGGGGATGTCACATGGAGTTGGCATATGGATGGTAATGGTAAAACTCTGCCTCTTGTCACTATAGAAAATGGCAAAGTGAACATCATTGACAGGCGCTTTGGTTCCGGATCAGATAATTCACTGGTGATAGAAAATGTTACACCCGATCTTGGAAAAATGTATTTTTGTAATAAATTCCGGATATATCTGGAAGTAATGAAGGATCCTAACATGGTGGATCCTGAAGCTGGATATAAAAAAGTCACTCAGAGAAACAAGGGACTGGGTGTTGACTCAGGACAGGAGGGAACCACTGCAGAACCAGAGAACCAACCACGATCTGACTTTTGGACAGTACCTGTTGGTGTAGTGGTTGGTGCTGCTTTGGTGCTTCTGGGGATCATAACCCTGAGACACTTCTCCAAAAACAGAGAAGAGAGAAATCCCAACGAGGACGAAGCTGAACCTGAGAGGATCTACGAGGAGATTAAAGATAGTGAGCATCAGCTTGGGAGGGAGCCTTATGGAAGTCCTTATTACTGGACAAGCATCAATGAAACGCCAACTACACAATACAATAATAACAAGTACAACAGTGTGAACACACCAGCAGCTGAAGGAGGCAGCAGGGAGGAGTGTGTGTATCACCTCGCCCAATTTCCACTTCACACAGGAAATCTTAGCGAATAAACTTCTGTAAAATTCAGCCTGTACATGAAGCGAGTCACCACACCTCTCCAGCCGTGTGAAAAATACCGCTGTGTTTTCTAAGAAGGGGACTTTTTACCGGAATCTGGAGATTGTCAAAATGTTTTTTTGTTTGATGCCTGAATATAAAAGATGAGAATCAACAAGCAACTCATATTTGGAATCCCCTTTAAATGTCATATGCAGGCTCATAAGCAAAGGAGTGCCACATATATCCTTAAAACCCATCACAGCTATCAGTTGTTTTCAGGAAGGAAGTTTAAAGAGACAGGTCCTATGTCTTTTCCTAAC
The DNA here is from genome assembly GCA_902827135.1 of Harpagifer antarcticus. Lineage (NCBI taxonomy): Eukaryota > Metazoa > Chordata > Actinopteri > Perciformes > Harpagiferidae > Harpagifer > Harpagifer antarcticus. The sequence continues at coordinate 112,938 of CADEHL010001115.1, read as the reverse complement.
CACTTCCCTGAGTCTTGATGAAAAACGTGAAGAGGTTAAGGAAAGATGTAAAGGACAATTCATCAGGAAAGCTGTTTTGTGTTGTGGAATCAATGACAATAAATGAACCTTGTAATTTTGATGATTTGTTTATTTTTTTATTTTATACAGAGATATATTAAAAGTGTTCTTTAAATGTGCTAATAATCCAGTCGTCAAGAGGAGACACCTGTGCGGGCTGCAGACTTTCAACAGAAGAGGAAGAAGCGAAGGGGGAAAACGATGTTGCCATGACAACGCCTTTTGTTTACATGTAGCCGAGGACTCCAACTGTAGCTCGGCTAGTTTACAGGCTAACGGGCTAACTCCTGTCTTTAGCGTTACTTCCCCCATTTGTTAGCCTGTACTGTATTTCACGATGGTGAGTAAACTCCTTTGAATCAGCAGTGTTGTTGTTGAGTGCAATAAGCATGTGTTAGGTTAGCATGAGCCAGATACCGGATCGTTTGGAGACTGTAAGCTAAGCTACAGGTCAGATAACTGTTAGCGTGTTTTAGACATGGAGCTAAAATGTGCATGTGTTTTCTTTACAGCCCCCAAAGACTAAAAGCAAAAAGGTCGTGAAGGGGAAGTCCTCGGCCGTGGTGGACGGTCTTTCCACGGATGAAATGTCTAAAGATCAGGTGAGAGCTGCGATGCTACTACAGCTAACACAGCTAACACAGCTAACACAGCTAACACAGCTAACACACAGCTAACACAGCTAACACAGATAACTAGCATTAGCCTCAAAGCTATACTATATATAACACTGTGTTATTTACTAGCATCACATTGAGGTTCAGAGACATGTTTTGTTGTTATTCTTCTTTACTTTAGTAAATTAGGTTTGATATGAACACTGACTGTGGGGTTTGAAGTGCTGACAATTTTATTTGAGGGTATTTATATCTTCATCACACTGTACCTTTTTAAATGTATATTTAATTTATTATGCTATTCCTTGCACACTTAATGTAAATAATATCCTACTTTAACATGTTGTAAACTGTAATTAGCCCTTCATAGTTTACAGATCATTATCTTTCTCTGTCAATATGTATATATTTTAAGACTTCAGTTCTGTTTTATTTTATATTTGTTTATTTTGTACTCTTTTTCATTTTCACATGATGTGCAATGCCTTGTTCACACACTGCTGTGACGAAAAACAAGTACATCTTATCTTAACTGCTTATATTGCCTTTTTTATACATGTTGTCCCGAGTGTTGTAAGACATAATGATCCTTTATTTGAATTAAAGTGCTAATGCCTCACTGGAAAATATTCCATTACAAGAAAAAGTATTTTAACCAAATGTACAAGTATGAAAACAAATTAAAGTTAGAAACTGTGCAGTAAAATTCTCCCTTTTCTTAAATCTTATGTTGGATACTGAATATATAACACATAAGGAAGAGATGGGGAGCAAACAGTGTTGGCACAGTTGTTTCAGCAGAGGAGTAGAGAGTAGCAGGTACTAGTGGCTGCACTGTACACCTACATGAATATGACCTCACTGCATCATTCAATCATTCATTGCAGACATGGTGAAGCATGCATGCTTTCCAACTTCTCTCCAAAGCTTCCTGCCAGAACAAATCAATACGTCTCCTCTCATATTGATCTAAAACCAATATATCAATATTCCAATGACGTATAGACTATTCTGCACTATTTCTACTATATTCTATTTTATTTACTTGCACTATTGTATCAGTTTTATTGTGTTGCACTGTTGGAGGAGCCTGTGACCTAAGATTTTCATTGTCATAACTACACTGTAGCTATGACGATAAAAGCCTTGAATCCTTGAACATGGCGCCAAATATATTATCTTAAAAAAAAAAAAGGTTTAAAACAAATGCATTTTTTAGTTTATTGTAGCCTCTGTTATCACTGTGCAGCCTGATTATGAGGAAACAAAATGACCAATTATTTGCCAAATCTAAAGATCAGGTTGAAATCTGCTGGAGCACAACAAAAAAACCTGCTTGTCACATTGTAACTTTCTGCCTTATTTAACTAAAGAAAACAAAATGGCTTTGAGTAGGCCTGTACTGGACCATTTATTGTCCAGCTCTTTACACACATCTTCTGTCCAGCTGGAGGAGCACATCATCCGCCTGCGAGAGGAGCTGGACAGAGAGCGGGAGGAGAGGAGCTACTTCCAGCTGGAGAGGGACAAGATCCAGGCATTCTGGGAAATCTCCAAGAGGAGCCTGGAGGAGACGAATGCCGAGCTGAGGAACAGACGGAGGGAGAGGGAGGAGGCGGAGGAGCGCCACCGGGTGGAGATCACTGTGAGCCACACACACACTCTCTCACAGTCAGGAAAAAGGAGGAGAGAGAGAGAGAGAGAGAGAGAGAGAAGAGAGAGAGGAGCGAGAGAGAGAGAGAGATAGAGAGCAGCGAGAGTAGAGAGAGAGAGAGAGAAGCTCTCTCTCTCTCTCTCTCTCTCCTCTCTCTCTCTCTCTCTCTCTCTCTCTCTCTCTCTCTCTCTCTCTCTCTCTCTCTCCACCCACAATTTTTACTGCGACTTCAGAAATATTCTTTCAAGCATTCTTTATTTTTATGGGGCATCATGTACTGTTGAATTCTGACGTTATAATAAATATTTGATTTGATCAAGTGGAAAATATATATTAACTATTAACATAACTTTTTAATTGAAGAAATGACAGATCATGCTCACACCATCACTGTATGATTTAACTGATTAATTTTTCATAAATCACAGCTGATGGGTTGATCAATATATGAACTCCTTGCTGGTGTTCAGGTGTACAAGCAGAAGCTGAAGCACGTCCTGTCTGAGCAACACAACACCGTCTCTGGGCTGAAGATCGACGGCGTCTCCTCGAGCGGACTCATCCGGCTGCAGAACGCTGAGAAGGAGCTCGGGCTGAGGAGAGAAACACACGGCCTGCAGGGGGACTTCTGGGAGAAGAAGCTCCACAACGAGAACTGCGTCAAGGAGCTCAAACTGGTGAGGGACATTTTTACAAGGCAAGGCAAGTTTATTTATATCGCACCTTTCAACACAAGGCAATTCAAAGTGCTTTGCAAAAATGAAAGGCATTAAGAAACATATTATAAAATGGTCACATGTTTATTTGAATTTTTTCCTGTATTTATTTTATTTATATATCATTTTTGGTTGGGTGTTATTTTCTTTTATATTTAATTTTTAACTTATATTTAATTTATATTCAAATTATAGTTATGTTTTAACTAGCACCTGTTTCGGATTTGTAAGCATACCTGTCTGTATCGACTACCCAGGGAAAGGTCAGAGAATTTAAATGATTGTCTGTATTTATGTATACTTTGCCAAGACTTGGAAGGAAAGGGGTAGTGTGTGTGTGTGTGTGTGTGTGTGTGTGTGTGTGTGTGTGTGTGTGTGTGTGTGTGTGTGTGTGTGTGTGTGTGTGTGTGTGTGTGTGTGTGTGTGTGTGTGTGTGTGTGTGTGTGTGTGTGTGTGGTGTGTGTGTGTGTGTGGCCTAGCATTACTATACTTGTGGGGACCTAAATCTGTTTACAGTCACGTGTGGGGACTCGCCTCCCTTATGGGGACAAGAGGGGAATCATTCATTTTAGGGTGAAGACTGGGTTAGGTGTAGGGTTAGGGTAAAGTTAAGGGTTAGGGTTAGGCATGTGTTGGTTATGGTTAAGGTTAGGATAAGTCTCCAGGAAATGCATGTAAGTCAATATAATGTCCCCTGAAGTGATGTATACATGGTGTGTGTGTGTGTGTGTGTGAGCAATAACGTGTAGATTTGAGTGGACTGTAAACTGAGGCGGGTGTGATTTCTATGTACATCTCCATGTATGTTATATACAGGGTTCTTACGGTCATTGAAAACCTGGAAAAGTCATGGAAATTCAAAATGTAAATTCCAGGCCCTGGAAAAGTTATGGAAATATAACTAAAGATGCATCAAATATAATTTATATTTGATCTAATCGCCAAAATAGTAATACTATAATGATAATACATACTGTAGTAATGAAACGTAAAATGGCATTTAACCGTCACGGTATTTCGCTGATTAGAGATGTTTACAATCACGCCCTCTAGTCGACAGTGGCTTCAGCCTGTAGGAGCTCGTAAGCCGACTATTTGATCTACGTTATTTGTTTTAGAGGCACAACGTGTTTCATATGCAGACCTTATTTTCCTGTTCCATGTTCAAATAAACCATTTTCATTCGTACCGCTGAGAAAGAGTCATTTCTTTGGTCATGGAAAATTAGGTAAAGGTCATTGAGAAGTCATGGAGAAGTCATTGAGAAGTCATGGAGAAGTCATTGAGAATTCATGGAGAAGTCATTGAGAATTCATGGAGAAGTTATTGAGAAGTCATGGAGAAGTCATTGAGAAGTCATGGAGAAGTCATTGAGAAGTCATGGAGAAGTTATTGAGAAGTCATGGAGAAGTTATTGAGAAGTCATGGAGAAGTCATTGAGAATTCATGGAGAAGTCATGGAGAAGTCATTGAGAATTCATGGAGAAGTCATGGAGAAGTCATAGAGAAGTCATGGAGAAGTCATGGAGAAGTCATGGAGAAGTCATTGAGAAGTCATGGAGAAGTCATGGAGAAGTCATGGAGAAGTCATGGAGAAGTCATGGAGAAGTCATTGAGAAGTCATGGAGAAGTCATTGAGAAGTCATGGAGAAGTCATGGAGAAGTCATGGAGAAGTCATTGAGAAGTCATGGAGAAGTCATTGAGAAGTCATGGAGAAGTCATTGAGAAGTCATTGGTGAAAAAGTGTATTTTACTGTGTTTTGTTTATTTCTACGAGTGAGCATCTCTGTTGGCTTTTGCTTCTCAACAGAACCACCAGGTGGAGTTGATGGAGATGACAAACACCTTCGACAAAAGATTCAGAGGTAACCAAACTACATTTCTGACTTTAATTAAAAAAACAACCTTTTTAAACTGTATTAAACATTTCCTTCTGTTGCTATTTAAATAGATATTGAGGTGAAATACCACAAGAAAACCGAGGCGATGATCCAAGCGGAGGGTAGGAGGCGGCGTGCGGAGGTTTTAGAGGTGGAGGACCGGATGAAGAGTCGTGTTGTGGCTCTGATGGAGGACCAGGAGCGAGCTCTCAGAGGAGCAGAGGAGTACTACTCGGCTGTCCAGAGCAAACTGATGGGGGATCAGAAGCTGCTGAAGGTAAGAGACGTTACTTCAGAATACGTATTAGGATCTAATGCCATGAATGTGAAGCGGTGGAGGGTTCACAGAATTCAATTATTGTTCTACTTACAAAATAAAATGTGCTAATGCTTTTGCCAAATATTTTGTCGAGCTAAATTTAAATTAATCTGTGTTTTACTTTTAAGATCTTACAAGTGTATACATGTTCTTTCTAGAGTAGCAATTCATTATTTCTATTTTTATATATTCTATATATATCACGGTGTCCGCGGGGTCTTAAAAAGTATTACAAGTTGATAGCCTTAATTTTCGCTAAATTGATTTATTAAAAAGTATGAAACGGCATTTTCCAAGGTATTACATTTTGTAGCTTGTTTTCAATAAGTATATAAATGGTCCAGAGAGGTTGTGTTCTACAGTCTGCCTGAATGTAATCATTGCGTAGGTGTGTAGTGTGATTCTGTAGTTTATTGATGGCATCCCGTTGGATGTGACGTCATCTGAACAGGACATCGCACGCTCACTGCTTGATAGCGCGCGAAGCTCCGTTTACGCCGGTTGTTAAACAGCATCGTTATGGGGAAATGCAAGTCTGCGTCCAAATGGTTGGAAGATAAGGAGGAAGGACAATCAATACTGTGTATAGTCAATGTGAGGTAAAGTGTCGCCAAGGTAGCCGGTTAAAACTCCAAGTGGCGATGAGGTCTTAAAATGTTTGGAGAGGGTCTTAAAAAAGGTCTTAAAAGGTCTTACATCTGACTTCAGGATTCCTGCATGTACCCTGATACTTTTATTACAGACAAATTGGTGAATTTCTGCACACTTTTATTGAATTTATTTGAACCACTTTAGTCTATATAGCCAATCAGTGTCTTAGGACACATTTCTCCATATTTAAATAAGATTGGTTTAAAAAAAATGTTTCTTGTAGAAAAAAATCCCTGAAGCTACACGCAACAATTTGATACAAACAAATAATCAAATAAAAATGTAAATGTATTTAGGTTGGGATATTAAGCTTTTTTCAACATATCAATTGATGTTCAAGAACTCGGTGTCTCTTGTTTTCTGCGCCACATGGTCTGCTGTTCTGTAGGAGGAACTTGCGGAGGTGACGAAGCTTCAGGTTCGATCCGACAAAGACCTCTCCTCAGCGCAGCAGGAGAACAGGAAGCTGAGCGACGCTCTGCAGGAAGCCCAGCAGACGCTGCCCGCTCTGCACCGACAGCTGCAGGAGGACCAGCAGGCCAAGAACAAGATGGTGGTGCGTTCACAGCTCAGAAAGCATCACGACACATTGCACACCACTCTTTTATCTTAGGTACATACATGTTGAATGTAAGGTGGAGCTCATTCAGTGTTGGTACGTATTTTGAGACGATGAAAATGACTTGGATATTTATTGCATTTTATACATTTGTCCATCAGTTTCCACATCAACAGGTTCAATGTAAAGACACAAGGAGAGGGCGACATTGTTTTCATTTTAACACTAGGGGTCACTATTAGGCAGAATGTTTTAATCCTACATATGAATTGGATTTATCATGAGACACTTGTTTGGAGGAGAAAATAGCTTTACGGAAGAGGATTGGGGCCAAATGTACAAAAAACTAAATTGAGATCTGATCAAAAGTTATTTTGGGATTTGAGTCAGAATTATGATTTGAAAAAACAGACTCTTTTTTACCTTTTGAGTTTTTGCTGTTTTTAGCTGTATGGGTATTTCCGTGTAATTACGGTACACTAGGAGCAACTCAGACTGGAGTGATTCTCCTTGTATTTGGACCCATACTTGGCCAATAAAGCTGATTCTTGTTCTGTGTCTGCCAGGCGAGTCGAGCTCGAGTGAAGCTCATGGATCAGGAGCTCAGAGATCTGACCGTGGAGCACGAGCTGTTGCTGCAGGCCTTCGAAAAGGTAAACATCACATGATCTACCTTCATCCCCAGAGGTGGGAAGTAGTGGAGTACAAATACTTTGTTACTGTACTTAAGTACTTTTTTCTGGTATCAGTACTTTACTCCACTACTTATTTTTCTGACGACTTTTTACATTTTGAACACTAATACCTGTACTTTCTACTTTTTACATGTTGAACACAAATACCTGTACTTTCTACTTCTTACATGTTGAACACAAATACCTGTACTTTCTACTTCTTACATGTTGAACTCAAATACCTGTACTTTCTACTTCTTACATGTTGAACACAAATACCTGTACTTTCTACTTTTTACATGTTGAACACAAATACCTGTACTTTCTACTTCTTACATGTTGAACACAAATACCTGTACTTCTACTTCTTACATGTTGAACACAAATACCTGTACTTTCTACTTCTTACATGTTGAACCTAGATACCTGTACTTTCTACTTCTTACATGTTGAACACAAATACCTGTACTTTCTACTTCTTACATGTTGAACACAAATACCTGTACTTTCTACTTCTTACATGTTGAACACAATACCTGTACTTCTACTTCTTACATGTTGAACACAAATACCTGTACTTTCTACTTCTTACATGTTGAACCTAGATACCTGTACTTTCTACTTCTTACATGTTGAACACAAATACCTGTACTTTCTACTTCTTACATGTTGAACCCAAATACCTGTACTTTCTACTTCTTACATGTTGAACACAAATACCTGTACTTTCTACTTCTTACATGTTGAACCTAGATACCTGTACTTTCTACTTCTTACATGTTGAACACAAATACCTGTACTTTCTACTTCTTACATGTTGAACACAAATACCTGTACTTTCTACTTTTTACATGTTGAACACAAATACCTGTACTTTCTACTTCTTACATGTTGAACACAAATACCTGTACTTCTACTTCTTACATGTTGAACACAAATACCTGTACTTTCTACTTCTTACATGTTGAACACAAATACCTGTACTTTCTACTTCTTACATGTTGAACACAAATACCTGTACTTTCTACTTCTTACATGTTGAACACAAATACCTGTACTTCTACTTCTTACATGTTGAACACAAATACCTGTACTTTCTACTTCTTACATGTTGAACCTAGATACCTGTACTTTCTACTTCTTACATGTTGAACACAATACCTGTACTTTCTACTTCTTACATGTTGAACACAAATACCTGTACTTTCTACTTCTTACATGTTGAACCCAAATACCTGTACTTTCTACTTCTTACATGTTGAACACAAATACCTGTACTTTCTACTTCTTACATGTTGAACTCAAATACCTGTACTTTCTACTTCTCACATGTTGAACTCAAATACCTGTACTTTCTACTTCTTACATGTTGAACCCAAATACCTGTACTTTCTACTTCTTACATGTTGAACACAAATACCTGTACTTTCTACTTCTTACATGTTGAACACAAATACCTGTACTTTCTACTTCTTACATGTTGAACACAAATACCTGTACTTTCTACTTCTTACATGTTGAACTCAAATACCTGTACTTTCTACTTCTCACATGTTGAACTCAAATACCTGTACTTTCTACTTCTACATGTTGAACCCAAATACCTGTACTTTCTACTTCTTACATGTTGAACACCAAATACCTGTACTTTCTACTTCTTACATGTTGAACCCAAATACTGTACTTTCTACTTCTTACATGTTGAACACAAATACCTGTACTTTCTACTTCTTACATGTTGAACTCAAATACCTGTACTTTCTACTTCTCACATGTTGAACTCAAATACCTGTACTTTCTACTTCTTACATGTTGAACCCAAATACCTGTACTTTCTACTTCTTACATGTTGAACACAAATACCTGTACTTTCTACTTCTTACATGTTGAACACAAATACCTGTACTTTCTACTTCTTACATGTTGAACACAAATACCTGTACTTTCTACTTCTTACATGTTGAACCCAAATACCTGTACTTTCTACTTCTTACATGTTGAACTCAAATACCTGAACTTTCTACTTCTTACATGTTGAACTCAAATACCTGTACTTTCTACTTCTTACATGTTGAACTCAAATACCTGTACTTTCTACTTCTCTCATTTTCCAAACAGCTGGTTCCTTTAGTCTGAATGTGTGTTTGGTGGCGTGATCATTATTCTTCAGAGTCATTGCGTGCCTATTGATTTGAACACGATCCGTGTATCCATCACTTCCTGGTCTTCTCTAAAGAAGAGGGACCAATGGAAACGTTGTCATGTTGCCGTTGTTCAGCATGGAAACATTCATTAGCTAACAATGACATTATTGTTCTATTAATATAAAGGGAGGTCAGGTACTCTTTAAAACAGCTGCTAGTTATGGGTACTTTTTACTGAAGTACATTTTGAAGCCTCTTTACTTTTACTTGAGTAAAGAAGTTTAGTCAGTACTTCTACTTTCACCAGAGTATTTAAACACGAGTATCTGTACTTCTACTTGAGTAAAGGATGTGAGTACTTTGCCACCTCTGGTCCTCCCCGGGCTTTACAGTAGGTATTCATGTGAATGTGTTTCTCTGCAGGTTCTGCAGGAGCGAGATGATCTCCTGCAGAACCAGACGCAGACCCTGCTGGACGTGCAGCAGCGCAGCGGGCTGAAGCAGCTGCTGCTGGAGAGGAAGATGGCGGCGCTGACAGAGACTGTGGAGAAGAAAGAAGCTCAGCTCTGCGCCGCTCTCTCAGCCTCTAAAGTCACACAAACTGCAGGGGGCAGCGCAGCGACCAGAGTGGAGGTACGAGGTTATGAACATGTTTCATCCCACAGGCCATAAGACTGTTGAAAGAACGGCCATCTGTCTGCAACTTATATATATCTCAATATTCCAATTACTGTATATAGACTATTCTGCACTGTTTCTACTATATTATATTTCATTTCATTGCACTATTATCTGTTGTAGTGTGTTGCACTGTGGCCTCAGATCTTCATTGTCATAACTGTAGCTCTGCACACGCCTTGAACCTTGAACCAGTTTTATTTGTGCAGGAGATAAAACGTGCATTAAAAAAACAGAACACGTGCAATACGAAAATCCTTAAAATAGTGATACAAACTTCAACCATTCCTTGTTTGTTTTGACCAACCTTATGTCATTTTATTTTATAAGAACAAATAAAATTAGGTTAAAATCATGAAATATGTATTAAAAAAAAGGCTATTATCAAAAAAGTTGCTTGTTACAGTTAAAGTCTTCACGTCAGCTTAATATGAAAAATGACTTAACTCTTGAGTAACTGCTACACTTTAAAACTGCACTCCACTACTCATCACACCTGTAATATATTTACATTTCAATTAAAACTTTTAAATTCATACAATGCAGTGAGACTTGAGACTCTGCAATCGCTCTCCTTCGTAATTAAGATTTCTTTTAATTTGTGTTCGAGCTTCAAGTAGAAACATCTGTTTCTTCTTGCAGGATCTATTGGAGTCCAAACAGGTCACCATCGACGACCTTCAGGGAGGCTTGGCTCGGGATTGTAAGGTCAGTTATCTCAAAAGGGTTTCATTTATTTAAAGCTATTAAACCTATTATGCAAAATCCACTTCTTCATGTCTCTTCTACATCAACATGTGTCCCCTCTTCTTCATGTCTCTTCTACATCACCATGTGTCCCCTCTTCTCCATGTCTCTTCTACATCAACATGTGTCCCCCTCTTCTCCATGTCTCTTCTACATCAACATGTGTCCCCTCTTCTTCATGTCTCTTCTACATCAACATGTGTCCCCTCTTCTTCATGTCTCTTCTACATCAACATGTGTCCCCTCTTCTTCATGTCTCTTCTACATCAACATGTGTCCCCTCTTCTTCATGTCTCTTCTTCATCAACATGTGTCCCCTCTTCTTCATGTCTCTTCATCAACATGTGTCCCCTCTTCTTCATGTCTCTTCTACATCAACATGTGTCCCCTCTTCTTCATGTCTCTTCATCAACATGTGTCCCCTCTTCTTCATGTCTCTTCATCAACATGTGTCCCCTCTTCTTAATGTCTCTTCTACATCAACATGTGTCCCCTCTTCTTCATGTCTCTTCTACATCAACATGTGTCCCCTCTTCTTCATGTCTCTTCATCAACATGTGTCCCCTCTTCTTCATGTCTCTTCTACATCAACATGTGTCCCCTCTTCTTCATGTCTCTTCATCAACATGTGTCCCCTCTTCTTCATGTCTCTTCATCAACATGTGTCCCCTCTTCTTAATGTCTCTTCTACATCAACATGTGTCCCCTCTTCTTCATGTCTCTTCTACATCAACATGTGTCCCCTCTTCTTCATGTCTCTTCTACATGAACATGTGTCCCCTCTTCTTCATGGACATGTGTCCCCTCTTCTTCATGTCTCTTCTACATCAACATGTGTCCCCTCTTCTTCATGTCTCTTCTACATGAACATGTGTCCCCTCTTCTTCATGGACATGTGTCCCCTCTTCTTCATGTCTCTTCTACATCAACATGTGTCCCCTCTCATGTCTCTTCTACATGAACATGTGTCCCCTCTTCTTCATGGACATGTGTCCCCTCTTCTTCATGTCTCTTCTACATGAACATGTGTCCCCTCTTCTACATCAACATGTGTCCCCTCTTCTTCATGTCTCTTCTACATCAACATGTGTCCCCTCTTCTTCATGTCTCTTCTTCATCAACATGTGTCCCCTCTTCTTCATGTCTCTTCTACATGAACATGTGTCCCCTCTTCTACATCAACATGTGTCCCCTCTTCTTCATGTCTCTTCTTCATCAACATGTGTCCCCTCTTCTTCATGTCTCTTCTACATGAACATGTGTCCCCTCTTCTTCATGGACATGTGTCCCCTCTTCTTCATGTCTCTTCTACATCAACATGTGTCCCCTCGTCTTCATGTCTCTTCTACATCAACATGTGTCCCCTCTTCTTCATGTCTTTTCTACATCAACATATGTCCCCTCTTCTTCATGTCTCTTCTACATCACCATGTATCCCCTCTTCTTCATGTCTCTTCTACATGAACATGTGTCCCCTCTTCTTCATGTCTCCTCTACATCAACCTGTGTCCCCTCTTCTTCATGTCTCTTCTACATCAACATGTGTCCCCTCTTCTTCATGTCTCTCCTACATCAACATGTGTCCTCTCTTCTTCATGTCTCTTCTACATCAACATGTGTCCCCTCTTCTTCATGTCTCTCTACATCAACATGTGTCCCCTCTTCTTCATGTCTCTTCTACACCAACATGTGTCCCCTCTTCTTCATGTCTCTTCTACATCAACATGTGTCCCCTCTTCTGCATGTCTCTTCTACATCACCATGTGTCCCCTCTTCTTCATGTCTCTTCTACATGAACATGTGTCCCCTCTTCTTCATGGACATGTGTCCCCTCTTCTTCATGTCTCTTCTACATCAACATGTGTCCCCTCTTCTTCATGTCTCTTCTACATCATGTGTCCTCTCTTCTTCATGTCTCTTCTACATCAACATGTGTCCCCTCTTCTTCATGTCTCTCTACATCAACATGTGTCCCCTCTTCTTCATGTCTCTTCTACATCACCATGTGTCCCCTCTTCTTCATGTCTCTTCTACATGAACATGTGTCCCCTCTTCTTCATGGACATGTGTCCCCTCTTCTTCATGTCTCTTCTACATCAACATGTGTCCACTCTTCTTCATGTCTCTTCTACATCAACATGTGTCCCCTCGTCTTCATGTCTCTTCTACCTCAACATGTGTCCCCTCTTCTTCATGTCTCTTCTACATCAAACATGTGTACCCTCCTTCTCTATGTCTCTTCTACATCAACATGTGTCCCCTCTTCTCTATGTCTCTTCTACATCAACATGTGTCCCCTCTTCTCTATGTCTCTTCTACATCAACATGTGTCCCCTCTTCTCTATGTCTCTTCTACATCAACATGTGTCCCCTCTTCTTCATGTCTCTTCTACATCAACATGTGTCCACTCTTCTTCATGTCTCTTCTACATCAACATGTGTCCCCTCGTCTTCATGTCTCTTCTACATCAACATGTGTCCTCTCTTCTGTCTCTTCTACATTCAACAGTGTCCCTCTTCTCTATGTCTCTTACATCAACATGTGTCCCCTCTTCTCTATGTCTCTTCTACATCACATGTGTCCCCTCTTCTCTATGTCTCTTCTACATCAACATGTGTCCCCTCTTCTCTATGTCTCTTCTACATCAACATGTGTCCCCTCTTCTCTATGTCTCTTCTACATCAACATGTGTCCCCTCTTCTCCATGTCTCTTCTACATCAACATGTGTCCCCTCTTCTCTATGTCTCTTCTACATCAACATGTGTCCCCTCTTCTCCATGTCTCTTCTTCATCAACATGTGTCCCCTCTTCTTCATGTCTCTTCTACATCAACATGTGTCCCCTCTTCTTCATGTCTCTTCTACATCAACATGTGTCCCCCTCTTCTTCATGTCTCTTCTACATCAACATGTGTCCCCTCTCTCTCATGTCTCTTCTACATCAACATGTGTCCCCTCTGTGGAAGAGACTCTGAAGTTTCAGGAAACAAAGATTTTCTCTCTTTTTGATCCATTGCTATAAAAACGTGTCTGAAAATGAGCTGATCAGATTTTGGCCACTTTATGATGTCATAACGATGTTTTGTCTTGAGTAACCATTAGCCAATCAGCAACCAAGGTAACCCCCCCCCCCCCCATCACCTGAATCTCCTCCTAGAGCACCATTGAGTTCTTTTTAACCAAATGTCTCTCAGAGGGGCGTGGGGAGGGGCTCCTTATTTTCATCTAAAGTAACAGACAGAGAATCAGCACTTTGGAAGCAGGGCTGAAACAGAGGGGATTATGGGTAATGCTGCAATGATCTGTTTGGTGTTTCAGCCAATCAGAGACAGGTTCTGTATATATCTGAGACCTGTAATATATTGATGATGAACAGTAGAATAGGGGACCTTTAAAGGTTATGAGAGTATTCCCAGTCAGCTGAGAGAAGTAACCATGTGACCTGCAGGAGTACGACGAGCTACTGAGGAGCTGCCAGGAGAAGACGAGGTCTTTGGGGGTCGACTTCCCCTTCAGACCCTCACAGCTGATCCTGGGGGGCAAGGACTCTCCGGGGACTTAAAAACACCAAAGACTTCACTTCACTTCTCTACCTCCGTCTCATTTCATAACTTCCCTAAAGATAATAATGTACTGGCTTAAAAGTTTCTAGAGCAGCCACTTCCAACATACAGGGGTGTGATTTCAACGCACAACTAATCCAGAACGAGCATCCATTTTGTCATGAGTGTGTGAGTGTGTGTGAGAGTGAGAGTGAGAGTGTGAGTTTGAAAGCTAGAGTGAATAAGTGAGCTTTGAGAGATTTGTTGAAGGGTTCAAGAGTGGTGGCCTTTCGGATGTGACTGAAGGGAGATCCAGAGATACGTTACACAACCTACTTACTGTTGACTTTATACACAATGAACATAATGCTGACTTCACACAACGTGATGAAACTGCAGCTCACTGAGGATTTTCTAAATGTTTTTAAACTAAAATATAAAATGTGCTTTCTGAGGTTCTTTATTCTGGTTATCAAACCGTCCTGCTGCTAAGAATGAATGTGTTTCTATTGATGCTGATGGTGAGGAGTGTTTGAGGTCAACTCCAAATCACAACTTCAATCTAATGTTAAAACGACAATAAAGAATATTTCTGTCTTATTTGTGACTTTCTTAAATGTCGTTAAAGAAGCCCCATTATGCTTTTCGGGGTTTTCCGTTTAGTGCAGTTTGTTATAGAAAGGTTGTGTGCATGTGAATGGTCTGCAATTGGACTCCTTGGTTTACTTCCTGAACAAAGTGACATCACTCTGTAACCCTTGCGCTTCTATTGGCTAGAACACCAACACATTGTACGTGATAGGCTAAGGGGCGGGACAACTCTAAGCGGTTGACCAACAACATTTTTACGCTAGGCATTTGTACTGCTTTAACTAAATATATGTAATTTTATAAAACGGACAAGTCAAATCAAGCAATCTGATTGGTTCTTAGCCGTGATATAATGAGCGTATATCACGGGTAGAATTGTAGTTACTTTTCACAACAAGTCCGTATCCCTCCGCGTCGGAGAAAAGCTACAACCGCTACGAAACTAACTAACAAAGCTTAAGATGGAACATGTACGGGATAATGTCTCAAACCTTTCCTTTGACAGTTCTCTTCACACATTGAAAGCGAAAGTAATCGCCTCTGGTTTAGGTCACAGCAAACAATTGTCGAAATAGGAAAAGATCCGGCAGGTGCTTCACGAAGGAATGAAAAGAGTCCACGCAGTCCGGAGGTTGTTGTACATTCCCTTTACTGACATTCAATGCCAATAGTTCACATTGCATACAAGCATATCATTTAGAAAAACTATGCACATCGACATTTACAATCTATTTACACACACAGTGTGGCGTATGACAAAAGCAGTCCGTGGTCAGACGGCAAATTAAACTCCACGAGTGTCAAAACAAACCGTTCAAACAGCAGCGGCAAACAGTGAGCAGGAAGACTTCAGGATCACATGATGGGTCTTTGGAAATAAAATCAGCTCGGGAATATAAGTGTTGAGCTGCCGGAGGAAAGGTGTTCCTGTGATGGAAGTTTCTGTCTGTGTGTCATTACAGTAAGAATCGAATGAGTAAAAGTGTGTTTGACTACGTGATGATTTGAAGAGAGAAGTGAGTAAGTTAAACTAAACACCATCACTTTCTGGGATCAGGTTTCCATGGTTATTATTCCTACATAAAGTGGGTAATGACTTGTTAAAGCATAAGAACGCTTACAAGGAACAAACTCAGAAACACTTTCCCTTCTCAAACACTTACTTTACTTACAGGTCACAAAATGCAAATGTAAAAAAAAATGTTTGTCTTTGTATCTTTGGGATTATTCCACGTTTGGCAATTATATAAATTGAACTTCACTCCTGCTTGGACCCATATAAAGTGTGGCACTGATATAACATGTAAAGAAAGCCTGTCAGATGGCACCGATATGATCATAAGTGCATATCAAGTTGTTAAATGGGAACCAAAATATGAATCTAGAGACTCTTAGCTGTTGTGGTTTTAACAGTGTAACCGCAGCAGGCGACACATTATCATAACTTGTTACTGGTTGTGTGTTTTAGCTTCACTTTAGTTATTTCAGCTTAAGTGCATTTGCTTTGAGTAATATCTGCTCGTCGCCAACTTCAAACAGTGACAGGAAAGAAAACAGTCTGACAACAAGAGAACTGTGTTTTTTTGGGACTTTAGCTTCAGATATACATTACGCCTTGCCATGCTAATATTTAGTCTGTCTCTTGTTGCTACAGCACGATGGAGGAATTCCAGCTTTACTTTGACTTGTTTTCTGTGACCTGAAGCGAACACACAGACTAGCATTTAACGGTTTAATGTTTATTTATCCCCGCTTCAGTCTAACATCCGTTTCCTGAGTGCAAAGTAATGTCAGTAAACAAAGGATTATGTGATCTACTGTCAAAGTAGTGTTCAGTCTGTCATAGCTGTTCTCTCAACAACTCAAGGTCCATCATGTGTTTGAACTAAAATACATATTTCTATTCCTTTTTCTCTTAATACAGTCGTTCATAATCTATAAAATGTGAAAAATGAGTGAAAAATGCCCAACATAATTCCCAGAATCTAAGTTAACGTCTTAAAATGCATTATTCGTTTAACAGCGACTAACAGTCCAATATATATCCTGTATATAATGATATTTAGCAGTGAAAAACAGCAAATCTTCGCGTTTAAGAAGCTGAAATGTGTGGTGTTTTTGTATCATATATTACTTTGTTGCTGAGGAACCGTTTAGTTGATCATCTCTTTGTTCAGCAGGTGATAAAAAACACAGCTTTTTTTTTTTACTTTTAGAGTTGCAAAACGGTCATGAGTTTCTATAAACTATCGTACCTGCGTGTTAATATATTTAGTCTAGCCGTGTATTGCCGTAACATAGTTTAAGTGAAACTCTTGAAAGACAGCTCTGAGTCCCCTCCTCTTCCTCTGAGCAGCACCTGGTTTCAAGATCGAGGAACTGACCTGCAAGCTTTCCTTCTTTGACCCTCCGAGGCGATTTCTCTCTGGAGAAAAAAGGCACCGAGCTGTTTTTCCTGTTGGTTCTTTGGAGGAGGTTTCTTCTTGGTCATCCGGTGCCGTGGCTGCTGTGCTCGAAGACGCCCTTCTTGAAGAACGGATAGAACTCCACCGATGGCGTGTTTGCTGAGATGGAAATGGCCGTTAGCGTCGGCTCTGAGAGGCGAGCCGCACGACGACAGCATCACTCTGAACAGGCTCCTCAGGTACGCTGTGAAAACAACAGTGTTAGACTTTATTAGTCAGTTTATTGAATATGTCAGAAACAAAACAACAACAATAATAATTATAATAGTGAGAAGCAAAACAAAACGTTCCAAGGTACAAATAAAGAAATTAAAAATTCTCAAATAGTCTGTCATGTTCAACAGGGGCAAGAAGAAGCTTAAAAATGTTCCTGGTCCCCCTCTAGCGTACATTCATCAGCATCCGTGATATTGGATTCATTTGTTTCAACAAATAATCTTTTTTGTACAAAACCACAAATAAATATCTTTTACAACGAAAAGAAATAACACGTATGAGTTCACAGACTTCAGGACTAGAGGTAGAAACAAATAATCGGGCGGCCCATTCTGAAAACATTCTGCAATTGATCGAAACCTGCGATTACAAGATCAATGTATTTATTTATGATTAGTCACACTGAGACACCACGGCCAACTAAAACTGTGATTTCTATTCATGAAAATGTGCCAAATAAAGGGGGATGTTGCACTAATCTTAACTACTTAAATGTATTTAAGTGTAATGTGTTTCTTTTCACACCTTATATGACAGCCATCTTAATGTTTTTATGAAGCGATGTGTGCAGAAATGTACTGAGTAAATGAAGTGCACGGCAGAATTTTACCAAAGTAAACAGAAGACTAAAAAGCGGAAAATACATTTAAATGATGTTTGTTTAGTAGTTCAGCACTTTTATGTCTCATTTATTATTACTAAAATCTTATATTTTCATCTCATGGAAAACACGTACGATATCTGCATCACTTATGGAAAACATCCTCACTGCCTACTAGTTTCAGACCTCTAACAGTTCTGTTCCCTAGAACACACAGTGGTTTTATCTTTCACGTGTAATTCAAACTGTAAAAATCTCAAATTTTTGTCTACTGATTAATAGGCACCCCCCCCCTCCTTCTTTATTGTATATTTAGTTTTTGTCTTTGTACTGTTTTATTATTATTTATTTTTGTTTTGTCCTGTTAGTCTGCACAACACTCTCTTACATCTGGGCCACATGGTCTGCTTTGGTTATAATTATGATTTAAATATTGTCCGCCCTCCAAGTGAAGATGTATGGCTTGATGATCAATAGTAGGGACTAAGCTGAACACTAGTAGGTTTGAACTGTTGTTGAACTGTTGTAACTGTGGTTCCTATCAATGTACCACATGTCTTTTCTATGTATCTTCAATAAAAATATATTTAAAATAATAAATAAAAGATGTCTTGCCTCTAAGTGATTCCGGCGTTCAGCGACCATCCGCTCGTCTCTGTTTCCAAACAGTTTCTTGGGAGGGAACTCGAGAGCCGCCAGCTGAAACAAACAGAGACTTCTGAGTGACACTAAACACGTGTGACCCGGACAAAGTGACTCGACAGACTCAATACTTGTAAAATAAATCAAACTCTCTCTCTCTCTCACCTCTGGGTATTTCAACTTCAGGCTCTTGTGCATTTCCCGGAAGCGAGTGTAGCGTCTGAACACGGCCCACATCTCATCCCCCACAGTGATCTGAACGTGGAGAGAGAAACGCTTCATGTAAGTCTATCAAAAAAGTACACCCAAGGTTTCAGTGTTAAAAAAAAATGAAATCTTGAGTATTTCACACTTAAAGCCTAATTGAGTGAATCTCTAAATATTAATGGTATACCGTATTACACCCTCAGTAATAAACATTCATTTTAACCGCATTTCCAAAACTGAACTGAAATGAATAGAGACAAATGTATTTAAAGGTAGGGTGGGTAAGAATGGAGAAACCAGCTCTTCTACATCAACATGTGTCCCCTCTTCTTCATGTCTCTTCTACATCAACCTGTGTCCCCTCTTTTTCATGTCTCTTCTACAACAACATGTCCCCTCTTCTTCATGTCTCTTCTACATCAACATGTGTCCCTTCTTCTTCATGTCTCTTCTACATCAACCTGTGTCCCTCTTCTTCATGTCTCTCTACTCAACCTGTGTCCCCTCTTCTCCATGTCTCTTCTACATCAACATGTGTCCCCTCTTCTTCATGTCTCTTCTACAACAACATGTCCCCTCTTCTTCATGTCTCTTCTACATCAACATGTGTCCCCTCTTCTTCATGTCTCTTCTACATCAACCTGTGTCCCCTCTTCTCCATGTCTCTTCTACATCAACCTGTGTCCCCTCTTCTTCATGTCTCTTCTACATCAACCTGTGTCCCCTCTTTTTCATGTCTCTTCTACAACAACATGTCCCCTCTTCTTCATGTCTCTTCTACATCAACATGGTCCCCTCTTCTTCATGTCTCTTCTACATCAACCTGTGTCCCCTCTTCTTCATGTCTCTTCTACATCAACCTGTGTCCCCTCTTCTCATGTCTCTTCTACATCAACATGTGTCCCCTCTCTTCATGTCTCTTCTACATCAACATGTGTCCCCTCTTCTTCATGTCTCTTCTACATCAACCTGTGTACCCTCTTCTTCATGTCTCTTCTACATCAACCTGTGTCCCTCTTCTTCATGTCTCTTCTACATCAACATGTGTCCCCTCTTCTTCATGTCTCTTCTACATCACATGTGTCCCCCTCTTCTCATGTCTCTTCTACATCAACATGTGTCCCCTCTTCTTCATGTCTCTTCTACATCAACATGTGTCCCTCTTCTTCATGTCTCTTCTACATCAACATGTGTCCCCTCTTCTTCATGTCTCTTCTACATCAACTGTGTCCCCTCTTCTTCATGTCTCTTCTACATCAACATGTGTCCCCTCTTCTTCCTGTCTTCTACATCAACTGTGTCCCCTCTTCTTCATGTCTCTCTACATCAACCTGTGTCCCCTCTTCTTCATGTCTCTTCTACATCAACATGTGTCCCCTCTTCTCCATGTCTCTTCTACATCAACATGTGTCCCCTCTTCTTCATGTCTCTTCTACATCAACATGTGTCCCCTCTTCTTCATGTCTCTTCTACATCAACATGTGTCCCCTCTTCTTCATGTCTCTTCTACATCAACATGTGTCCCCTCTTCTTCATGTCTCTTCTACATCAACATGTGTCCCTCTTCTTCATGTCTCTTCTACATCAACATGTGTCCCCTCTTCTTCATGTCTCTTCTACATCACATGTGTCCCCTCTTCTTCATGTCTCTTCTACATCAACATGTGTCCCCTCTTCTTCATGTCTCTTCTACATCAACATGTGTCCCCTCTTCTTCATGTCTCTTCTACATCAACATGTGTCCCTCTTCTTCATGTCTCTTCTACATCAACATGTGTCCCCTCTTCTTCATGTCTCTTCTACATCAACATGTGTCCCCTCGTCTTCATGTCTCTTCTACATCACATGTGTCCCCTTCTTCGTGTCTCTTCTACATCAACATGTGTCCCCTCTTCTTCATGTCTCTTCTACATCAACATGTGTCCCCTCTTCTTCATGTCTCTTCTACATCAACATGTGTCCCCTCTTCTTCGTGTCTCTTCTACAAACATGTGTCCCCTCTTCTTCGTGTCTCTTCTACATCAACATGTGTCCCCTCTTCTTCGTGTCTCTTCTACATCAACATGTGTCCCCTCTTCTTCATGTCTCTTCTACATCAACATGTGTCCCCTCTTCTTCATGTCTCTTCTACATCAACATGTGTCCCCTCTTCTTCATGTCTCTTCTACATCAACATGTGTCCCCTCTTCTTCATGTCTCTTCTACATCAACATGTGTCCCCTCTTCTTCATGTCTCTTCTACAAACATGTGTCCCCTCTTCTTCATGTCTCTTCTACATCAACATGTGTCCCCTCTTCTTCATGTCTCTTCTACATCAACATGTGTCCCCTCTTCTTCATGTCTCTTCTACATCAACATGTGTCCCCTCTTCTTCATGTCTCTTCTACATCAACATGTGTCCCCTCTTCTTCATGTCTCTTCTACATCAACATGTGTCCCCTCTTCTCATGTCTCTTCTACATCAACATGTGTCCCCTCTCTTCATGTCTCTTCTACATCAACATGTGTCCCCTCTCTTCATGTCTCTTCTACATCAACATGTGTCCCCTCTTCTTCATGTCTCTTCTACATCAACATGTGTCCCCTCTTCTTCATGTCTCTTCTACATCAACATGTGTCCCCTCTTCTTCATGTCTCTTCTACATCAACATGTGTCCCCTCTTCTTCATGTCTCTTCTACATCAACATGTGTCCCCTTTTTCTCTTCTACATCAACATGTGTCCCCTCTTCTTCATGTCTCCTACATCAACATGTGTCCCCTCTTCTTCATGTCTCTCTACATCAACATGTGTCCCCTCTTCTTCATGTCTCTTCTACATCAACATGTGTCCCCTCTTCTTCATGTCTCTTCTACATCAACATGTGTCCCCTCTTTTCATGTCTTCTACATCAACATGTGTCCCTCTCTTCATGTCTCTTCTACATCAACATGTGTCCCCTCTTCTTCATGTCTCTTCTACATCAACATGTGTCCCCTCTTCTTCATGTCTCTTCTACATCAACATGTGTCCCCTCTTCTTCATGTCTCTTCTACATCAACATGTGTCCCCTCTTCTTCATGTCTCTTCTACATCAACATGTGTCCCCTCTTCTTCATGTCTCTTCTACATCAACATGTGTCCCCTCTTCTTCATGTCTCTTCTACATCAACATGTGTCCCCTCTTCTTCATGTCTCTTCTACATCAACATGTGTCCCCTCTTCTTCATGTCTCTTCTACATCAACATGTGTCCCCTCTTCTTCATGTCTCTTCTACATCAACATGTGTCCCCTCTTCTTCATGTCTCTTCTACATCAACATGTGTCCCCTCTTCTTCATGTCTCTTCTACATCAACATGTGTCCCCTCTTCTTCATGTCTCTTCTACATCAACATGTGTCCCCTCTTCTTCATGTCTCTTCTACATCAACATGTGTCCCCTCTTCTTCATGTCTCTTCTACATCAACATGTGTCCCCTCTTCTTCATGTCTCTTCTACATCAACATGTGTCCCCTCTTCTTCATGTCTCTTCTACATCAACATGTGTCCCCTCTTCTTCATGTCTCTTCTACATCAACATGTGTCCCCTCTTCTTCATGTCTCTTCTACATCAACATGTGTCCCCTCTTCTTCATGTCTCTTCTACATCAACATGTGTCCCCTCGTCTTCATGTCTCTTCTACATCAACATGTGTCCCCTCTTCTTCATGTCTCTCTACATCAACATGTGTCCCCTCTTCTTCATGTCTCTTCTACATCAACATGTGTCCCCTCTTCTTCATGTCTCTTCTACATCAACATGTGTCCCCTCTTCTTCATGTCTCTTCTACATCAACATGTGTCCCCTCTTCTTCATGTCTCTTCTACATCAACATGTGTCCCCTCTTCTTCATGTCTCTTCTACATCAACATGTGTCCCCTCTTCTTCATGTCTCTTCTACATCAACATGTGTCCCCTCTTCTTCATGTCTCTCTACATCAACATGTGTCCCCTCTTCTTCATGTCTCTCTACATCAACATGTGTCCCCTCTTCTTCATGTCTCTTCTACATCAACATGTGTCCCCTCTTCTTCATGTCTCTTCTACATCAACATGTGTCCCCTCTTCTTCATGTCTCTTCTACATCAACATGTGTCCCCTCTTCTTCATGTCTCTTCTACATCAACATGTGTCCCCTCTTCTTCATGTCTCTTCTACATCAACATGTGTCCCCTCTTCTTCATGTCTCTTCTACATCAACATGTGTCCCCTCTTCTTCATGTCTCTTCTACATCAACATGTGTCCCCTCTGTGGAAAGAGACTCTGAAAGTTTCAGGAACAAAGATTTCTCTTTTTTGATCCATTTCTATAAAAACCTGTCTGAAAATGAGCTGATCAGATTTGGCCACTTTATGATGTCACAATGTTTTGTCTTGTGTAACCATTAGCCAATCACCAACCAAGGTAACCCCCCCCCCCCCCCCCATCACCTGAATCTCCTCCTAGCACCATTGTTCTTTGTAACCAAATGTCTCTCAGAGGGGCGTGGGGAGGGGCTCCTTATTTTCATCTAAAGTAACAGACAGAGAATCAGCACTTTGGAAACAGGGCTGAAACAGATCATTGCAGCATTACCCATAATCCCCTCTGTTTGGTGTTTCAGCCAATCAGAGACATGTTCTGTATATATTTGAGACCTGTAATATATTGATGAAAAACAGTAGAATAGGGGACCTTTAAGTCCTGAACTCACTTTCACCTCGAACTGAAAGTGCTCGTCCTTCCCCTGCCCGCGGAGAACGTAACGAGGAATGCTAATTTTAACGGGTTCCTGAAGGTCGTCGGAGCTCGTCCCGGAGCGACACACCAGATGCTGCAGAGGAAATCACCGGTAGATAAAAGACGAGGAAAAGAAGAGAAGAACAAGAAAGGAAGTGGAGAGTAAAGGGTTGACTCAGAAAACATTATTATGAACCATTTTCTTTTTACTTGAATGGTGTATTTGAATAATAAGAATCACTGAGAGTTTAATCTTTATTATCCTGTTTATTAACAGTTAAAGGCACTTTAAACATTGCTGATTTAAATACATATTAAATCATATTTTATGTTTAATCACTTCTTATCATAAAGCATTTATTGAAGTAATTCGATCTATAATTAAAGTGCAGCTGCAAAATCCCTTTAAACCATAAATGATTGCAAGGCAAACAAATCAAGAATTGATTTAAAATAGTAGAAAGCAAAAAAAACATTGAAATTCAAAAGTACATTTATTATTTAAAACAACAAATAAACAACAGAAATACAATAAATAATAATGAATATAAACCTAACATGATCTGTGCTTCTTCATTCAAAAGAAAATGTTTAGGACTTTGAGGCAATGACAATCACAAAATAACATTGGAATATCTAAAATCATTTTAAATGCTTCGATTTTACTTTGACATTATAAATAATCATGTTTCCAGAAATGTCTCTCAACTCTTTTTCCGTCAACTTATTTAACACATCCCGAAACAATTATAGGTGACAGAATATCTTTCTTCATTTCAATTTCTTCCTTTGGGACGCAGTTAAGTACGTTGCATTTGTGACTTAATTCAAGTGAAACTGCCTTTAGGTGTTTAACTCAAGTACAAAGATGGTTTATCAAGATCTCCGCTTCTGAGCTACATCCAAAACATAACTTCCAGGAAACACCCCGACTGCTCAAATTGGTGATGGAGCACACGTCAGCCGAGCCTCGTCTGAACTCGATCTTATTCTCTCGCGTATTTGTTTTTCGACTTTTAAACGTGAAATCCACCACCAGGCAGTTGTCCGCCTTCCTCACGAACAGGCATCTGATGTCTGATCGCCGGCAGAGTTTGAATGCCTGAAACTGAGGAATAGCAAGAAGCAGACTGGATCCTCGTGGCACCGGGTGAAAGACACCGTCCTCCCGAAGAAGAACCACATGACTGTCTGTCAGGAGAAACTGATAAATGGCGTTTGTGCAAGCGGGGAACATCCTTGACTTTGACGCTGGTGTAGAGCAGAGGACGAATGTGTGCCAGAGAAGGTTTGCCAGGACCCTCCATGTTCCCGTGGACGATGTAGAGCAAGTCTGCGAGGATGCGCTTGAATCGGCAGGTGACTTTAAGTCCGTTATCCAGAACTATGTCAGGAATGTTTGACGTCCAATCCAAAAGAGAGAACCATGAGATCACCGGAGAGCAACGGGTGATCTTCAGTCCCTTCAGAGGACTTTCCCTGAGAAAGGACCTTCAGTAAAGCCTTACAGAAGTCCTGGGTCAGCTCTTTGCTGTGGGTAAAAACAACCAAGATGGTGTCTTCCGTGGAGCCAATTAGGCGAACGTGCTGTCCTGCCAAGCTAATCTGGACTATCTTGATTTCCAGGAGATTTAAATGGTGACGAATAGTTATGGTGTCGTCTGAATTTGCTTCACTTGACAGCACTATTATCTCCTTTTCGGTCAAAAGCAAGCACCCAGGCTTTGGTATCGGCTGCTTACTGTTGGCAGCTTTGAGCCAGAAGATACTCAAGAGCTTGTTGACTTTTCGAGGACTCAGAGATTCCAACTTTTCAAGCATCATCTGGGATGTAAAGGTCTGTAGCTCGGACAAGGCTGGAGGCAGCTGACTAACTTTTGATAAAACACCTCAGGACATTGGTCTTTGAGAGACGACACAGAGCCTTCTGGCTATTCGGAGACGCCTGGGATTGTAGACATGCCGCAACTTTGTGGTAGACTTAGGGCGCAATCTTTGGACAGATCAACCAGACTGACTTTGTTTTCTTTGGCATCAAAACATGGTTGTGGCTCCGGTTGCATTCGGTTAATTAATGGCAGCTCTTTGGACATCATGGTCACATACTGAGAGACTACATCCTTCATTTCAGTCACTCGTATATTTCGAACGATTTCACTTGTGCCCTGTAGTGTTCTACTGGCGTCTTTGTACACTTCGGACAACTTTCCAGCAAAATAACCAAAACCATAGCCCCCGCTTGCTGCTACTTTCTCAGTTTTTGAATTAGCCTTATTTACGGACTCACTGATGTTCCCATTGACAGAGTTCTTCAAATTTGATGATTGACCATTGGGAAGGTCACCATCTTGTGCTATCCCTGTTTGGTGCTTGCTGGCTGTATCGTCAACCTTGTTATCGGGTTCACAGCAGGCAGAAGAGTTTCCTCCCTTATCAGGAATGTTTTTGTTTTCATCAAATCCGTTGTTCTCTGCATTTGCCGATGTGTCAAAAAGCTTGCGTTGTCCAATGTGACAGTGATCAGGTTTACAGACATCTTGGGCAACTTCTCCATGGGGTACTGTCACTCCATCCTGCCACAATTTGTCGTAGTGGACATATTGTAAGGCACTTCCTCTTTTTTAATCAACTCTCCAGCTGATTCTACTTTTTCTTCTCTGTGAAGCTTTAAGAGGTCGTTCTCTGGTTCTTCCAACAGGTTTTTCTGGTTTTGAGGAGGGGAGTAAGCCTCAAGCTCCGGGGCAGGTAGGAAGCTAGACCCGAACTCGCAGGCTTTCTGTGTGCACAAGGGGGGAGTCCATGAACATCGCCAAGAAGGACGTGAAGGAATTATACTGAAGTCCATAATCCAACCCATTGAGAATTACCATTTCCTCCATCACCAGGTGCACAGGCGAGTTGTAAGTGATTCAAAATTAACAGTGTAAAGAGGGTTGGCATGCAAATTAGGATGACAAGTGTACTGGGAATCTTTTAATTCTAAATAAATTAGGGAAAAGTAGCACTTGCAAATATTTCTTATCACTATAACCTTCCTGTGAGCACATCGATTGTCTTTACAGAACTATTTTTTTTTAGAACTATTCTACCCAGATTTAGTTTCACATAGTTTGAAATGAAGGACTTTGAGCTGAAATACATTGCATACATGTGTTTAGCTGTCTGTCTACTTTTCATTTATTTGTTTGCTACCATCCTAAAGAGGAGAATATGCTTTCTTCCCACTTTGCTTTCACCAATAACAACAAGAGTTGATCAACTTTCAAAACTGACTCCAATCCTAACAATTTGCTATTTAAATGTTTATCTCGTACTACTAAACTGGAATTATAAATGATGTGTACATCTGTAAATTCCTTTGTCTTACTAAATTAGATTGATTTGGTCAATGATATTTATATCGCACCTTTCAACACAAGGCAATTCAAAGTGCTTTGCAAAAATGAAAGGCATTAAGAAACATATTAAAAATGGTCACATGTTTATTTGAATTTTTCCTGTATTTATTTTATTTATATATCATTTTTGGTTGGGTGTTATTTTCTTTTATATTTAATTTTTAACTTATATTTAATTTATATTCAAATTATAGTTATGTTTTAACTAGCACCTGTTTCGGATTTGTAAGCATACCTGTCTGTATCGACTACCCAGGGAAAGGTCAGAGAATTTAAATGATTGTCTGTATTTATGTATACTTTGCCAAGACTTGGAAGGAAAGGGGTGTAGGGTGTGTGTGTGTGTGTGTGTGTGTGTGTGTGTGGGTGTGTGTGTGGTGTGTGTGTGTGTGTGTGGTGTGTGTGTGTGTGGTGTGTGTGTGTGTGGTGGTGTGTGTGTGTGTGGTGTGTGTGTGTGTGTGGCCTAGCATTACTATACTTGTGGGGACCTAAATCTGTTTACAGTCACGTGTGGGGACTCGCCTCCCTTATGGGGACAAGAGGGGAATCATTCATTTTAGGGTGAAGACTGGGTTAGGTGTAGGGTTAGGGTAAAGTTAAGGGTTAGGGTTAGGCATTGTTGGTTATGGTTAAGGTTAGGATAAGTCTCCAGGAAATGCATGTAAGTCAATGTAATGTCCCCTGAAGTGATGTATACATGGTGTGTGTGTGTGTGTGTGTGTGAGCAATAACGTGTAGATTTGAGTGGACTGTAAACTGAGGCGGGTGTGATTTCTATGTACATCTCCATGTATGTTATATACAGGGTTCTTACGGTCATTGAAAACCTGGAAAAGTCATGGAAATTCAAAATGTAAATTCCAGGCCCTGGAAAAGTTATGGAAATATAACTAAAGATGCATCAAATATAATTTATATTTGATCTAATCGCCAAAATAGTAATACTATAATGATAATACATACTGTAGTAATGAAACGTAAAATGGCATTTAACCGTCACGGTATTTCGCTGATGAGAGATGTTTACAATCACGCCCTCTAGTCGACAGTGGCTTCAGCCTCTAGGAGCTCGTAAGACTATTTGATCTACGTTATTTGTTTTAGAGGCACAACGTGTTTCATATGCAGACCTTATTTTCCTGCTCCATGTTCAAATAAACCATTTTCAGTGGTACGGCTGAGAAAGAGTCATTTCTTTGGTCATGGAAAATTAGGTAAAGGTCATTGAGAAGTCATGGAGAAGTCATTGAGAAGTCATGGAGAAGTCATTGAGAAGTCATGGAGAAGTCATTGAGAAGTCATGGAGAAGTCATTGAGAAGTCATGGAGAAGTCATTGAGAAGTCATGGAGAAGTCATTGAGAAGTCATGGAGAAGTTATTGAGAAGTCATGGAGAAGTTATTGAGAAGTCATGGAGAAGTCATTGAGAATTCATGGAGAAGTCATGGAGAAGTCATTGAGAAGTCATGGAGAAGTCATGGAGAAGTCATAGAGAAGTCATTGAGAAGTCATGGAGAAGTCATGGAGAAGTCATTGAGAAGTCATGGAGAAGTCATGGAGAAGTCATGGAGAAGTCATGGAGAAGTCATGGAGAAGTCATTGAGAAGTCATGGAGAAGTCATTGAGAAGTCATGGAGAAGTCATGGAAAAGTCATGGAGAAGTCATTGAGAAGTCATGGAGAAGTCATTGAGAAGTCATGGAGAAGTCATTGAGAAGTCATTGGTGAAAAAGTGTATTTACTGTGTTTTGTGTATTTCTACGAGTGAGCATCTCTGTTGGCTTTTGCTTCTCAACAGAACCACCAGGTGGAGTTGATGGAGATGACAAACACCTTCGACAAAAGATTCAGAGGTAACCAAACTACATTTCTGACTTTAATTAAAAAAACAACCTTTTTAAACTGTATTAAACATTTCCTTCTGTTGCTATTTAAATAGATATTGAGGTGAAATACCACAAGAAAACCGAGGCGATGATCCAAGCGGAGGGTAGGTAGGAGGCGGCGTGCGGAGGTTTTAGAGGTGGAGGACCGGATGAAGAGTCGTGTTGTGGCTCTGATGGAGGACCAGGAGCGAGCTCTCAGAGGAGCAGAGGAGTACTACTCGGCTGTCCAGAGCAAACTGATGGGGGATCAGAAGCTGCTGAAGGTAAGAGACGTTACTTCAGAATACGTATTAGGATCTAATGCCATGAATGTGAAGCGGTGGAGGGTTCACAGAATTCAATTATTGTTCTACTTACAAAATAAAATGTGCTAATGCTTTTGCCAAATATTTTGTCGAGCTAAATTTAAATTAATCTGTTTTACTTTTAAGATCTTACAAGTGTATACATGTTCTTTCTAGAGTAGCAATTATTATCTATTTTTATATTCTATATATATCACGGTGTCCGCGGGTCTTAAAAAGTATTACAAGTTGATAGCCTTAATTTTCGCTAAATTGATTTATTAAAAAGTATGAAACGGCATTTTCCAAGGTATTACATTTTGTAGCTTGTTTTCAATAAGTATATAAATGGTCCAGAGAGGTTGTGTTCTACAGTCTGCCTGAATGTAATCATTGCGTAGGTGTGTAGTGTGATTCTGTAGTTTATTGATGGCATCCCGTTGGGATGTGACGTCATCTGAACAGGACATCGCACGCTCACTGCTTGATAGCGCGCGAAGCTCCGTTTACGCCGGTTGTTAAACAGCATCGTTATGGGGAAATGCAAGTCTGCGTCCAAATGGTTGGAAGATAAGGAGGAAGGACATAATACTGTATAGTCAATGTGAGGTAAAGTGTCGCCAAGGTAGCCGGTTAAAACTCCAAGTGGCGATGAGGTCTTAAAATGTTTGGAGAGGGTCTTAAAAAAGGTCTTAAAAGGTCTTACATCTGACTTCAGGATTCCTGCATGTACCCTGATACTTTTATTACAGACAAATTGGTGAATTTCTGCACACTTTTATTGAATTTATTTGAACCACTTTAGTCTATATAGCCAATCAGTGTCTTAGGACAATTTCTCCATATTTAATAAGATTGGTTTAAAAAAAATGTTTCTTGTAGAAAAAAATCCCTGAAGCTACACGCAACAATTTGATACAACAAATAATCAAATAAAATGTAAATGTATTTAGGTTGGGATATTAAGCTTTTTTCAACATATCAATTGATGTTCAAGAACTCGGTGTCTCTGTTTTCTGCGCCACATGGTCTGCTGTTCTGTAGGAGGAACTGCGGACTTGACGGAGGTGACGAAGCTTCAGGTTCGATCCGACAAAGACCTCTCCTCAGCGCAGCAGGAGAACAGGAAGCTGAGCGACGCTCTGCAGGAAGCCCAGCAGACGCTGCCCGCTCTGCACCGACAGCTGCAGGAGGACCAGCAGGCCAAGAACAAGATGGTGGTGCGTTCACAGCTCAGAAAGCATCACGACATTGCACACCACTCTTATCTTAGGTACATACATGTTGAATGTAAGGTGGAGCTCATTCAGTGTTGGTACGTATTTTGAGACGATGAAATGACTTGGATATTTATTGCATTTTATACATTTGTCCATCAGTTTCCACATCAACAAGTTCAATGTAAAGACACAAGGAGAGGGCGACATTGTTTTCATTTTAACACTAGGGGTCACTATTAGGCAGAATGTTTTAATCCTACATATGAATTGGATTTATCATGAGACACTTGTTTGGAGGAGAAAATAGCTTTACGGAAGAGGATTGGGGCCAAATGTACAAAAAACTAAATTGAGATCTGATCAAAAGTTATTTTGGGATTTGAGTCAGAATTATGATTTGAAAAAACAGACTCTTTTTTACCTTTTGAGTTTTGCTGTTTTAGCTGTATGGGTATTTCCGTGTAATTACGGTACACTAGGAGCAACTCAGACTGGAGTGATTCTCCTTGTATTTGGACCCATACTTGGCCAATAAAGCTGATTCTTGTTCTGTGTCTGCCAGGCGAGTCGAGCTCGAGTGAAGCTCATGGATCAGGAGCTCAGAGATCTGACCGTGGAGCACGAGCTGTTGCTGCAGGCCTTCGAAAAGGTAAACATCACATGATCTACCTTCATCCCCAGAGGTGGGAAGTAGTGGAGTACAAATACTTTGTTACTGTACTTAAGTACTTTTTTCTGGTATCAGTACTTTACTCCACTACTTATTTTTCTGACGACTTTTTACATTTTGAACACTAATACCTGTACTTTCTACTTTTTACATGTTGAACACAAATACCTGTACTTTCTACTTCTTACATGTTGAACACAAATACCTGTACTTTCTACTTCTTACATGTTGAACTCAAATACCTGTACTTTCTACTTCTTACATGTTGAACACAAATACCTGTACTTTCTACTTTTTACATGTTGAACACAAATACCTGTACTTTCTACTTCTTACATGTTGAACACAAATACCTGTACTTCTACTTCTTACATGTTGAACACAAATACCTGTACTTTCTACTTCTTACATGTTGAACCTAGATACCTGTACTTTCTACTTCTTACATGTTGAACACAAATACCTGTACTTTCTACTTCTTACATGTTGAACACAAATACCTGTACTTTCTACTTCTTACATGTTGAACACAAATACCTGTACTTCTACTTCTTACATGTTGAACACAAATACCTGTACTTTCTACTTCTTACATGTTGAACCTAGATACCTGTACTTTCTACTTCTTACATGTTGAACACAAATACCTGTACTTTCTACTTCTTACATGTTGAACCCAAATACCTGTACTTTCTACTTCTTACATGTTGAAACATACCTGTACTTTCTACTTCTTACATGTTGAACCTAGATACCTGTACTTTCTACTTCTTACATGTGAACACAAATACCTGTACTTTCTACTTCTTACATGTTGAACACAAATACCTGTACTTTCTACTTTTTACATGTTGAACACAAATACCTGTACTTTCTACTTCTTACATGTTGAACACAAATACCTGTACTTCTACTTCTTACATGTTGAACACAAATACCTGTACTTTCTACTTCTTACATGTTGAACACAAATACCTGTACTTTCTACTTCTTACATGTTGAACACAAATACCTGTACTTTCTACTTCTTACATGTTGAACACAAATACCTGTACTTCTACTTCTTACATGTTGAAACAAATACCTGTACTTTCTACTTCTTACATGTTGAACCTAGATACCTGTACTTTCTACTTCTTACATGTTGAACACAAATACCTGTACTTTCTACTTCTTACATGTTGAACACAAATACCTGTACTTTCTACTTCTTACATGTTGAACCCAAATACCTGTACTTTCTACTTCTTACATGTTGAACACAAATACCTGTACTTTCTACTTCTTACATGTTGAACTCAAATACCTGTACTTTCTACTTCTCACATGTTGAACTCAAATACCTGTACTTTCTACTTCTTACATGTTGAACCCAAATACCTGTACTTTCTACTTCTACATTAACAAATACCTGTACTTTCTACTTCTTACATGTTGAACCCAAATACCTGTACTTTCTACTTCTTACATGTTGAACACAAATACCTGTACTTTCTACTTCTTACATGTTGAACTCAAATACCTGTACTTCTACTTCTCACATGTTGAACTCAAATACCTGTACTTTCTACTTCTTACATGTTGAACCCAAATACCTGTACTTTCTACTTCTTACATGTTGAACACAAATACCTGTACTTTCTACTTCTTACATGTTGAACCCAAATACCTGTACTTTCTACTTCTTACATGTTGAACACAAATACCTGTACTTCTACTTCTTACATGTTGAACTCAAATACCTGTACTTTCTACTTCTCACATGTTGAACTCAAATACCTGTACTTTCTACTTCTTACATGTTGAACCAAATACCTGTACTTTCTACTTCTTACATGTTGAACACAAATACCTGTACTTTCTACTTCTTACATGTTGAACACAAATACCTGTACTTTCTACTTCTTACATGTTGAACACAAATACCTGTACTTTCTACTTTTACATGTTGAACCCAAATACCTGTACTTTCTACTTCTTACATGTTGAACTCAAATACCTGAACTTTCTACTTCTTACATGTTGAACTCAAATACCTGTACTTTCTACTTCTTACATGTTGAACTCAAATACCTGTACTTTCTACTTCTCTCATTTTCCAAACAGCTGGTTCCTTTAGTCTGAATGTGTGTTTGGTGGCGTGATCATTATTCTTCAGAGTCATTGCGTGCCTATTGATTTGAACACGATCCGTGTATCCATCACTTCCTGGTCTTCTCTAAAGAAGAGGGACCAATGGAAACGTTGTCATGTTGCCGTTGTTCAGCATGGAAACATTCATTAGCTAACAATGACATTATTGTTCTATTAATATAAAGGGAGGTCAGGTACTCTTTAAAACAGCTGCTAGTTATGGGTACTTTTTACTGAAGTACATTTTGAAGCCTCTTTACTTTTACTTGAGTAAAGAAGTTTAGTCAGTACTTCTACTTTCACCAGAGTATTTAAACACGAGTATCTGTACTTCTACTTGAGTAAAGGATGTGAGTACTTTGCCACCTCTGGTCCTCCCCGGGCTTTACAGTAGGTATTCATGTGAATGTGTTTCTCTGCAGGTTCTGCAGGAGCGAGATGATCTCCTGCAGAACCAGACGCAGACCCTGCTGGACGTGCAGCAGCGCAGCGGGCTGAAGCAGCTGCTGCTGGAGGGAAGATGGCGGCGCTGACAGAGACTGTGGAGAAGAAAGAAGCTCAGCTCTGCGCCGCTCTCTCAGCCTCTAAAGTCACACAAACTGCAGGGGCAGCGCAGCGACCAGAGTGGAGGTACGAGGTTATGAACATGTTTCATCCCACAGGCCATAAGACTGTTGAAAGAACGGCCATCTGTCTGCAACTTATATATATCTCAATATTCCAATTACTGTATATAGACTATTTGCACTGTTTCTACTATATTATATTTCATTTCATTGCACTATTATCTGTTGTAGTGTGTTGCACTGTGGCCTCAGATCTTCATTGTCATAACTGTAGCTCTGCACACGCCTTGAACCTTGAACCAGTTTTATTTGTGCAGGAGATAAACGTGCATTAAAAAAACAGAACACGTGCAATACGAAAATCCTTAAAATAGTGATACAAACTTCACCATTCCTTGTTGTTTTGACCAACCTTATGTCATTTTATTTTATAAGAACAAATAAAATTAGGTTAAAATCATGAAATATGTATTAAAAAAAGGCTATTATCAAAAAAGTTGCTTGTTACAGTTAAGTCTTCACGTCAGCTTAATATGAAAAATGACTTAACTCTTGAGTAACTGCTACACTTTAAAACTGCACTCCACTACTCATCACACCTGTAATATATTTACATTTCAATTAAAACTTTTAAATTCATACAATGCAGTGAGACTTGAGACTCTGCAATCGCTCTCCTTCGTAATTAAGATTTTTTAATTTGTGTTCGAGCTTCAAGTAGAAACATCTGTTTCTTCTTGCAGGATCTATTGGAGTCCAAACAGGTCACCATCGACGACCTTCAGGGAGGCTTGGCTCGGGATTGTAAGGTCAGTTATCTCAAAAGGGTTTCATTATTTAAAGCTATTAAACCTATTATGCAAAATCCACTTCTTCATGTCTCTTCTACATCAACATGTGTCCCTCTTCTTCATGTCTCTTCTACATCACCATGTGTCCCTCTTCTCCATGTCTCTTCTACATCAACATGTGTCCCCTCTTTCCATGTCTCTTCTACATCAACATGTGTCCCCTCTCTTCATGTCTCTTCTACATCAACATGTGTCCCCTCTTCTTCATGTCTCTTCTACATCAACAGTGTCCCCTCTTCTCCATGTCTCTTCTACATCAACATGTGTCCCCTCTTCTTCATGTCTCTTCTTCATCAACATGTGTCCCCTCTTCTTCATGTCTCTTCATCAACATGTGTCCCCTCTTCTTCATGTCTCTTCTACATCAACATGTGTCCCCTCTTCTTCATGTCTCTTCATCAACATGTGTCCCCTCTTCTTCATGTCTCTTCATCATCATGTGTCCCCTCTTCTTATGTCTCTTCTACATCAACATGTGTCCCCTCTTCTTCATGTCCTTCTACATCAACATGTGTCCCCTCTTCTTCATGTCTCTCATCAACATGTGTCCCCTCTTCTCATGTCTCTTCTACATCAACATGTGTCCCCTCTTCTTCATGTCTCTTCATCAACATGTGTCCCCTCTTCTTCATGTCTCTTCATCAACATGTGTCCCCTCTTCTAATGTCTCTTCTACATCAACATGTGTCCCCTCTTCTTCATGTCTCTTCTACATCAACATGTGTCCCTCTTCTTCATGTCTCTTCTACATGAACATGTGTCCCCTCTTCTTCATGGACATGTGTCCCCTCTTCTTCATGTCTCCTACATCAACATGTGTCCCCTCTTCTTCATGTCTCTTCTACATGAACATGTGTCCCTCTTCTTCATGGACATGTGTCCCCTCTTCTTCATGTCTTCTACATCAACATGTGTCCCCTCTTCTTCATGTCTCTTCTACATGAACATGTGTCCCTCTTCTTCATGGACATGTGTCCCCTCTTCTTCATGTCTCTTCTACATGAACATGTGTCCCCTCTTCTACATCAACATGTGTCCCCTCTTCTTCATGTCTCTTCTACATCAACATGTGTCCCCTCTTCTTCATGTCTCTTCATCAACATGTGTCCCCTCTTCTTCATGTCTCTTCTACATGAACATGTGTCCCCTCTTACACAACATGTGTCCCCTCTTCTTCATGTCTCTTTTCATCAACATGTGTCCCCTCTCTTCATGTCTCTTCTACATGAACATGTGTCCCCTCTTCTTCATGGACATGTGCCCCTTCTTTCATGTCTCCTCTACATCAACCTGTGTCCCCTCGTCTTCATGTCTCTTCTACATCAACATGTGTCCCCTCTTCTTCATGTCTTTTCTACATCAACATATGTCCCCTCTTCTTCATGTCTCTTCTACATCACCATGTATCCCCTCTTCTTCATGTCTCTTCTACATGAACATGTGTCCCCTCTTCTTCATGTCTCCTCTACATCAACCTGTGTCCCCTCTTCTTCAGTCTCTTCTACATCAACATGTGTCCCCTCTTCTTCATGTCTCTCCTACATCAACATGTGTCCTCTCTTCTTCATGTCTCTTCTACATCAACATGTGTCCCCTCTTCTTCATGTCTCTCTACATCAACATGTGTCCCCTCTTCTTCATGTCTCTTCTACACCAACATGTGTCCCCTCTTCTTCATGTCTCTCTACATCAACATGTGTCCCCTCTTCTGCATGTCTCTTCTACATCACCATGTGTCCCTCTTCTTCATGTCTCTCTACATGAACATGTGTCCCCTCTTCTTCATGGACATGTGTCCCCTCTTCTTCATGTCTCTCTACATCAACATGTGTCCCCTCTTCTTCATGTCTCTCTACATCATGTGTCCTCTCTTCTTCATGTCTCTTCTACATCAACATGTGTCCCCTCTTCTTCATGTCTCCTACATCAACATGTGTCCCCTCTTCTTCATGTCTCTTCTACATCACCATGTGTCCCCTCTTCTTCATGTCTCTTCTACATGAATGTGTCCCCTCTTCTTCATGGACATGTGTCCCCTCTTCTTCATGTCTCTTCTACATCAACATGTGTCCACTCTTCTTCATGTCTCTTCTACATCAACATGTGTCCCCTCGTCTTCATGTCTCTTCTACATCAACATGTGTCCCCTCTTCTTCATGTCTCTTCTACATCAACATGTGTCCCCTCTTCTCTATGTCTCTTCTACATCAACATGTGTCCCTCTTCTCTATGTCTCTTCTACATCAACATGTGTCCCCTCTTCTCCATGTCCCCTCTTCTCTATGTCTCTTCTACATCAGCATGTGTCCCCTCTTCTCTATGTCTCTTCTACATCAACATGTGTCCCCTCTTCTTCATGTCTCTTCTACATCAACATGTGTCCACTCTTCTTCATGTCTCTTCTACATCAACATGTGTCCCCTCGTCTTCATGTCTCTTCTACATCAACATGTGTCCCCTCTTCTTCATGTCTCTCTACATCAACATGTGTCCCCTCTTCTTAGTCTCTTCTACATCAACATGTGTCCCCTCTTCTCTATGTCTTTCTACATCAACATGTGCCCTTTCTCTATGTCTCTTCTACATCAACATGTGTCCCTCTTCTCTATGTCTCTTCTACATCAACATGTGTCCCCTCTTCTCATGTCTCTTCTACATCAACATGTGTCCCCTCTTCTCTATGTCTCTTCTACATCAACATGTGCCATGTCTCTTCTACATCAACATGTGTCCCCTCTTCTTCATGTCTCTTCTACATCAACATGTGTCCCCTCTTCTTCATGTCTCTTCTACATCAACATGTGTCCCCTCTTCTTCATGTCTCTTCTACATCAACATGTGTCCCCCTTCTCATGTCTCTTCTACATCAACATGTGTCCCTCTGTGGAAAGAGACTCTGAAAGTTTCAGGAACAAAGATTTTCTCTCTTTTGATCCATTGCTATAAAAACGTGTCTGAAAATGAGCTGATCAGATTTGGCCACTTTATGATGTCATAACGATGTTGTTGTTGAGTAACCATAGCCAATCAGCAACCAAGGTAAACCCCCCCCCCCCATCACTGAATCTCCTCCTAGAGCACCATTGAGTTCTTTTAACCAAATGTCTCTCAGAGGGCGTGGGGAGGGGCTCCTTATTTCATCTAAAGTAACAGACAGAGAATCAGCACTTTGGAAGCAGGGCTGAAACAGAGGGGATTATGGGTAATGGCTGCAATGATCTGTTTGGTGTTTCAGCCAATCAGAGACAGGTTCTGTATATATATGAGACCTGTAATATAGTGATGATGAACAGTGAATAGGGGACCTTAAAGGTATGAGAGTATTCCCAGTCAGCTGAGAGAAGTAACCATGTGACCTGCAGGAGTACGACGAGCTACTGAGGAGCTGCCAGGAGAAGACGAGGTCTTGGGGGTCGACTTCCCCTTCAGGACCCTCAAGCGCTGATCCTGGGGCAAGGACTCTCCGGGGACTAAAAACACCAAAGACTTCACTTCACTTCTCTACCTCCGTCTCATTTCATAACTTCCCTAAAGATAATATGTACTGGCTTAAAAGTTCTAGAGCAGCCACTTCCAAACATACAGGGGTGTGATTTCAACGCACAAACTAATCCAGAACGAGCTCCATTTTGTCAGGAGTGTGTGAGTGTGTGAGAGTGGGAGTGTGAGTGTGAGTTTGAAAGCTAGGTGAATAAGTGAGCTTTGAGAGATTGTGAAGGGTTCAAGAGGGTGGCCTTTCGGATGTGACTGAAGGGAGATCCAGAGATACGTTACACAACCTACTTACTGTTGACTTTATACACAATGAACATAATGCTGACTTCACAAAGTGATGAAACTGCAGCTCACTGAGGATTTTCTAAATGTTTTTAAACTAAAATATAAAATGTGCTTTCTGAGGTTCTTTATTTGGTTATCAAACCGTCCTGCTGCTAAGAATGAATGTGTTTCTATTGATGCTGATGGTGAGGAGTGTTTGAGGTCAACTCCAAATCACAACTTCAATCTAATGTTAAAACGACAATAAAGAATATTTCTGTCTTATTTGTGACTTTCTTAAATGTCGTTAAAGAAGCCCCATTATGCTTTTCGGGGTTTTCCGTTTAGTGCAGTTTGTTATAGAAAGGTTTGTGTGCATGTGAATGGTCTGCAATTGGACTCCTGGTTTACTTCCTGAACAAAGTGACATCACTCTGTAACCCTTGCGCTCTATTGGCTAGAACACCAACACATTGTACGTGATAGGCTAAGGCGGGAGCGGGACAACTCTAAGCGGTTGACCAACAACATTTTTACGCTAGGCATTTGTATGCTTTAACTAAATATATGTAATTTTATAAAACGGACAAGTCAAATCAAGACTCTGATTGGTTCTAGCCGTGATATAATGAGCGTATATCACGGGTAGAATTGTAGTTACTTTCACAACAAGTCGTATCCCTCCGCGTCGGAGAAAAGCTACAACCGTACGAAACTAACTAACAAAGCTTAAGATGGAACATGTACGGGATAATGTCTCAAACCTTTCCTTTGACAGTTCTCTTCACACATTGAAAGCGAAAGTAATCGCCTCTGGTTTAGGTCACAGCAAACATTGTCGAAATAGGAAAAGATCCGGCAGGTGCTTCACGAGGAATGAAAAGAGTCCACGCAGTCGGAGGTTGTTGTACATTCCCTTTACTGACATTCATGCCAATAGTTCACATTGCATACAAGCATATCATTAGAAAAACTATGCACATCGACATTTACAATCTATTTACACACACAGTGTGGCGTATGACAAAAGCAGTCCGTGGTCAGACGGCAAATTAAACTCCACGAGTGTCAAAAACAAAACGTTCAAACAGCGAGCGGCAAACAGTGAGCAGGAAGACTTCAGGATCACATGATGGGTCTTGGAAATAAAATCAGCTCGGGAATATAAGTGTTGAGCTGCCGGAGGAAAGGTGTTCCTGTGATGGAGTTTGTCTGGTGTCATTACAGTAAGAATCGAAGAGTAAAAGTGTGTTTGACTACGTGATGATTTGAAGAGAGAAGTGAGTAAGTTAACTAAACACCATCACTTTCTGGGATCAGGTTTCCATGGTTTATTATTCCTACATAAAGTGGGTAATGACTTGTTAAAGCATAAGAACGCTTACAAGGAACAAACTCAGAAACACTTTCCCTTCTCAAACACTTACTTTACTTACAGGTCACAAAATGCAAATGTAAAAAAAAATGTTGTCTTGTATCTTTGGGATTATTCCACGTTTGGCAATTATATATAAATTGAACTTCACTCCTGCTTGGACCATATAAAGTGTGGCACTGATATAACATGTAAAGAAAGCCTGTCAGATGGCACCGATATGATCTAAGTGCATATCAGTTTAAATGGGAACCAAAATATGAATCTAGAGACTCTAGCTGTGGTTTTAACAGTGTAACCGCAGCAGGCGACACATATCATAACTTGTTACTGGTTGTTGTTTTAGCTTCACTTTAGAGTTCAGCTTAAGTGCATTTGCTTTGAGTAATATCTGCTCGTCGCCAACTTCAAACAGTGACAGGAAAGAAAACAGTCTGACAACAAGAGAACTGTGTTTTTTTGGGACTTTAGCTTCAGATATACATTACGCCTTGCCATGCTAATATTTAGTCTGTCTCTTGTTGCTACAGCACGATGGAGGAATTCCAGCTTTACTTTGACTTGTTTTCTGTGACCTGAAGCGAACACACAGACTAGCATTTAACGGTTTAATGTTTATTATCCCGCTTCAGTCTAACATCCGTTTCCTGAGTGCAAAGTAATGTCAGTAAACAAAGGATTATGTGATCTACTGTCAAAGTAGTGTTCAGTCTGTCATAGCTGTTCTCTCAACAACTCAAGGTCCATCATGTGTTTGAACTAAAATACATATTTCTATTCCTTTTTCTCTTAATACAGTCGTTCATAAATCTATAAAATGTGAAAAATGAGTGAAAAATGCCCAACATAATTTCCCAGAATCTAAGTTAACGTCTTAAAAATGCATTATTTCGTTTAACAGCGACTAACAGTCATATATATCCTGTATAATGATATTTAGCAGTGAAAAACAGCAAATCTTCGCGTTTAAGAAGCTGAAATGTGTGGTGTTTTTGTATCATATATTACTTTGTTGCTGAGGAACCGTTTAGTTGATCATCTTTTGTTCAGCAGGTGATAAAAACACAGCTTTTTTTTTTACTTTTAGAGTTGCAAAACGGTCATGAGTTTCTATAAATATCGTACCTGCGTGTTAATATATTTAGTCTAGCCGTGTATTGCCGTAACATAGTTTAAATGAAACTCTTGAAAGACAGCTCTGAGTCCCCTCCTCTTCCTCTGAGCAGCACCTGGTTTCAGATCGAGGAAACTGACCTGCAAGCTTTTCCTTCTTTGACCCTCCGAGGCGATTCTCTCTGGAGAAAAAGGCACCGAGCTGTTTTTCCTGTTGGTTCTTTGGAGGAGGTTTCTTCTTGGTCATCCGGTGCCGTGGCTGCTGTGCTCGAAGACGCCCTTCTTGAAGAACGGATAGAACTCACCGATGGCGTGTTTGCTGAGATGGAAATGGCCGTTAGCGTCGGCTCTGAGAGGCGAGCCGCACGACGACAGCATCACTCTGAACAGGCTCCTCAGGTAACGCTGTGAAAACAACAGTGTTAGACTTTATTAGTCAGTTTATTGAATATGTCAGAAACAAAACAAACAACAATAATAATTATAATAGTGAGAAGCAAAACAAAACGTTCAAGGTACAAATAAAGAAATTAAAAATTCTCAAATAGTCTGTCATGTTCAACAGGGGCAAGAAGAAGCTTAAAAATGTTCCTGGTCCCCCTCTAGCGTACATTCATCAGCATCCGTGATATTGGATTCATTGTTTCAACAAATAATTTTTTGTACAAAACCACAAATAAATTACTTTTACAACGAAAAGAAATAACACGTATGAGTTCACAGACTTCAGGACTAGAGGTAGAACAAATAATCGGGCGGCCATTCTGAAAACATTCTGCATTGATCGAAACCTGCGATTACAAGATCAATGTATTTATTTATGATAGTCACACTGAGACACCACGGCCAACTAAAACTGTGATTTCTATTCATGAAAATGTGCCAAATAAAGGGGGATGTTGCACTAAATCTTAACTACTTAAATGTATTTAAGTGTAATGTGTTTCTTTTCACACCTTATATGACAGCCATCTTAATGTTTTTATGAAGCGATGTGTGCAGAAATGTACTGAGTAAATGAAGTGCACGGCAGAATTTACCAAAGTAAACAGAAGACTAAAAAGCGGAAAATACATTTAAATGATGTTTGTTTAGTAGTTCAGCACTTTTATGTCTCTTATTATTACTAAAATCTTATATTTTCATCTCATGGAAAACACGTACGATATCTGCATCACTTATGGAAACACCTCACTGCCTACTAGTTTCAGACCTCTAACAGTTCTGTTCCCTAGAACACACAGTGGTTTTATCTTTCACGTGTAATTCAAACTGTAAAAATCTCAATTTTTGTCTACTGATTAATAGGCACCCCCCCCCCTCCTTTTATTGTATATTTAGTTTTTGTCTTTGTACTGTTTTATTATTATTTATTTTTGTTTTGTCCTGTTAGTCTGCACAACACTCTCTTACATCTGGGCACATGGTCTGCTTTGGTTATAATTATGATTTAAATATTGTCCGCCTCCAAGTGAAGATGTATGGCTTGATGATCAATAGTAGGGACTAAGCTGAACACTAGTAGGTTTGAACTGTTGTTGAACTGTTGTAACTGTGGTTCCTATCAATGTACCACATGTCTTTTCTATGTATCTTCAATAAAAATATATTTAAAATAATAAATAAAAGATGTCTTGCCTCTAAGTGATTCCGGCGTTCAGCGACCATCCGCTCGTCTCTGTTTCCAAACAGTTTCTTGGGAGGGAACTCGAGAGCCGCCAGCTGAAACAAACAGAGACTTCTGAGTGACACTAAACACGTGTGACCCGGACAAAGTGACTCGACAGACTCAATACTTGTAAAATAAATCAAACTCTCTCTCTCTCTCTCACCTCTGGGTATTTCAACTTCAGGCTCTTGTGCATTTCCCGGAAGCGAGTGTAGCGTCTGAACACGGCCCACATCTCATCCCCCACAGTGATCTGAACGTGGAGAGAGAAACGCTTCATGTAAGTCTATCAAAAAAGTACACCCAAGGTTTCAGTGTTAAAAAAAAAATGAAATCTTGAGTATTTCACACTTAAAGCCTAATTGAGTGAATCTCTAAATATAATGGTATACCGTATTACACCCTCAGTAATAAACATTCATTTTAACCGCATTTCCAACAACTGAACTGAAATGAATAGAGACAAATGTATTTAAAGGTAGGGTGGGTAAGAATGGAGAAACCAGCTCTTCTACATCAACATGTGTCCCCTCTTCTTCATGTCTCTTCTACATCAACCTGTGTCCCCTCTTTTTCATGTCTCTTCTACAACAACATGTCCCCTCTCTTCATGCTCTCTACATCAACATGTGTCCATTCTTCTTCATGTCTCTTCTACATCAACCTGTGTCCCCTCTTCTTCATGTCTCTTCTACATCAACCTGTGTCCCCTCTTCTCCATGTCTCTTCTACATCAACATGTGTCCCCTCTTCTTCATGTCTCTTCTACAACAACATGTCTCCTCTTCTTCATGTCTCTTCTACATCAACATGTGTCCCCTCTTCTTCATGTCTCTTCTACATCAACCTGTGTCCCCTCTTCTCCATGTCTCTTCTACATCAACCTGTGTCCCCTCTTCTTCATGTCTCTTCTACATCAACCTGTGTCCCCTCTTTTTCATGTCTCTTCTACAACAACATGTCCCCTCTTCTTCATGTCTCTTCTACATCAACATGTGTCCCCTCTTCTTCATGTCTCTTCTACATCAACCTGTGTCCCCTCTTCTTCATGTCTCTTCTACATCAACCTGTGTCCCCTCTTCTCCATGTCTCTTCTACATCAACATGTGTCCCCTCTCTTCATGTCTCTTCTACATCAACATGTGTCCCCTCTTCTTCATGTCTCTTCTACATCAACCTGTGTACCCTCTTCTTCATGTCTCTTCTACATCAACCTGTGTCCCTCTTCTTCATGTCTCTTCTACATCAACATGTGTCCCCTCTTCTTCATGTCTCTTCTACATCACATGTGTCCCCCTCTTCTCATGTCTCTTCTACATCAACGAATGTTGGTCCCCTCTTCTTCTCCATGTCTCTTCTACATCAACATGTGTCCCCTCTTCTTCATGTCCTCTTCTACATCAACATGTGTCCCCTCTTCTTCATGGTCTCTTCTACATAAACATGTGTCCACTCTTCTTCATGTCTCTTCTACATCAACCTGTGTCCCCTCTTCTTCATGTCTCTTCTACATCAACCTGTGGCCCCTCTTCTTCATGTCTCTTATACATCAACCTGTGTCCCTCTTCTTCATGTCTCTTCTACATCACATGTGTCCCTCTTCTTCATGTCTCTTCTACATCAACATGTGTCCCCTCTTCTTCATGTCTCTTCTACATCAACATGTGTCCCCCGCTTTCTTCATGTCTCTTCTACATCAACAGGTGTCCCCTCTTCTTCATGTCTCTTCTACATCAAACATGTGTCCCCTCTTCTTCATGTCTCTTCTACATCAACATGTGTCCCCTCTTCTTCATGTCTCTTCTACATCAACATGTGTCCCCTCTTCTTCATGTCTCTTCTACATCAACATGTGTCCC
Source organism: Harpagifer antarcticus (assembly GCA_902827135.1). Taxonomy (NCBI): domain Eukaryota; kingdom Metazoa; phylum Chordata; class Actinopteri; order Perciformes; family Harpagiferidae; genus Harpagifer; species Harpagifer antarcticus. The sequence goes on along the minus strand of CADEHL010001115.1, from coordinate 68,450 downwards.
CTCTTCTTCATGTCTCTTCTACATCAACATGTGTCCCCCTCTTCTTCATGTCTCTTCTACATCAACATGGTCCCCTCTTCTTCATGTCTCTTCTACATCAACATGTGTCCCCTCTTCTTCATGTCTCTTCTACATCAACATGTGTCCCCTCGTCTTCATGTCTCTTCTACATCAGCATGTGTCCCCCTCTTCTTCATGTCTCTTCTACATCAACATGTGTCCCCTCTTCTTCATGTCTCTTCTACATCAACATGTGTCCCCTCTTCTTCATGTCTCTTCTACATCAACATGTGTCCCCTCTTCTTCATGTCTCTTCTACATCAACATGTGTCCCCTCTTCTTCAGTGTCTCTCTACATCAACATGTGTCCCCACGTCTTACGGTCTTCTACATCACATGTGTCCCCTCTTCTTCATGTCTTCTAATCCAACATGTGTCCCCTCTTCTTCATGTCTCTTCTACATCAACATGTGTCCCCTCTTCTTCATGTCTCTTCTACATCACATGGTGTCCCCTCTTCTTCATGTCTCTTTACATCAATCATGTGTCCCTCTTCTTCATGTCTCTTCTACATCAACATGTGTCCCCTCTTCTTCATGTCTCTTCTACATCAACATGTGTCCCCTCTTCTTCATGTCTCTTCTACATCAACATGTGTCCCCTCTTCTTCATGTCTCTTCTACATCAACATGTGTCCACTCTTCTTCATGTCTCTTCTACATCAACAGGTGTCCCCTCTTCTTCATGTCTCTTCTACATCAACATGTGTCCCCTCTTCTTCATGTCTCTTCTACATCAACATGTGTCCCCTCTTCTTCATGTCCTTCTACATCAACATGTGTCCCCTCTTCTTCATGTCTCTTCTACATCAACATGTGTCCCCTCTTCTTTTCATGTCTCTTCTACATCAACATGTGTCCCCTCTTCTTCATGTCTCTTCTACATCACATGTGTCCCCTCTTCTTCATGTCTCTTCTACATCAACATGTGTCCCCTCTTCTTCATGTCTCTTCTACATCAACATGTGTCCCCTCTTCTTCATGTCTCTTCTACATCAACATGTGTCCCCTTTTTCTCTTCTACATCAACATGTGTCCCCTCTTCTTCATGTCTCCTACATCAACATGTGTCCCCTCTTCTTCATGTCTCTCTACATCAACATGTGTCCCCTCTTCTTCATGTCTCTTCTACATCAACATGTGTCCCCTCTTCTTCATGTCTCTTCTACATCAACATGTGTCCCCTCTTTTCATGTCTTCTACATCAACATGTGTCCCTCTCTTCATGTCTCTTCTACATCAACATGTGTCCCCTCTTCTTCATGTCTCTTCTACATCAACATGTGTCCCCTCTTCTTCATGTCTCTTCTACATCAACATGTGTCCCCTCTTCTTCATGTCTCTTCTACATCAACATGTGTCCCCTCTTCTTCATGTCTCTTCTACATCAACATGTGTCCCCTCTTCTTCATGTCTCGTCTCCCCTACATCAACATGTGGTCCCCTCTCTTCATGTCTCTCCTACATCAACATGTGTCCCCTCTTCTTCATGTCTCTTCTACATCAATATGTGTCCCCTCTTCTTCATGTCTCTTCTACATTAATATGTGTCCCCTCTTCTTCATGTCTCTTCTACATTAACATGTGTCCCCTCTTCTTCATGTCTCTTCTACATCAACATGTGTCCCATCTTCTTCATGTCTCTTCTACATCAACATGTGTCCCCTCCCCCTCGTCTTCTTCATGTCTCTTCTATATCAACATGTGTCCCCCTCTTCTTCATGTCTCTCTACATCACATGTGTCCCCTCTATTCATGTCTCTTCTACAAGTCAACATGTGTCCCCTCTTCTTCATGTCTCTTCTACATCAACATGTGTCCCCTCTTCTTCATGTCTCTTCTACATCAAACATGTGTCCCCCCCTCTTCTTCATGTCTCTTCTACATCAACAATGTGTCCCCTCTTCTTCATGTCTCTTCTAACATCAACATGTGTCCCCTCTTCTTCATGTCTCTTCTACATCAACATGTGTCCCCTCTTCTTCATGTCTCTTCTACATCAACATGTGTCCCCCTCTTCTTCATGTCTCTCCTACTTCAACATGTGTCCCCTCTTCTTCATGTCTCTCCTACATCAACATGTGTCCCCTCTTCTTCATGTCTCTTCTACATCAACATGTGTCCCCTCTTCTTCATGTCTCTTCTACATCAATATGTGTCCCCTCTTCTTCATGTCTCTTCTACATTAACATGTGTCCCCTCTTCTTCATGTCTCTTCTACATCAACATGTGTCCCCTCTTCTTCATGTCTCTTCTACATCAACATGTGTCCCCTCTTCTTCATGTCTCTTCTACATCAAACATGTGTCCCCTCTTCTTCATGTCTCTCCTACATCAACATGTGTCCCACTCTTCTTCATGTCTCTCCTACATCAACATGTGTCCCCTTTTCTTCATGTCTCTTCTACATCAAATGTGTTCCCCTCTTCTTCATGTCCTCTTCTACATCAATATGTGTCCCTCTTCTTCATGTCTCTTCTACATTAACATGTGTCCCCTCTTTCTTCATGTCTCTTCTACATCAACATGTGTCCCCTCTTCTTCATGTCTCTTCTACATCAACATGTGTCCCCTCTTCTTCATGTCTCTTCTACATCAACATGTGTCCCCTCTTCTTCATGTCTCTCCTACATCAACATGTGTCCCCTCTGTGGAAAGAGACTCTGAAAGTTTCAGGAACAAAGATTTTCTCTCTTTTTGATCCATTTCTATAAAAACCTGTCTGAAAATGAGCTGATCAGATTTTGGCCACTTTATGATGTCACAATGTTTTTTGTCTTGTGTAACCATTAGCCAATCACCAACCAAGGTAACCCCCCCCCCCCCCTCCCCCCCCCATCACCTGAATCTCCTCCTAGAGCACCATTGTGTTCTTTGTAACCAAATGTCTCTCAGAGGGGCGTGGGGAGGGGCTCCTTATTTTCATCTAAAGTAACAGACAGAGAATCAGCACTTTGGAAACAGGGCTGAAACAGATCATTGCAGCATTACCCATAATCCCCTCTGTTTGGTGTTTCAGCCAATCAGAGACATGTTCTGTATATATTTGAGACCTGTAATATATTGATGAAAAACAGTAGAATAGGGGACCTTTAAGTCCTGAACTCACTTTCACCTCGAACTGAAAGTGCTCGTCCTTCCCCTGCCCGCGGAGAACGTAACGAGGAATGCTAATTTTAACGGGTTCCTGAAGGTCGTCGGAGCTCGTCCCGGAGCGACACACCAGATGCTGCAGAGGAAATCACCGGTAGATAAAAGACGAGGAAAGAAGAGAAGAACAAGAAAGGAAGTGGAGAGTAAAGGGTGACTCAGAAAACATTATTATGAACCATTTTCTTTTTACTTGAATGGTGTATTTGAATAATAAGAATCACTGAGAGTTTAATCTTTATTATCCTGTTTATTAACAGTTAAAGGCACTTTAAACATTGCTGATTTAAATACATATTAAATCATATTTTATGTTTAATCACTTCTTATCATAAAGCATTTATTGAAGTAATTCGATCTATAATTAAAGTGCAGCTGCAAAATGTTCCCTTTAAACCATAAATGATTGCAAGGCAAACACAAATCAAGAATTGATTTAAAATAGTAGAAAGCAAAAAAAACATTGAAATTCAAAAGTACATTTATTATTTAAAACAACAAATAAACAACAGAAATTACAATAAATAATAATGAATATAAACCTAACATGATCTGTGCTTCTTCATTCAAAAGAAAATGTTTAGGACTTTGAGGCACAATGACGAAATCACAAAATAACATTGGAATATCTAAAATCATTTTAAATGCTTCGATTTTACTTTGACATTATAAATAATCATGTTTCCAGAAATGTCTCTCAACTCTTTTTCCGTCAACTTATTTAACACATCCCGAAACAATTATAGGTGACAGAATATCTTTCTTCATTTCAATTTCTTCCTTTGGGACGCAGTTAAGTACGTTGCATTTGTGACTTAATTCAAGTGAAACTGCCTTTAGGTGTTTAACTCAAGTACAAAGATGGTTTATCAAGATCTCCGCTTCTGAGCTACATCCAAAACATAACTTCCAGGAAACACCCCGACTGCTCAAATTGGTGATGGAGCACACGTCAGCCGAGCCTCGTCTGAACTCGATCTTATTCTCTCGCGTATTTGTTTTTCGACTTTTAAACGTGAAATCCACCACCAGGCAGTTGTCCGCCTTCCTCACGAACAGGCATCTGATTGTCTGATCGCCGGCAGAGTTTGAATGCCTGAAACTGAGGAATAGCAAGAAGCAGACTGGGATCCTCGTGGCACCGGGTGAAAGACACCGTCCTCCCGAAGAAGAACCACATGACTGTCTGTCAGGAGAAACTGATAAATGGCGTCTTTGTGCAAGCGGGGAACATCCTTGACTTTGACGCTGGTGTAGAGCAGAGGACGAATGTGTGCCAGAGAAGGTTTGCCAGGACCCTCCATGTTCCCGTGGACGATGTAGAGCAAGTCTGCGAGGATGCGCTTGAATCGGCAGGTGACTTTAAGTCCGTTATCCAGAACTATGTCAGGAATGTTTGACGTCCAATCCAAAAGAGAGAACCATGAGATCACCGGAGAGCAACGGGTGATCTTCAGTCCCTTCAGAGGACTTTCCCTGAGAAAGGACCTTCAGTAAAGCCTTACAGAAGTCCTGGGTCAGCTCTTTGCTGTGGGTAAAAACAACCAAGATGGTGTCTTCCGTGGAGCCAATTAGGCGAACGTGCTGTCCTGCCAAGCTAATCTGGACTATCTTGATTTCCAGGAGATTTAAATGGTGACGAATAGTTATGGTGTCGTCTGAATTTGCTTCACTTGACAGCACTATTATCTCCTTTTCGGTCAAAAGCAAGCACCCAGGCTTTGGTATCGGCTGCTTACTGTTGGCAGCTTTGAGCCAGAAGATACTCAAGAGCTTGTTGACTTTTCGAGGACTCAGAGATTCCAACTTTTCAAGCATCATCTGGGATGTAAAGGTCTGTAGCTCGGACAAGGCTGGAGGCAGCTGGACTAACTTTTGATAAAACACCTCAGGACATTGGTCTTTGAGAGACGACACAGAGCCTTCTGGCTATTCGGAGACGCCTGGGATTGTAGACATGCCGCAACTTTGTGGTAGACTTAGGGCGCAATCTTTGGACAGATCAACCAGACTGACTTTGTTTTCTTTGGCATCAAAACATGGTTGTGGCTCCGGTTGCATTCGGTTAATTAATGGCAGCTCTTTGGACATCATGGTCACATACTGAGAGACTACATCCTTCATTTCAGTCACTCGTATATTTCGAACGATTTCACTTGTGCCCTGTAGTGTTCTACTGGCGTCTTTGTACACTTCGGACAACTTTCCAGCAAAATAACCAAAACCATAGCCCCCGCTTGCTGCTACTTTCTCAGTTTTTGAATTAGCCTTATTTACGGACTCACTGATGTTCCCATTGACAGAGTTCTTCAAATTTGATGATTGACCATTGGGAAGGTCACCATCTTGTGCTATCCCTGTTTGGTGCTTGCTGGCTGTATCGTCAACCTTGTTATCGGGTTCACAGCAGGCAGAAGAGTTTCCTCCCTTATCAGGAATGTTTTTGTTTTCATCAAATCCGTTGTTCTCTGCATTTGCCGATGTGTCAAAAAGCTTGCGTTGTCCAATGTGACAGTGATCAGGTTTACAGACATCTTGGGCAACTTCTCCATGGGGTACTGTCACTCCATCCTGCCACAATTTGTCGTAGTGGACATATTTGTAAGGCACTTCCTCTTTTTTAATCAACTCTCCAGCTGATTCTACTTTTTCTTCTCTGTGAAGCTTTAAGAGGTCGTTCTCTGGTTCTTCCAACAGGTTTTTCTGGTTTTGAGGAGGGGAGTAAGCCTCAAGCTCCGGGGCAGGTAGGAAGCTAGACCCGAACTCGCAGGCTTTCTGTGTGCACAAGGGGGGAGTCCATGACTACATCGCCAAGAAGGACGTGAAGGAATTATACTGAAGTCCATAATCCAACCCATTGAGAATTACCATTTCCTCCATCACCAGGTGCACAGGCGAGTTGTAAGTGATTCAAAATTAACAGTGTAAAGAGGGTTGGCATGCAAATTAGGATGACAAGTGTACTGGGAATCTTTTAATTCTAAATAAATTAGGGAAAAGTAGCACTTGCAAATATTTCTTATCACTATAACCTTCCTGTGAGCACATCGATTGTCTTTACAGAACTATTTTTTTTTAGAACTATTCTACCCAGATTTAGTTTCACATAGTTTGAAATGAAGGACTTTGAGCTGAAATACATTGCATACATGTGTTTAGCTGTCTGTCTACTTTTCATTTATTTGTTTGCTACCATCCTAAAGAGGAGAATATGCTTTCTTCCCACTTTGCTTTCACCAATAACAACAAGAGTTGATCAACTTTCAAAACTGACTCCAATCCTAACAATTTGCTATTTAAATGTTTATCTCGTACTACTAAACTGGAATTATAAATGATGTGTACATCTGTAAATTCCTTTGTCTTACTAAATTAGATTGATTTTGGTCAATGATATGTGGAATCATTTTTTACATGCATGCGAGTCATTGTTTAAATGTAGCAGGTTTACAGATGTTAATTGATTTATTATGAAAAAGATAATTATCCCAATACTAAAATTAGACCTTTGTCTTACCTCATATTTGAGCCGTCTCGGATTCATGTTGTTCTGCTTTTCCTCATCCTGAAAACATTAAAACATTAATTATCAGTGTCACAAATACCAAACAAAAGCATTAGGTAGGTGCAAAATACCAAGTATAATGTTTTACTTTATATTCCAATTATACACCATGATGCCAGGAGAAAGGGACAAATGAAAGAAAACCCGGATGAGTTGAGATCAGGTGGAGAAGAACCCAATTAAAAGGGCAAACGATAGAACTGGCTGATATAAGTGTTAATGATTCGATCCATAATCATATTTGGGAGAGTCATGCAGATTTCAGAGCGGGGAAAGTCTCATTCAGAGCAGGTGGATCCTGGTCTTACCTCCTCTGTTAATCTAACAGAGCTACCGTCACTAGCTTCTTCCTCCTCCTGCGGGGTTAAAGAGCTAAATATCAGTTCTACACAGAGAAAGCCACTTCCACACTGGACCTGCTGGATTTCTTTACTTTACTTTTAACAACACAATATACATTTAAGAGCACAAATGAAGCCTCACCCAATGTGTTTCAGGAATAGAAGCCATATGAGGAGCAATACGTTTCTTTAAGCTGTTTCTTAACAACTACTGTAGAGCTTTAATTTAAAATCAACAAAAAGTTGTTGACATAGTGCACAAACAAATAGTGAATAGGTGGATACGTACAGTATACGCATAAAGACAGACAATTTCTTCCCGGAGGAATACATGCACTAAACTCCAGCTTGCACTGACACAATATATATATATATATATATATATATATATATATATATACACACACATATCCTTTTATACACATTCAAACATATTTATTTTTACCCGATATATTCCTGCACTTTAACTTTATCTGCATATTGAAATATGAATGCTTGCTGTTTGCATGTTGTACGTCTCTTGTTTTTTTTTTTGATGGCACCTTGAAAGAAGGAGTAGCTCTACTCATCTCATTGTACCTGAATAATGACAATAAAGGATTCTATTCTAAATGAAAACATGTCTACATACATACTGCATGTGAGTTTACTGGAATAACATAACATATTAATTAATAAGTGGATGTTTTTCTGTATGACTGATGTTAAGTATTCTGAGTAAAGGTCGGTGGGAAGAACAAGTTTATTTGTCAGCGGGTGTGAAAGATAAATTAATGCTGGGGTGAAAAGCAGTTCTTACCCTGAGAGATTCGCAGGAGAGCGACAGAGACAGATCCATGCTGCTGCCGCCGTTGAGAAGATTCATCTTGTGTAACCTCCGCTGGACTTCCTCTTCAATGTAGGCATTTATCCTGGATGATGGAGAACAAGTTTGAGTAACAATGTAAAGAAATACATGAAAAAACAATCGGTCTATAGAAAAATCAAGACTCTAATAAATCTACAATTTATTTGTGACAATATTTTAAAGGTCCCATGTCATGCTTTTCTGGTTATTACCCGTCCCCTTGTGCTATGAAGATTTTTCTGCATGTGAACGGGCTGCAGAGTCACAAACCCTCAAAGTACACTAGGGCTGTACACGAATATTCGACTATTCGAATATTCGTTCGTTGGCCAACTATTCGGGTTTCAATTTCATTATTCGGATATTCGTTTTTTTATTTTTTTTCCAAATTTTTTTTTTTTTCCCCTAAATGTATGCTATCAATAAAGGCGAATTTCCATATTCTTATACTATATTTATACTTTTGAATTGCACTGTTAAAATGCGGAAATATATACAATCTCAGCCTGTGCTCCTGACATCGCGTTCACTCACAGTCACGAACGCAAACGGCACGCTTCTCCTTGCTTCACCTCGCTTCACACACCTGAACACAAAATGCCGAAGACTCCAGCTGTGTGGGACCATTTTAAATTGGACGACGGTAAGAAGAAGGCAGTGTGCCAAATATGCGACAAGAAACTGGCCGGTGGCACAACAACTCTGAAAAGTCACCGGATGCTGTAAGTAGTAGCCTAGCTTAGCTTAGCTGTTGTCAAGTTGCCATGATGAAGCTGCGTTATCCGCCGTTTAAACAGTAACGTTACACATGATAAAATCGTGCTCTTACTATCCTTGGAAAATAGTTGCAAGCAAGCAACCGAATTGTTTTTTTATATTAGTTTTTCAATTTTATCCGAATAGTGAAAATAATAGGAGCGATGTGGGAACATCTGGGGCTAAGGCAATTATTGGCATACAGTTCGTTCATTTATTTTTCGTTCTTCATTTATTTAAATACCGTTTACTGTTTACGCCTATATCCCCGGCGCTGCACTGCGGCTGGGTTAAATGCAGAGGACACATTTAGTTTTAATGTATGCGAGTACTGAGACAATAAATAAATATAAATCGTAATAGTATGCTCTTTCTGCGCTTCTGCTTAACAGTGTGTTGTCAGGTGTCTCGGAGCGTGTTATGAAAAAAAATCTCCGCACCGAATATTCGAATATTCGCTGCTGATTACTACCGAATATCCGGAGCCCGAGAAATGGTATTCGGGACAGCCCTAAAGTACACCCTGTAGCGAGTAAAACTCTAACACAGAAAAGACCTGTCTGTGCTGCCCCAGAACGCCTCGTTGGAGATTTCTCTTTTTCCATTTTTTTCTTCTTGGGTATAGTGATGCAACATTATGTCCGCGGAGCCGTTACGTTCCTTCCTCACACTCACACACTCAATTTTTTCTCAGCTGCAGCTACGCGGATTTCTCAGCCTGAGACGGCGGGACGCGGCGAGGCTGTGAGTGTTGGTTTCGTGCCGTGTCTCGCTGTCTCGCAGACGGCCACCGGGCTCACAGGGAGGGGGGGGGGGGCAGGAGCTCCAACAAGCCGTGTAGGACAGAGAGTGAATACACATACTATACAGAGATGCTGTATGAGAAACCAATGTGAGTTTGGAACATTACACAATATAAATCTATCCTAGTAGACCTCAACAATGGAATTATGATCAGTAGAAATGGCACAACATGGGACCTTTAATATTGTTTTAAGTTTGGGGAATGCATAGAAGTTAGAAAACCCTGAAAATGTAAATGAGTAAGGATCATATTATAAGACATAAGACAGTTGTTGTTTATTAAAAAATAAAATATACTAAATATGAAGTTCAACAAGCCTTTGTTCTCGTCTTGCTTTTTTTAATTTGATAACTACATTTTTCGTTCGCAAAAAAGGGACAAAATATGATATTGTTAGTTACTTTGCGATGACTAAAAAGTCAAGTCTTCATTGACTACAAATCGATTAAGCTGAAGTTTTCTTTAAATAAGAGAATACGAAATTGCTTTTCCTGAACTAAAGACCGGATGATTCAATGTGACAACAATTAGAACATTTGAAAAGAAATAGCTAACAAAATGAAGTAAGGATCATAAAGACAGTTGCTCTTTGTTAATGAATAAAATATACTAAATATGAAGTTCAACAACCGTTTTTCAATGACTGAGGCGAGACAAAGTCGAAAAGGCAATAAAACAGGCCAGACTCAAATGTTTTCAAATCTTATTATATTGTTAGTTATTTTTCGATTGCTAAAAAGTCAAGTTTTCATCGACTTCAAACAGATTAAGCTAAAGCTTTCTTTAACTAAGATAAGACTAAAATGCTAATTGTGACAAAAGCTGACATTTGAAACGTGACAGCAACTAATAAAAAAATAGCGAACAAAATGAACACCATGAGTATTCCCTGAGGAGTACCTGTCGTCGGACAGCGGCAGCAGCGTGGTCAGACTCTGCATGTGGCTGACCGGAGAGCTGCTCTTCTCCTCGTTACTGATGGAGTGACTCCTGTTGTTCTCTTCTCCTTCACTGATCCTCTGTCGCAGCTTCTGGATCTCCCGCTCCACCCTTCAGAGAGAAAAACACTATGAGCTCTGTTTTTGTGGCAGCACTACACAAAAATGTTGATTTCTCCATATCTGATTCAGGACCAACAGCACTCGCTACATTGAGGCTAAACCTGGCTTTAGGTCGTGACGTGTGTTTAGTAAGAAAGCCCACACTGAAGTTGAAAGGTTGATGATGTTTGATGGACAAAATGAAACGAACGATAGCTTAAGTAGGACCACACGGTCAACAACAAAATATCAGAACAGGACATCCACAAAACCGGCCTAAATACCAATAAACCACACCGATGTGATCATAGGGGCTAACTAAATACAAATGAACAATGATAACACAAATAATACTTTTTTTTTTTTAAATGCCATTATATTTCTATTGAGATGTTTACATTTTCGAATGTTTATTTCTAGTCTTTTAATTTTTATTGTACAATTCCATGTCTTTTTATGCTGCTGCAACACAACATATTTCCCAAATTGGGATCAATAAAGTACTTCTTATCTTATCTTAAAAGAAACTCAGGCCAAGTAAGCATTTAGTCTCCTACAGTCTTGTCCAGTTTTGTATATTATATTACATGAGGTCTAAACCCACCACTCAGGGACAGTTTCATCCCACAGGCCATAAGACTGTTAAAAACCTGAACTTTTGAAAGAACATCTGTTTGCAACTTGTATATATCAATATTTAAATTACTGTATATAGACTATTCTGCACTATTTCTATTATATTCTGTTTCTATTCAATTTTATTTGATCTACTTGCACTATTATCTGTTTTATTGTGTTGCTCTGTTGGAGGAACCTGTGACCTAAGCTGTTCATTGTCATACCTACACTGTAGCTATGCACACATGACAATAAAAGCCTTGAACCTGGAGTCTCTGACCTGTGCTGCTCCAGCTCGGCTCCGCTCCTCAGGTTCCTGACGGAGCTGTTGTGTCTCTGCTCCTTAGCTTCAGGCTCCAGAGAGACCCTGCGCCTCAGGGCCGCGTGCCTCCTCTCCAGGCGGGCCACCGCCTGCTCCATCACCTCTCTCTGCTGCTTGTCCTTGGACTCCAGGATCTCCTTCTCCTTCCTCCTCACCTTCTCCTCCTGCCGCGCCACGTTGGCCGTGAACTCGTAGGTTTCCTGGAGCTGCTGCAGCTGCTGAGCGCTGTGCAGGTGGAGGCTCAGCTTCTCCTGCTTGTCCTCCAGCTCCTTCTCCACCTGGAACAGCGTGTTGTCGAGCCCCGGCGGGGTGTCGCAGTTCCCGTTGTTTCCTCCTCCGCTGCGCTCCAGCATCTCGGCCGCTCTCAGCTTCTCCTCGGCCAATGCGGGGAGGAGTCCGTCAGAAACGCTGGCCAGCTGTCGCTCCTTAAACTGCAGCCTGTGCTCTGCCTGCTTCACCAGCTGCTCCTCCTGGGACACTGCTGTAGCGTCCTGCGCCCCCTTAATAATAATAATAATAATAATAGATTACATTTAATTATCTTGGCGACCTGGTGATGAGGTTTAAGATGGGTATTTCAGGATATCTGTTGGGAAAATAATGAATGTCCTCTTCCAATATGAGAGTAACATGATAACAAAGGTATCCCAACTGTAGCTGTGAACATGACAGGATGTGTGATTACCTAGAAGAGCATCAGGACTGTTTGAGGCATATGATAGCTATGTGATTAACATGATGATTCAGCCTCTATGGAGACAGACATATGACAAGCATGCTCATTTCTGACGTGGAGCTAATCTGAAGTAAACATTGAGTACTGCTTTATGTCCCTCCATCTTGTGACTTTGTAACCCCCTCTCTTGGATATCAGCATGTGAAGGACACTGTTCAGGAACTAGTTGATGCTCTGTATGTGATGACTACTTCCAGATTTTTTTTAAAGTCAGAATTTGGAGATTTGGAGAAAAAGTCAAAATTTCGAGGGAAAAGTCAGAATGTTGAGAAAAAGTCAGAATTTTCTGATTTAGAGAAACACACAGTATTTGGTTCATGACAGGATGTATGATTTCCTACAAGAACCGGTATTCCTCCATCTTGTGACTGTGTAACTCCCTCTCTTGGATATCAGCATGTGAAGGACACTGCTCAGGAACTAGTTGATGCTCTGTATGTGATTCTGGAGAGGATCATAAACACATGGATCCTGAGATTGAAGCTCAAGCCGGAGTGAGATTTTTCTAACAATATCAGACAGGTTCACTTTGGAGAGATTTCAGCAGATGTAAATGTGGTTGTGTTTTTGTAAGGAATGTATTCATTAATGTGAAGTTCTTTATCATACACAATTAAACACAATCACATTTTAAATAATTACAAACGGATGAAGAGTGCCTCTAAGTACTGTGCTAGAACGAAGGCATAACACGCAGCAGGAGCTTTGTGTGAGAGATAAAGCCCTTTCTTGCTTTTGATATATTGAACCATTTGCTCTAATTTAATCACATTTGTTTTGACATGGTGACCAAACAAACAAACCTTCTCCTGCGTCTCCTTCAGCTGCTGGTGCCGGTCTTTGAGTCCGTGGTTGAGGTGCTGCAGAGTGTTTCTCTCCGCAGAAACCTCCTTCTCCAGCCGCTCCCTCTGCTGCCGGAGCCCCTCCTCCAGCTGGCCCAGCTCCTTCACCTGCGCCTCCTTGAAGTCGGTGTATCGCGTCAGGGCAGATCTCGCCTCCTTCCCGCCAGCGTCCTCCACGTCCGTCCGCTCTGAGGCCTCTTTAGCGCGGAGGAGTGACTCTCTGATGTCAGCCAGGGCCCGGCGCTCCTCCTCCAGGCGGCGGGCGTCCTCCCGGGTCAGCAGGATGGAGGAGGCGTCGTGTTTCTCCCTCAGCTGCTCCTCCAGCCGCCCCACCAGGCTCAGCTGCTCGCGGTCCTGCTCCTCCAGGCGCCGGCGCTCCGTCTCCAGACGAACCTTCTGCTCCTCGCGCTCCCTCTTCAGCCTCTCCAGCTCTCGGTAGATCTCCGTCTGCTCCGCCGCCTCCTGCTGCTGCTGCCTCCGCTGCTCTTCATCCTCCTGCTCTTCATCTTCCTGCTCCTCCTCTATGTCTTCCTCCCGATGCACTTTCTGCCGCTGGAGGTCCTCTGTGTGATTCTCCAAGCGTCGCTCCTCCTCGAAGCGCTCCTTCTCAGCCAGGAAGTCTTGCAGGCGGCTCTCGATGTCCTGGCTGCGCGAGCGGAGGCTCTCCTCCTGATGGAGGATCCTCTGCTGCACCTCCTCAGACTCTTTTCGCTGACTCTCCACCTCCTGCTGCAGCTGCTCCAGCTCTGCCTTCTCACTCTGGTGCTTTTCCTCCATCTCCTTTATCAGCCTCCTAAAGCAGCAACAACAACACAAATATTTTACATTTATGTTCCTCATATCTTCCACAACCTCAACAGAGTTTCTCAGGATTAACTAAAAAGGTTTTCTTGATGAAGGTATTTCTCAATTTCATTTAAAACCTTTAAATGGTTAAATGCATACATCTGAAGTGTCAGTACTCAACATTACATTGCTTCTGCTGCCATCTCCTATCCTATGCTCTCACTTTTCAAAAGGTGGTTTTCTCGAGTGAATTTTAGAATAGTAATTTATAACTGAAACCCGATTTCCAGATGCAGAAGAAAGAAGAAATAGCAACAGCTGTTATGACTAAACCCTGTGAATCTTGTATGAGTGCATGCTCAAGACTTGTACCTTTTCAGCTCCAGTTTCTCCAGCTCTTCTCGCTGCTGTCTCTCAAACTCAAGCCTGTAAACACAAAACACTCCATTAGCTTTCTTTACTCTTATCACCAAAAAGTCCACTAACACATTGTCAACATTAAACACCACAACAAATAAGGTGCAATAAATAAAAGCAGCACAAAATGACGGGCTTCAGATGAAATGCCAGGCAGTGTGAAAAAGCAACGATACATTCTCTACTCTCAGACGTTAAAATGGAGACACAAGCAGCCGGGTGGAGTGCAAAATAATAATAAAAACAGACAGTGATGGGTTAGGTTTAGAGACGGGACGAATCAACACACGTCTGGGTCTAAAACGGGACAGTTAGACAGGAAGTGGACGGCTGAGTCTACCTGAGGAAGACGGGGCCCTTCTCAGTGAAGAGACTGTCAACGGGACAGGGTTTCAACAGTTAATTCAACAACTACTTGTGCATCGATGACAGAAAACTGTGCGCTTAATACATTTAACAAAACACACTGCTGCTTACAGAGTAGACATGTTCTGTTCTCGACAAATAAACCAAACAAATCTCTCTTTACAATCATTTAAAAATAAATCTTGATATATAGCGACAGTAACCGGACAGAATACACAAAGAACGTTATCTGATTTTTATTTGTATTATGTACTTTTAGTTTTTTATTTAAACAAATTAAAATGTTGTGCTTTTGGTTGTGTATTATTTGATCACAAATAAATACACTAAGAACGGTTCAATTTCCTGAAAAATGGAGAACAGCAAACGCCATAATAATCCAGCAATTATTCAGCTGACAGTTCGTCCTGAAGCTCACAACATGAAAAACATCATGAACTGTCTAAAGTAAGTGGGGGTTATCCTCTGGAGAGCATGAATAGGCTCAATACATATCATAGAGAAGAGTTTATTATGTTAAGTAACTACAGTCATTTGTCTTCTAAAACATATCAAGGCAAATTAAAGGATTTAGTTTAGACACATAATATTGATGCGCTTCAAGCTGTAGACTAGGGTGGTCCTTAAAGTTGAAAGTGAAAGTCTAAGCTCCTACCCCCAGAATTCATTCTATTAGTCAAGAAAACTCTCCTGGTGAACTTTCAACTTTAAGGACCACCCATACTTGCCAACCTTGCCAAGTGCTAGTGGATCGCCGGAGCTGTTAGATTAACATTAACATGCTTAATGTAGTTGTAAGTGTAATGCCTTGCGAGTTGTCGATTCTTGATCTGTTTTCTGTGACTATCTTCCTCACCATGCTGAACACCCTCTCAGACTTTCAGTTGCACGCGCTACTAAAGAGCCGCGCTACCATGGAAACCGAACGATGGTATAGCTGTATTAAAGTCAGAGTGGGAACAGTCGTGAGTAAATCTGATTTTGTCAGAAATATGACGCAGGGGGGAAACCGGGAGAGGGCAATGAAATCGGGAGTCTCCCGCAAAAATCGGGAGGGTTGGCAAGTATGGGACCACCCTACGTGAGGCTAAACTTCAAGGTCGATGAGGGAGGCGTAAATGTTGTTGGAATTTGAATACAATTCACCAGGAGAGTTTTCTTGACTAGTATAACGAATTCCGGTGGTTGGAGCTTAAAATAAGTGAATTCAAAACATGTACATGGCACTAAGGACCACCCTACCCGAGACCTTTAGAAGTTGTTTTGCCCTTTTGTATAATGAATGAAGCTCAATACATTGCTATGATTTTCATCTGATGGAAAAAGCATTGCTTAAATGTGTTCCATGGAATAAATGTTACTTAAACAAATGGATAGCTGCAGGACTAATAGCTTCATTTAGCAACACATCAATACACACACAATGCTTTTGAAAAGGTGCATTAACTTTTGATGGTTTGATGACAATAGGGGAAATATAGATTAGAAATTGCTTATATTTGTACATTAAATATGGCAGTGTGTTGCAGGTTTTCTGCAGATCACAGAGCAAAACTATTAATGCTACCCCGATATACAGCCGGATCATTCTTTAAAAGAAGGAAAAACAGTCAAATTATGTTAAAGAAATAGGACCGAGTGGAGTCTTGCTCAGAATATATCTAAAGGTGGCGCCAACTGTGGTGGCGAAGTCGATAGGGACTTGGCAACTGGAAGGTCACCAGTTCAAGTCCCGGCAAGACCAAGTGCTACCGAGGTGTCCCTGAGCAAGGCACCGTTTCCTACACTGCTCCCCGGGCGCTGTTCAAAAAATGGCAGCCCACTGCTCCTAACACTAGGATGGGTCGAATGCAGAGAAACAATTTCCCCACGGGGATTAATAAAGTATATCAAAATCAAAAAAAATCTAGAAAAAGTGTCCGTTTACTCCTCGTATATCATTTTAAACTTCAATCAATTTGAACTAGTAGTGAAACCTTTGTTTTATTAAATGTCACCTATGTTATTTGAACCCTTATCATTGCATGAAGGCATAAAAGCATGATCTCATATCCGCTCTGATAAAAACAATAGCACCGGGGGGTTTTAGATGCAGAGGGGGGGATGCACTGCAGCGTATCATTGCATGCAGCAGCTGATGCTATCTGTGTGTTCAGACACTCACCCCGGGTTGTAGAGCATCACAGTGGACAGGTTCTCACAGGACGTGGACAGATCGGTCATGGAGAGGCTGAACGTCGAGAGGACGCCACTCTGAGAGGGAACATAATCACCTTTCAGCAAAACAAATGAACTTCTAAGTGCTTTACAAGAAGAAATGAAGACGTTAAAAGTTAATAAAAAAGAATAAAACAAGTCATAATGACCAACGATAAAGTAGAAACAAAAAAACTGCGAAATAAATAACAGACACTACATAAAAGCCGGACTTAAAAAGATGGATTTTTACTTTATTTATAAATATGTTCTGCTCCTGTGGAAGGTTAGATCAGCAGTTTGTAATGGCCAAACGCAGCATCACAATATGCTCTGAAGTGAGAGCAGATTCAGTTTAATATTCGGGTTTTCTGAAGGGAACTCGCTCAGACGATCAAATCTCACCTTTCGTTTCTCCCTCAGCTTGGCCGCCTCTTTGGGATGGTTGAACCGAAACATGTTGGTCCTGCCGAGCAGAATCACCGCACCTGGACGACAACAGAAAGCTCTTTCATACATCTGGAGATTCAACATGTTCCGAGTGTATTTTCAGTGACTTTAAAAGGTCCCCTATCATACTGTTTTTCATCAATATATGATAGGTCTCAGATATATACAAACATGTTTCTGAAGTATTGAAACACCAAACAGATCATTGCAGCATTACCCATAATCCCCTCTGTTTCAACCCTGTTTCCAAAGTGCTGATTCTCTGTCTGTTACTTTAGATGAAAATAAGGAGCCCCTCCCCACGCCCCTCTGAGAGACATTTGGTTACAAAGAACTCAATGGTGCTCTAGGAGGAGATTCAGGTGATAAGGGGGGGGGGGGGGGGGGTTACCTTGGTTGCTGATTGGCTAATGGTTACACAAGACAACACATCGTTATGACATCATAAAGTGGCCAAAATCTGATCAGCTCATTTTCAGACAGGTTTTTATAGAAATGGATCAAAAAGAGAGAGAATCTTTGTTCCTGAAACTTTCAGAGTCTCTTTCCACAGAGGGGACACATGTTGATGTAGAAGAGACATGAAGAAGAGGGGACACATGTTGATGTAGAAGAGACATGAAGAAGAGGGGACACATGTTGATGTAGAAGAGACATGAAGAAGAGGGGACACATGTTGATGTAGAAGAGACATGAAGAAGAGGGGACACATGTTGATGTAGAAGAGACATGAAGAAGAGGGGACACATGTTGATGTAGAAGAGACAATGAAGAAGAGGGGACACATGTTGATGTAGAAGAGACATGAAGAAGAGGGGACACATGTTGATGTAGAAGAGACATGAAGAAGAGGGGACACATGTTGATGTAGAAGAGACATGAAGAAGAGGGGACACATGTTGATGTAGAAGAGACATGAGAAGAGGGGACACATGTTGATGTAGAAGAGACATGAAGAAGAGGGGACACATGTTGATGTAGAAGAGACATGAAGAAGAGGGGGACACATGTTGATGTAGAAGAGACATGAAGAAGAGGGGACACATGTTGATGTAGAAGAGACATGAAGAAGAGGGGACACATGTTGATGTAGAAGAGACATGAAGAAGAGGGGACACATGTTGATGTAGAAGAGACATGAAGAAGAGGGGACACATGTTGATGTAGAAGAGACATGAAGAAGAGGGGACACGTGTTGATGTAGAAGAGACTGAAGAAGAGGGGGAGACATGTTGATGTAGAAGAGACATGAAGAAGAGGGGACACATGTTGATGTAGAAGAGACATGAAGAAGAGGGGACACATGTTGATGTAGAAGAGACATGAAGAAGAGGGGACACATGTTGATGTAGAAGAGACATGAAGAAGAGGGGGACACATGTTGATGTAGAAGAGACATGAAGAGAGGGGACACATGTTGATGTAGAAGAGAATGACGAAGAGGGGACACATGTTGATGTAGAAGAGACATGAAGAAGAGGGGACAACATGTTTGATGTAGAAGGAGACACATAGAAAGAAGAGGGGACACATGTTGATGTAGAAGAGACATGAAGAAGAGGGGACACATGTTGATGTAGAAGAGACATGAAGAAGAGGGGACACATGTTGATGTAGAAGAGACATGAAGAAGAGGGGACACATGTTGATGTAGAAGAGACATGAAGAAGAGGGGACACATGTTGATGTAGAAGAGACATGAAGAAGAGGGGACACATGTTGATGTAGAAGAGACATGAAGAAGAGGGGACACATGTTGATGTAGAAGAGACATGAGGAAGAGGGGACACATGTTGATGTAGAAGAGACATGAAGAAGAGGGGACATGTTGATGTAGAAGAGACATGAAGAAGAGGGGACACATGTTGATGTAGAAGAGACCATGAAGAAGAGGGGACACATGGTTGATGTAGAAGAGACATGGAGAAGAGGGGACACATGTTGATGTAGAAGAGAACTGAAGAAGAGGGGACACATGTTGATGTAGAAGAGACATGAAGAAGAGGGGACACATGTTGATGTAGAAGAGACATGAAAGTAAGAGGGGACACATGTTGATGTAGAAGAGACATGAAGAAGACCAGGGACACATGTTTGATGTAGAAGAGACATGAAGAAGAGGGGACACATGTTGATGTAGAAGAGACATGAAGAAGAGGGGACACATGTTGATGTAGAAGAGACATGAAGAAGAGGGGACACATGTTGATGTAGAAGAGACATGAAGAAGAGGGGACACATGTTGATGTAGAAGAGACATGAAAGAAGAGGGGGACACATGTTGATGTAGAAGAGACATGAAGAAGAGGGGACACATGTTGATGTAAAGAGACATGAAGAAGAGGGGACACATGTTGATGTAGAAGAGACATGAAGAAGAGGGGACACATGTTGATGTAGAAGAGACATGCAAGAATGAGGGGAGACAACATGTTGATGTAAGAAGAGACATGAAGAGGAGGGGACACATGTTGATGTAGAAGCGACTATGAATAAGAGGGGACACAGTGTTGATGTAGAGAGAGACATGAAGAAGAGGGGACACATGTTGATGTTAGAAGAGACATGAAGAAGAGGGGGACACATGTTTGATGTAGAAGAGACATGACAGAAGAGGCGGACCACATGTTGATGTAGAAGAGAGCTGAAGAATAGCCAGGTGGGGGGTAGAGAGAGGGGAGAGAGGGGGACAACATGTTGATGTAGAAGAGACATGAGAGAAGAGGGGACACACTGTTGATGGTAGAAGAGACATGAAGAAGAGGGGGACACAGTGTTGATGAGAATGTAGAAGAGACATGAAGAAGAGGGGAACACCAAGATTGATGAGAAGAGGACCATGAAGAAGAGGGGGACACATGTTGATGTCGAAGAAGCGACATGACGAAGAGGGGACACATGTTGATGTAGGAAGAGACATGAGAAGAGGGGACACATGTTGATGTAGAAGAGACATGGAAGAAGAGGGGACACATGTTGATGTAGAAGAGACATGGAAGAAGAGGGGACACATGTTGATGTAGAAGAGACATGAAGAAAGAGGGGACACATGTTGATGTAGAAGAGACATGGAGAAGAGGGGACACCATGTTGATGTAGAAGAGGACATGGAGAAGAGGGGAATGTGATGTAGAACGCAAGACATGAAGAAGAGGGGACACATGTTGATGTAGAAGAAGACATGAAGAAGACGGGGACACATGTGATGTAGAAGAGGACAGTGAAGAAGAGGGGACACACTGTTTGATGTAGAAGAGACATGTAAGAAGAGGGACACATGGTTGATGTAGAAGAGACAGAAGAAGAGGGGGACACATGCTTGATGTAGAAGAGACATGAAGAAGAGGGGACACATGTTGATGTAGAAGAAGACATGAAGAGAGAGGGACACATGGTTGAGTTAGAAGAAGACAGTGAAAGATTGATGTAGAAGAGACATGAAGAAGAGGGGACACATGTTGATGTAGAAGAGACATTGAAGAAGAGGGACACATGTTGATGTAGAACATGAAAGGACACATGAGTAGAGAGACATTGAAGAGGGACACATGTGATTGTAGAAGAGACATATGAAGAAGTGGATTTTGCATAATAGGTGACCTTTAAGACAATTAATGATGATTTCTCTTCAGACTTCTTCCTCACCTTGGTTGAGCTGCGACCGCTCCGTCACCTGAACTCCGTTAACCGAACACTGAGCTCTACCGAGCGGCACCAGAGTCACTTTCCCGTTCTGGTTCTCAAACCTGCAGTGCTCACTCTCCAGGTCCAGACCGTGCAGGACTGCAGGAGGAGGAAATAAGACATTAATGCCACTTACTGCCAAAAACCTCTGCACAGTTACAGTATCAGTTAAAGAAATACTATGTACAATATCAAATAAGACAGTTCTTAATAGACAAAGAGTTAAGACAGAGGTTAAATCTTCTTGGGGAAATTATGTCTTAAGATAGATAGATAGACATAAGCGTTTTTTAACTGTCAAAAACTGTTTTATTACATGAGTTTCTCCGTCAGATATCAAACTACTTCTGGCATGAAAGGAAGAACATTGTTTGAATCTATATATAATGACAACTAGTATATTAAATGTCGTTTATCTAATGTCCAAACATGTGGCCATAATTATCGAGTGGGAATGTCTATTTGCCCTGATCTCCTTTGTGTGTCTGTGGCGCGCATACACATCTCCAGTGACATGAAATACATAGAGAAAAAAAGATTTTCCTTGTTAATCTGTACATTTCCCCTTACAGCTTGTTAAAAGAGAACAGGCTCATATGACAAACTCACTGATGTCCTGCTCCGTGGACGCGTCCTCTCTGCCCACATACGTCCGTCCCTCCTGAGGAAGAAGAAGGAAAAACACAGAGAAGTTTAAACGCCAGTCCGCAACAGAAAGACACGAAGGCACACACTCAAAGACACTTCATTTTGCAAAGCTAAAGTCATTATGGAGTCTCTGACGTGACATTTCAGATTATGAAATGAAATACGCTGCTATGGACAATCTTGTACTAATGCACATTCTCAAAATATTGAAGTATTTGGGATTGTGGGAGACGGTATTACGATCTCGCTGTCTGTACACACAACCTGGAAGATTGAAAATTAAGTTAAAATGTTTCAGGATGTGTTTGTTGTTAACATTCGTTCAGTTTTTTTCTTTTAAAACCTTGATGAAAAACCAGATATAACAGTAGTGTGCGCCAGGTAAACAACACTTAGTTAAATATCATAAATAGATCATTTGGGCCTCTGTGCTCCAGGAGAAGTGACTTCTGACCTTCAGATGGTACAGGATGATGCCGGTGCTGAGGAGGTCGTCGTCGATGCCGATGAGGTGAGGCAGCTCCGAGTCCAGCACCACGCCGATGCCCTCCTTCCTCAGAGCCAGAGTCTCCTCCTGGAAACAACATCACACACAGGTTAGCGTCAAGCAGCTTTGCACATACAAGGAGTTCTGAATCATGGAAACAAGTACTCCAAGAGAATCACCCATTTAAAATTGAAATAAAAATAAACAATAAATTACATATTAAATTAACAATAATATAACAACGATATAATGTGCAAAATATTGACAAAAGAATGTAAAATGTGAAATATGACTCATAAAATGTGCAGTGTCCATGAGGCAGGTTTGGACACAAGGGTGACAACATAGTAAAACCTTAGCTATCATTTCACAAGACAATCTAAGTTTTGCACAAAAGAGAGGTTTTTGGTGAAGGAAAATCCTTTAGGTGACAATTCAAGAGCAAAATAAAAATTGGAATTGAATATACAAATAATATGAAGTGCAAAGTACAACCAGGTTTTCTTTCTTCAAGCAAACGTCAGCAGAGGTCATTTAATCAATCAATCATCAATCAATGTTTATTTATATAGCCCAATATCACAAATGTTACATTTGTCTCAGTGGACTTCACAGTTTGTACAGAATATCAGTATGACAATACGACACCCTCTGTCCTTAGACCCTCACATCGTACAAGGAAACACTTCCAGAGAAAACCCACAGTTTAAAGGGAAACATGGGAGAAACCTCAGGGAGAGCAACAGAGGAGGGATCCCTCTCCCAGGACGGACAGACGTGCAATAGATGCCGTAATATTTAAACATATTGCAATGCGACAGTCCACACAGCGAGCATGAGAAACATGAGTGATGAACAAACTCACCTTGAGAATGTTCTGCGTCTCGTTCCACTTGTTGGTCCACTCTTTGGTCAGCTCCAACACCTGCACACAAACAATAAACCAATAAAGACTGAACAGAAACCGCTGGGTAACAGGTGTTAAACTCCTCAGAAGAGTAAGATCAACATACAAAAATACACATTTCCAGTTCACATGAATGTTAAATAGTTAGTTTAGTACAGGAGTCATCACACTTGAAAAAGATTGTGAACATTGATGTGAAAGATGAGACTCACTCGGGCTTCATTCTGGTGCAGTTTCTCCTCCATGCTGAGAGCAGTGGGCGAGTCCAGGAGAGCAATCTGACGCACAGACACACACAGTTCAAAACACTACATATAATGATCATAACTGTTCAAACTAGCAGCATATTTCATTTTCAAAAAGTTCAGAGCAGATTCAAAATAAAACCAAACTTTCTGGAAAATGACATGAGCTGTTTTTAATGAATCGTCACTTTCCCTCTACTATGGCTGCGAAGGATCATTATTTCCATTATCGATTCATCTGTGTGAATAATAATTGGGTAAAGAAAAAGTTAGAACATTTTAAAACATGTCCATCCTATTTTCTCAGAGTCAAAAGTCCTTAAAAAAGTCTTGTTTTTTTCCACAGGCCAAAAATAATCAGTTTAATGTGAGATGAAACTGAGAAAAAAGGAATATATATACACTTGAAAAGCTGTATATGGCATTTTCAGAATACAAAATTCTACAATAAATGTTTTCTGTGGACCAGCTGTCCTGCTTCATCTGCACAGCTTCTACCATATTCTGTTTCTATCATATTCAATTTTATTTTATTTACTTGTACTATTTTATCTGTTTTATTGTGTTGCACTGTTGGAGGAGCCTGTGACCTAAGATTAGTCATAACTCAGTGGCGAACCGTGTCTATCACAACTGGACCTTCTGTACACACACACACCCCCCGCCGCCACTGCCATAACTACACTGTAGCTATGCACACATGACAATAAAACCCTTGAAACTTCTTTTAGTTTACCGTCTTTCCTTTGTTCAACCATTACAACCTGTGCATACGCCTGAGCGAACTCCCTGCAGTCAGAAACAGATCCAGTGTGTGTGTATCTGGCAGCGTTTGTTTACCTGGTTGCCCTGAATCAGCAGAGCCTTCAGGCGGGCGATCTCATTTCGCAGTTCTCTGATCAGCCGGACGTTGCAGTCCTCGTTGATGGTGGGTTTGTTGATGATGTTCTTGGCTCGGTTAGCGTAGCGCAGCGTGCTCAGCGTCTCTCCGTAGTTCACATCGGCGGGGGAAACGTCTGCAAAAAGACATTTAAAGTTACATCAGATCATTTGTGTGTTTGTGTGTGTAGGAGCCAAAATGCTACTGAGCCTGAGTTTATTATTTGTATTATTATTATTTGTTTACGTCACTTTTATTTGTATTTGTTGAGCACTTCTGGTAATCGTCACATAGGTGTGGTTTGTGTATATAGGTCACCTGATGCATGTCGGGTGCGGGTGACAGAGGGTGAGCTTGTGCCGACATTTGTTTCTGTTGACCGTTTTTGTCCATCTAAGTTATTGTGTGTTTTGATGTTGTTTATTAGATATCTTCCACCTTGGACGCTTCAAAGACAGTTTGGCTCCCTTACTTGGACTATATTGGACCAACACTGTCATTTTCTATATTACGAGGGTTCCCTCCTTCAACCTAGAGCTCCTATGCACTTTGGATTTGACTGTTTTTGTGTTTTCCTGTAACCCTGTCATCTGTACTATTTGTCTATTTAATTTTGATAATAATTATTATCTAACTTAATTTTGTTGTTGCCTCTATCTCCCAGATAGAGAATGGTGGAGGTTGGGGATCCCTACATTGTGCAGTGTTTTTTAATTTCTTATTCGGGATGTGAAAATATATATATCTTCAACCTATCTTACTTTCTCATTGAAAACGCGTCGCAGTATAAAGCCAAGCTTAGCCTCTCGGCGACTCAAACTGAACTGGGAATTGAGCCGCCACAGCGTGTTATTAAATGATTTTGTCTCACTGGCGATCATGATGGTTTTGGAGTTTCCGCCCAGGCTGTCTTTGAGCAGCCAGGTGAGCACCGAGTCTCTGTAGGGAACAAACACAGCCTTCTTCTTCAGGTTGGTGTTCCCTCCGTCCTGAGACATGTCCGCTGGAACACAAACAGATCCTTTAATCAGTCAGCAACTCAAACAAAATAAAAACAGACGGATGAAAGGGTAATTCTTTATATTAAAGGTCCCATGTCATGCTTTTCTGGTTATCACCCGTCCCCCTGTGTGTTATGAAGGTTGTTCTGCATGTAAATGGTCTGCAGAGTCACAAACCCTCAAAGTACACCCTGTAGTGAGTACAACTTTAACACAGAAAAGACCTGTCTGCTGCCTCAGAACGCCTCGTTGGACATTTTTATTTTTCCATTTTTTTCTTCCTGGGTCGTAGGGGCTAAGTGACGTAACGGTGTGTGTGTGTGAGGAAGACTTCCTCACACACACACACTCAGTCAGCCTTATCTTTTCTCAGCCGCAGCTCTGCGGATTTCTCAGCGAAACTCAGCCTGAGCACACACACAAACTCACAGCCAGGCTACGAGTGTGTGTGTGCTCAGGCTGAGTTCAGGCTGAGTTTCGCGTTGTCTCGTTGTCTCGCAGACCCCACGCAGCAACCAGGAAATTACACCAGTAATCCAGCTCACACTGTACGCTCCTCGAGCCTCACAGGGCGGAGCAGCGAGCCCCGCAACGTCCCGCCAACACGGCACCCAGACCCCACGCAGCATTCTCATCTGTTTGTCATTACTGGTGTCATTTTCTGGTTGCTAACAAACGCCATTGTAACACATAATCACTGATGTTCCGCTGTAACGGTGGTGGACTCAATGCCTTATTCTACATGACCATATTCTCCCAGTAATAGGCAATTAGTTAAGAGTTTTTCCTCAATAACCCTCTAATTAGTGCTTATTTATTGTAAGTAAGGACGTTGTTGTACATGAGTTTGGTCTTAATATGCTCAATATGCAGTAGCAGTACCACAAGAATAGCCATTCTCTCATAATAACACCAAACAAATATGGTATATTCTTATGTAACAAGACATGAAACTAAAAGTGTTAATTGTGTCAAAATAACAAAAAATGTGGTATTTCTAACTCAGAATATGTTCCCTATTCTAAAGTGAATTCTTGTTAATAACATATAAGCTAGTAGTTTGTCTCCAATATGTTAATTAACAACTAATTGATGGTGAATAAGTGTACCTTAATATAAAGTGTTACAGGTGAAAGTTTCAAAACTGATTTGAGAGAATGTTCTGTTTCTGACCTAGAGCAGAGATGACGTTGCCCAGGGTGACGAGGGACTTGTTGATGTTTCCTCCCTCCTTCAGTCGGACGCCCGTGGCTCCCGTGGCGTCGGCTCGCTCGCTGCCGGCCAGGTCCACCAGGTGGATCTTACTGACCGTCTCACTGGGCATCTCTGAATCAAACTTAGCCTAAACAAAAGACAGAGAGGGTATTGGTCTAAAATGTGGTAATTTAAAATCTCACATTTTTGGGGGCTAAAAACTGTTAAAAACCTTAGTTGAAAGATATCAGGTTGAATTATTTTGTAATGTTTAAAACTGTTACCTTTGGACAAAGGCTACTTATTATCTATACTTTCAGTCAAATACAAACAAGACGTCAGTTTAAGGAAATGTTGCAGAGCAGGATGAATGATGTGTTATTTTCTGCTGCGTTTTCACTTACCACAAAATAAGTTGGTTTTGTTCTAAATTTGATAGTAGGATGGTTACATTACTCGCCTACGTTCAACCACCTGCTCCAGACTTCTTCAAACTGTTGTATTTCTTGGACACATTTCCTTTTTATTGCATCCTTATGCTGTTGTTTGATGACTGAGTGTTGTTCTCAAAGCAAACATTACAAAATATTTAAGACACTTTTTTTTTTTAGTGTCAGTCTGTGGTGTCCAGTTGCCTCCGCAGAGAAAACTAACCCTCTGTAGGGAAATGATTTAGTCTCCGGAGTCTGTCAATAGTTCCTGACCTGTGTGAAGTTGATGGTGAAGATGGCGTGCGAGCGGCTGCTGACGTCGTTCATGCTCGTGCTGGCGGTGGTGCGGTTGATGTTTCCGGCCTCCATCAGCTCCTCCACGTCGCTGTAGTTCTGCACCAGGTGTTTGGACAGATCTGAGACAGAAGAAGACACATGAACCAAAGGCAAAACAACAACATGTTTAGCAGGTAGCTACTTGCATACAGATTAGGGCTGCAACAAACGACTAATTTGATAATCGATTAATGAAACGATTAATCGATTATTCGGATCGTTAAGGTTTTAACTGTACTACTACTTATATCGATACTGCTTATCGATCTGGTCCTTTTAACGATAGTATTAACGGTTCTTTAGACAAGAAATAAGGTAAACTAACTAAACAAATTGTTAACAAAACTAATATTGCTTTTTATTTTAATTAAATGCATAATATTTCACATCAAAAGAAACAACAATGTTTTAACAAATCATATTAAATAATCTGATGACAGAATTGTAAACATAATAGCTGAAACTTTAACAAAATAAATAACTCTGTTAGCTCTAATCATTAACCCATGTTTTTATAACTGAGTTAACTCCGTGTGTTGCTGCTAGCATACATAACACCTGACGTGGAAACGTTACTCGTGGATGGGGCTGCAGAGCTGCTAGAAAGACAGTCGAACCCGGTGCATTCCTCCGTCTGGATGTGGAGCACTTTTGATAAATGTTTAGACAAATTGCTCGTGTTACCGCCCTTACATGCTAAACTCTTATTGCACTTTTGGTAACGAGCATTGTCCACCTCAAGACGGCTAAAGTTTAACCACACCTCGGAGCGCGTTCTCTCCGCCATCTCCTCCGTGTGTGTGTGTGTGTGTGTGTGTGTGTGTGTGTGTGTGTGTGTGTGTGTGTGTGTGTGTGTGTGTGTGTGTGTGTTGCATGCGCAGCTGCGTGTGTGTGTAAACTGCCCCGCCCCCTCGCAAGCAGGCGGGGGTGAGATCTCTCGTCTGAATTGGGAAGATCGAAAATACATTATAGACGCATTTTGTAGTCATATTGCATATTAGAAACGCAGTTGGCGACACTAAGACTGCGATATAATGTTTATGTAGCAATAATACATATGACATATGTTTTAAATGTCTCCTGTACCGATAAAAAAGAGCGATAACGATGGAGCTTAACGGGGTGTAGAACACATGTGATGACGTCACCAACGACTGAATTAGTTGCCAACTAATTTGGTAATCGATTTTAATCGATTAAGTCGATTAGTTGTTGCACCCCTAATACAGATTGAATATTCCTACTCAATTTAAAGATTGTAAGATACAATTCTACAATATATCAATATTCCAATCGATGGATGGATGGACTTGCACTATTTTATCTGTGTTATTGTGTTGCACTGTTGGAGGAGCCTGTGACCTAAGATTTTCATTGTCAAAACTACACTGTAGCTATGTACACATGACAAAAAAAGCCTTGAATCTTGAATCTAAAAAACAACATAATTTTAAACTGCTGTGAGAACAAAATACCATCCGAGATATTCACTTTAACTACATTTCATTTCAAACCTTTATTTACCCAGGTGTATCCCATTGAGATCATTGATCTCTTTTTCAAGGGAGACCTGCTCAAGTAGGTTCCACATGAAACATAAAAACATAAACAGAACAACAAAAAGGACATCATACAACATCATTACAATTTACAATAACTATCCACATGAACAGGTACCAACAGCTTCCGATTGAGTAGCATCCAACCGAGCTTTAAAAACATTTAGTGGCACCAGATTGCTCAGTTTCCATTTCAATTGCAGACTATTCCAAGACAGAGGAGCTGCGCATCTATAAGCTGTCTTCCCTAAGACAGTCCTAGCAGTTGGCACATTTAATAAAACCACAGCATTCAATCTCAGGCAGTAGCCACTTACAATTTTCCGTGAGATCAGGGAGCAGATATAAGATGGAAGTTTCCCTAACATGGCTTTATATATAAAAATGTACCAGTGACTGAGCCTCCGTACAGTTAGTGAAAGCAAACCAGCCCTTGCATACAGGGTACAGTGATGGGTTAATGCTTTACAGTTAGTCACAAATCTCAGTGCGCTGTGATACGCAGCATCTAACTTGACCAGGCAATGGGCAGGTGCATTCATATAGATCAAATCACCATAGTCCAGCACAGGTAAAAAGGTCACAGAGCCTTTTCCTGGCCTCAAGCGAGAAACAGGACTTGTTCCTGTAGAAGAAACCTAGTCTAACCCTCAGCTTTTTAAGCAGGTTATTGACATGACGTTTAAAAGTGAGACAATCATCAAGCCAGATACCAAGGTATTTGTAACAGGTAACCACTTCAAGTTTCATTCCTTGCATAGTTACAATATCTAAAACAGGCTCAGGTGTCTTTTTAGCTTTTGAAAAGAGCATTACCTTCCCAGACTATAAAGCTGACCTGAAACCAGACTACAGAAAGCGTAGAAATGACATTGTTGTACAAAAAAGAGTGAAAGACTAACTCGTACTCACTAAATAACTAACTAAAACTAGCAACAAGAACATTTTACTGCACTTTCTAGCCTTGCTCTGTAGTCTCACCTTCTACATACGGGCCGTCCTTGGGGTGCTCCCTGACTCTCAGGTTGTAGGTCTGAGTGGACTTCCTCCTCAGCAAGTCTCTCACCCTCTCGTTGTAGATCTCCAGGTAGCTGAGGAGATAAACCAAAAGGAAGACATGGCTTTAATCCCAATTTACCTAGAGTTTTTTCTATCTGCTTTTAGTCCAAAGTGTATTTTTAGCCTCAAAGACAAAGCGTTTCATCCCGAAAATGACTCCTTCCTGATGCTAGTTGAATATGCTACTTGCTCCCTGTAAATCATTCTGTTTGAGAGCAAGAGGAAAGATAGGGGACGCGGTTATCGATCAAACTGAGGATGAAACTCAAGAGCTGAAACTGTTGGACGGTGATGATTAAGGTCTTTCACAGCAATATTGAAAATGTGATTTATAAAAGATGATTTCAGCAAAGATTTGGCACCTGTGCTTCAATGGAGTTTGATGAAGCATGAGAGTTACATTTGCTATACTGCTTTCTTTTTAATTAACAATAGTGTTGGTATATTTAGCATTTTACCCAATTGTATATTTTAGATCTCTATCTATTCTGTATTTCATTTGACTATATTTATGTTACGCACCAATATTACCAAAGCAAATAGTTTTGACCTGAAAGCCTACTCTGCAATAAGCTGGATTGTGAAAGTGTGAGCAGAGCAGGTGTGAATCTGGCCTCACCTGACTTCTGCACGAAATGAAGCTTCATCCCATCGAGTGGTCGCAGCGATACGAGTGAACAAACCTTCACAGAACCTCGGGATCAAACCTGCGTCTCCCTAAAACAACAACAACAACAACACACAGACAAACGAAAATACTTCAGTGAGATCCTGCAATATCAAACACACAGCCAAACAACTACAGGCTGAAAACCAGTGTTGATGCCAGAGACATTTGGAAACATCGATTCAAATAAATGTGAGATTTAGTTTCTGCAAAATCTCCTAAACCACATTTTCCACCATGAGGAGGATAAACATGTTGACAGTATTTATCAGACATGTGTCTTTAATTCCTTCTTACTGTCTTCCATTGCTGTCATGGCTTGGCTCTCAGCCACAACAAACGCACGACAGAAAACGAACATCTGTTTCTGATCTGAGTTTACATTACATTACATGTTACTTGTTAGACTTCCATACTCAATACTGTGGACAATCCCCACAGGAGCAATTTGGGGTGAAGTGTCTCAGGGACACAACGACATGCTGACTGCAGTGGGGTTTGAACCTGTCAGTGCATGACATTAAGGATTGCCCTGTGGGCCATCTAAGCTAATTTACAGATGGCCCTGAGCCCAATAGAGATTGCCCTGAAAAATGCGCACGGACGAAATGGCACGAAGGGTTTGGGGGGCCTCCGTCCCCGTAGAACATTTAGATTTGTGCAGGTCTTAGATGCTGTCTGGTGCATTCTCTAGACCAGTGGTTCTCAACTGGTCAGGCCTCGGGACCCACTTTTTACTTGGTCAATACATCGCGACCCAACATTTTGAAGCACTCAAATCTATTCAACAAAAAATCGTGCTGTAATATATACGCTTTTCAGCATACAATATTAATGAAAGTGAAGTACAGTGCATATATCCCTTATATCCCTTCACAGAACTAAAGTATGCTTTTAAAAAAGGTTTAATGAGACTGTATAAAAAAGCACACATGCTGAAAACCCAACCCCACCAGGGGGGTCTGGGGGGATTCTCCCCCAGGAGATTTTTAGAAATACTAACATATAAACTACGCATTCTGGTAAACTGAGAAGAAAATAAATAAATCTATCACTACCCGACATATTAATAATATTTTATGCCATTGTTTGTTTTTCACTTTGTTCTGAAGCTGAACTTGCTGCTCCTCACAGAGAGAAGAGCAAAGAGGAGATAGTCTGTGTGACTTACTTTAAATTGTGGGTAAGGGTAGATAACTCCCATTGTTCTGTGACCTGTTAATCATCAAACCGAGGGTCATATTGCATTACGTGTTCATTTGTATCTGAAGTTGTACCCATGGATGTATAAAGAATAGTTCTAACGCAAAGTTATTCTCCGGCAACAATCTTGATTCTGATTGGCCAGAAGACTCGAAAAACATCAGCAAAGATGTTTTATTGAGAAGATGATCACTACGTGACAGAAGTTTTCAAAGCCATTTATGGTCTCCGGTACTTCCAGTTCAACGCCTACTGCATGCACAGCGTTAGAACATCGGGCCTTCAAAATAAAAGTTTGACTTTTTTCCCAAAAAAAAAATTTTTAAACTATTTTTTTTCTTCACTCACACACCCACTCGAAACGGGTCCGCGACCCACTTTTGGGTCGCGACCCACCAGTTGAGAACCACTGGTTTATGGTCTCCAGTGATTCCAGTACAACGCCGACTGCATGCACAGCGTTAGAAAATCGGGCCTTCAAAATAAAAGTTTGACTTTTCCCCCCCAAAAAAAAAATTAAATTCTATTTTTTTTTTCAATTTTCTTTTTCTTCACTCACACATCCGCGACCCACTCCAAACGGTTCCGCGACCCACTTTTGGGTCGCGACCCACCAGTTGAGAACCACTGCTCTAGGGGGTTAGCTGTGACACCCTATTGTTCTTTGTAGGGTGTGAGTTTTGCCTACTGTCATAGGGCGAGCACCTGGACCACATGTTGTTGTGTTGTCATGTACATTTTCTTAGCTGTGTCCCTATAAGAGTTGCTGTCACACACAGAGCAGGATGCACTCTGAACGAGTCGTCATGCTTGCAAGCATTAAACGAAGATCTTAAAAGACTTTATATCGATATTGTGTTTCTTTGCATATTTGCCTAACTCATCATTTTCTCTAGACAGCAGCTGATTTTAAGTTGCTACGACAGAAGTTACTGTTAACCAAAGGTACATAAATAGTAATCCCACTGTTTTGAGTGGTAAGGAGAACGAATATATGTTTAAAACGCTGTAAAAAGCAACTCACAGGATTTCCCATCATGGTGTAGGACTTCCCCGAGCCGGTCTGACCGTAGGCGAACACGCAGGCGTTGTATCCTTCAAACGCCGCCCTCAGCACGTCAGAGCCCAGGTCTTTGAACACCTGTGGAGAAAATGTGAGTTTTTATTTCTGCTTAGAGCTCTTTAAGGCTTCTGTCGCCAAGCTAACTCGTGCGTGAGATAATATAACTATATATATTTCAGACGCATTACTGATGCTGCAGAGCTGTAAAGGGACATGTCCGACTTTGGTACTAAAAAGAATCCAAAAAGACAAGGTTTGCCAAGCTGTATTAGACAGAGATGGCAAAAGTTACTCAAGTAGAAGTACAGATACTTGTGTTTAAAAATACTCTGGTAAAAGTAGAAGTACTGACTAAACTTCTTTACTCAAGTCAAAGTAAAGAGGCTTTGAAATGTACTTCAGTAAAAAGTACCCATAACTAGCAGCTGCTTTAAAGAGTACCTGACCTCCCTTTATATTAATAGAACAATAATGTCATTGTTAGCTAATGAATGTTTCCATGCTGAACAACTGCAACATGACAACGTTTCCATTGGTCCCTCTTCTTTAGAGAAGACCAGGAAGTGATGGATACACGGATCGTGTTCAAAACAATAGGCACGCAATGACTCTAAAGAATAATGATCACGCCACCAAACACACATTCAGACTAAAGGAACCAGCTGTTTGGAAAATGAGAGAAGTAGAAAGTACAGGTATTTGGGTTCAACATGTAAGAAGTAGAAAGTACAGGTATTTGTGTTCAACATGTGAGAAGTAGAAAGTACAGGTATTTGAGTTCAACATGTGAGAAGTAGAAAGTACAGGTATTTGTGTTCAACATGTAAGAAGTAGACAGTACAGGTATTTGAGTTCAACATGTAAGAAGTAGAAAGTACAGGTATTTGAGTTCAACATGTAAGAAGTAGAAAGTACAGGTATTTGAGTTCAACATGTAAGAAGTAGAAAGTACAGGTATTTGTGTTCAACATGTGAGAAGTAGAAAGTACAGGTATTTGAGTTCAACATGTGAGAAGTAGAAAGTACAGGTATTTGTGTTCAACATGTAAGAAGTAGACAGTACAGGTATTTGAGTTCAACATGTAAGAAGTAGACAGTACAGGTATTAGTGTTCAACATGTAAGAAGTAGAAAGTACAGGTATTTGGGTTCAACATGTAAGAAGTAGAAAGTACAGGTATTTGGGTTCAACATGTAAGAAGTAGAAAGTACAGGTATTAGTGTTCAACATGTAAGAAGTAGAAAGTACAGGTATTTGTGTTCAACATGTAAGAAGTAGAAAGTACAGGTATTTGGGTTCAACATGTAAGAAGTAGAAAGTACAGGTATTTGTGTTCAACATGTGAGAAGTAGACAGTACAGGTATTAGTGTTCAACATGTAAGAAGTAGAAAGTACAGGTATTTGGGTTCAACATGTAAGAAGTAGAAAGTACAGGTATTTGGGTTCAACATGTAAGAAGTAGAAAGTACAGGTATTAGTGTTCAACATGTAAGAAGTAGAAAGTACAGGTATTTGGGTTCAACATGTAAGAAGTAGAAAGTACAGGTATTTGTGTTCAACATGTAAGAAGTAGAAAGTACAGGTATTTGTGTTCAACATGTAAGAAGTAGAAAGTACAGGTATTTGTGTTCAACATGTAAGAAGTAGAAAGTACAGGTATTTGGGTTCAACATGTAAGAAGTAGAAAGTACAGGTATTAGTGTTCAACATGTAAGAAGTAGAAAGTACAGGTATTTGTGTTCAACATGTAAGAAGTAGAAAGTACAGGTATTTGTGTTCAACATGTAAGAAGTAGAAAGTACAGGTATTTGGGTTCAACATGTAAGAAGTAGAAAGTACAGGTATTTGTGTTCAACATGTAAGAAGTAGAAAGTACAGGTATTTGTGTTCAACATGTAAGAAGTAGAAAGTACAGGTATTTGTGTTCAACATGTAAGAAGTAGAAAGTACAGGTATTTGTGTTCAACATGTAAGAAGTAGAAAGTACAGGTATTTGTGTTCAACATGTAAGAAGTAAAAGTAAAAAGTCGTCAGAAAAATAAGTAGTGGAGTAAAGTACTGATACCAGAGAAATGTACAGTAACGAAGTATTTGTAATCCACTACTTCCCACCCCTGGTATTAGATATTATACATGTTATTATAGGCCGTACTTTTACTTCCAGCTTTATTACCACATACCGTAAGATCGGATATTTAGTAATGGGATAAGTGTTTTATGTCAGTAGTACCATCTATGTTTCGATTTCATGCCGTACATTTACAGGTTTATAAACACAGCAGCACATATTTATACAAAATATAAAATAAAAAGCTGTGAGTATTAGTATTTACCTTTTCCTGGGAGACGAATGGGGAGCTCTTAGAGTCCATGGAGTCGTAGGAGAAGTCGTATGTGAAGGTTTTAATTCGATCCCTCAACACTTCACCTGCGATACCATCGGGGATCTTTGGAGAACAAGAAATGTTTAAAAAAACACAGCTTCAGCTAAAATGTGTTAGGATCATTTTCAGCCTAAATAACTTCCTGTTTTAAAAGTGTATTCTTGTGTTGGTTAAGGTTCAAGGTTAGTTTATTTGTATAGCACATTTTAAGACACAGAGGCAATTCAATTAAATAAATACATTAAAAAGTACCTTCAGGTTGGTGATGGAGGTTTTGTTCCCTTCCATCTTGATAATGCATTTTGCGGTCAAGTCCTTTTCCCTGTAAAAGAACAATGTCAGTGATGTAGCTGCAAAATATCAAATAAAAACATTGCTTATTTTATGATAAAAACACAGGGGAGATTATCATTATCTTTCAAACTCATCGCGTCAGCATTCACAGCATCTTTTGGAAAACATTTTATCGTATGTTGTTTTTTGTCTTTCTTTGAAAAGTATCTCAAAGTAAGATATTGCTGATTCTGAGAGGTTGTTAATGTGGTGTTGCATTGTTTCAACATCATTGTAATCATCATTACATCTTAAATGATCTTGATTACACTTTGATAGGGATGCTCCGATCGCCAATTTCAGGGCCGATCGACCGGAATCAGTATCGGCCGATACCGATCGCCGATCCGATCGAGTGGGCGGGGCCTAAATGGAAGATTTAAACTTTAAATCTTCCATTTAAAGTGATGTTTAAAACTCAGTTAATGGGGCTCATTTACTGGAGCTTCCACAAACAACAACCAACTTAATTATTACATTCAAATGATGTACATTATTCAAGTTTACATTAACTTTGGAGAATAACACGGGAGAAATGAGCGGAAGCGCTCTCTTTTCCTCTCTCCCCCCCCCACCCCTCCTCTCTCTCTCTCCTGACAGCCTGTCAGTATCTCATGCAGCTCACTGATCCAGTAATGAGTGACCCGACAGTGAAGAATACATATATTTATAATAACTAGTTTAGCTTGTTCCAGAGGTAGATCAAATAGCTAAGTGTGTTAGGTCTAACTCTTGTGTGTTTCGCTCCGCTTACCGGTCCGGTGGGCGGAGCTGCAGGATTTCTGCTTCACGTTGCATACCGCTATTTTACTGTCTTTTTCGGACACCTTAATATAATGCCAGACCGGTGAAGCCATTTTGGTAAGCTTGTTTTGCCGCACACAGAGAAAATTGTCATGTATTTTACGTCATGCGATCGGCTCTCGCGATCGGCATGTTTAGAGAGCACCGATCGATCGGTAGAGAGTGAGTATCGGCCGATCTCGATCGGTGACCGATCGATCGGAGCATCCCTACACTTTGATATTAAACTTCCTGTCTACCTTACTCCAAAAATACAAAAAACGGACAGTCTAATATGATGACAATTGAAATGCATATTAAAGATAAATATTTCTAAAAGTAAATTATTTATATGTTTATACTTGTTAAATGTTATATAGTTATATATCAAATGTGTCTTTGTTTTCAGCGACATCTTTATTTCCTTAATTTCCTGTTATAAATAATACAGTGAAAGCGACTTCAAAACTAGAGTCATAATATTTGAATCGTACATATAAAATACACAAGTTATGCCAATTGTGAAAACTTCGTCACTCACAGAAACACAGTATAAAATAAATCTATGTTTATGTCTATACTTCTTTATTTGATGTGTTAAAGTTAGGGCTGCTCGATTATGGCAAAAATCATAATCTCGATTATTTGGGTCAATAATTGATATCACGATTATTAAAAACGATTATCCATTTACTTTGAAAACATCCATTTATTGAAAAAAAAATGTGAACAGTATGTTTTTGACAGTTGATTACCATGAACTTTAAGTATAATTCAACTGAAAAACCAATAAAAAAACGTTTTAATTCAATTAAAATAATCGTTTTATTTCGATTATGTTGTTTTCATAATCGTTGCAAGCCAAAATCGTAATTGTGATTAAAATACGATTAATTGAGCAGCCCTAGTTAAAGTACATAAATAAGTGTTGTAATAGCTTAACAGCTAATAAAACCTTTTTCCAAACTGTAAGAGCAGCAGTACATGTCCTGTAAATTATTTTATACTAGGGCTGCTCAATTAATCGTATTTTAATCGCGATTACGGCTTTCAACGATAACGAAAACAACGTAATCGAAATAAAACGATTATTTTTCGATTATTACTTTTTTTTTTGGTTTTTCAGTTGAATTGAACTTAAAGTTCAGGGTAACCAACTGTTAAAAACATACTGTTCACTTTTTTTTTTCTCCAATAAATGGATGTTTTCAAAGTCAATGAATAATCGCAATTACAATTATTGCCCCAAATAATCGAGATTATGATTTTTGCCATAATCGAGCAGCCCTATTTTCAGTGGCGACTGGTCATCACTGGCACAGCCCCAACTAGTGTCAGCAGAAAGTATTAAAAATAATGATTACAACAAAATGCAAAAAATAAATTAAAAAATATATAAAATATATTTTAAGATCATGGTTAATCATCTGATTCGTCTGTACATTGCTGTTTTAGTCTGTGTTCTTCTAATTAGTGTCTACAGTGTGTGCCTATTGAGCTGTTTAGAGCCATGTGGGACAAAACCCGATCATGCCCCTCCCTCTCACTGTCTAAGTGAACGGTGACTGTAAATACTACACTGCGCATGCTCAGAATATTTTCCTATTTAATGTGTGTGGCAAAAAAATAATGACCATAGGGGCACTGAGCTGCCATCCCCACCATACGTCATTCAGAGCTGATTGGCTGTAAGTACGTGTGCCGCGAAAAATGTGGTGTGTGAAGAGGAGACGAGAGAGCTGCAGTGAGGCGTCCTAAAACCCGGAAGTAAGCTGCGCATGGCTTCCCTCGACAAAAAAGCAATGAGATTTCTCCATAGGATTTTAGAAAATAGCTCCTAATAAGGTCTGTGGGAAACGTACCCGTTAGATAAATGCACGTTTTGTTCAGCGGGATAATATCCACATGTCTACCCTACTTTTATAATTTTCTAATCATAAATCTATTGATTAGATTTATGATAGACTTTTGAAACTACAAGAACATAAGGAGGACTTTTACAAAAAAGTAATAGAGATGTTTGTCCAGAAGGATAGGCAAATGGACTTCATCTTCAAGTCAAGGTAAGACTGCAATTTTATTGAAAATGGGATCTTACTAAGAGAGAACAATTCAATATTTAAATGATAACAAATGTCTGTCTCTTAACCGCCATTTAAAATGTATTTCTCACAGTCTCACAGTCCCAGATGTTGTGATAGTCTAATGTTCACAGACAAACTAGGTTAACATCAAAACAATCCACATGACTAAACATGAATTGTATCAGCAGGGCGACATGTTTGTTTAGTCATGTATACACTTCTGTCTCCACCCTGGTTTGTCCTCAGGCTCAACAACGTCCTTTATATTGAAGCAGAAACACATTTCAAGTCCTCACTTTCGGTTTAAAAGTGTTTGAACATTAGACTTCTGTAAGTTTAGACAGCAGCAGCTAATGAAGCAACCTGTCTGTTATCTTAGAGAGAGTGACACAAGAACTGAACACATTACGCAACACTGTTAGCTCTCATTATAATAGAGGTTAACTCAGACCAGAGTATTAAACATCGTTTTCTCACAGGGATATGTTGGGCAGTCTTTTTCTGTATTGTTTGAAATGTGGATGCATTTAAATACACAATCATTTGTGTAGCTTAATGGGTCAAATACCGTGAATTCGGGAGTAATTGGGATGATAAAATGTTCCTACTTCTTAAGCTAAACACACTAGAGCTGTTTTTCTGAGAATTCTTATAGAAACACATCGATGTGACGGGACAGCAACCCAAACATATGATGATATTTTAGATTAGAATGCATTTCTGTAGATGAAAGTACCCAACAGCATATTCAGAAGCTTAAATTGTTACAATAAACATCTATAGCAGTGAAATGCAACATATACTTCAATGCTGCAGTAATATTAATCGAAAAACATAATATATCATGGTTCGACACTGACAGAAAACATTTGAATTTGTATACTTTAAGCACATTTCCCTGGTGATACACTTTTACTTAAGTAAGGCTTTGAAGGCAGATGTTATACTATTCAGTTTGGTATTGAAGAAGAGGATCTGCATTCTGCACCCCCATCATTCTGCAGCTACTTCATTACTTTCTACGTTAAAAATACAGTATATTTTGTATCTACAAGTACTATCTCTTTGCTCGAACTATTTCCCTCTCTGGGACTCAAAAAGCTATTCTGATTCTGATAATAATCACACAGCTGCACCTGCTTTGCCTCCCATGGACAAGCAGGAGTAAATATGCTCTCAACCTTTGTTTAACTCACTGAATAAAGACCTGGTGAAACTGTGAATCTTAAGGACTTAAGGTTAAATAACAATAGCTTCACTATTATAATAACCTTTAAAAACGTAGTGAAATTGAATTCCTGAGTCTATTCATGCCAGTTACATTCTCCCAACGGCTACACCTGTCAGTTAGCATAACACAAATAACGATATTATGCCATTTTATCTTCAGAAACATGACATATGATGTTAAACAACGTTATTATTGTCCTTAACTCACCTCCTGTTCATGGGTCTCACCCGGACAGCCACCCGAACAGATGCCATCTCTCATGTCCGTTAAATCCAGATTGTTAGTTAGCCTCACAATGCAAAGCTTCGAGCTAATTAGCTAGCAGGCTAACCCACTAGCATGAGCCTCAGCGGGATAAAGACGGCAAAAGTCGCAAAGATAACCGGCTGACTGCACAGACAATATAGAAATTACACAGATATTGGTGAGGAGAAGAGGGAGGCCACCGTGGACAGGTGTTATAGTATAGCATATACACTGCTACACCGTCCCCGTGTGAACCGGGCTCACACCCATTGTCACTGTTAGTTTAGCTTGTTAGCTTTCATATGACATAAAGCAGCGGGGTAACGGGCAAGCATCAGCTGATGAAAACACAACATCTGTACGGAAGCCGGGAGAGGACAAAAACACAGCTGGAAGTTTGATCAAATGTTAAGAACATGAAAAACCTTTCAGAATTGAGGTGGAAGAAGTACTCAAATATTGTACTTAAGTAAAAGTAGAAGTACCAGAGTGTAGGAATATTCTATCTCAATTAAAAGTCCTGCATTAAAAATGTTACTCAAGTAGAATTACATAAGTATGAGCATCAAAATATACTACCAAAGCAAAATTAGTCATTATGCAGATTGACCCATTTAAGAATAATCTATATAAATGTGTTCATTATAATTATTGATGTACTCAATTATTGATGTACTCATATATCAAAGCTGGTAAAGTTGCAGCTAGTTTTAATTACTTTATCTACTGCTGGGAAAAATGTGAATTTAATCCAGATATAACTACAGTCTTGTTAAATTGTTGATTATATTGTTTGTCATTCATCTATATCTGCAAAGTAACTACACCTATGTAGTGGGGTAAAAATACAATATTTACCTCTAAATAGTAATGGAACGTGGCAAAAATACCTACCTCAAAACTGTACTTAAGTACTCGAGTAATAGGCGTACTTAGTTTCTTAAAACCACTGGAAGCTCATTCTCAAAACAATTTGAAAACGTAGCCTTTTGATAATAAAGATGTCAGAAGTTATTATAGTGATAAGCTTTCTTGAATAATTTATTGGTATCTCGAAAAAATTACAAATCTTTTTTTCAAGGTGACTGTTCCTATTTTTTGCTATCAATTAACACTGATTTATTCTATTCTTACTGAACTGTTTTTCATAAGCATATTTCTCGTCGAGATTATATGGCAGGAAATTTCACATTTAGGATTTTTTGTATTTAACATATTTAGAACTTACAAAAGCTTGGTTATGATATCATCAAGTTATCAACACAAGTGCAAAGAAAAAAGGACATTACAATGGCATTCATTCACAATAAGACAAAAAACATAAATAATACATCCAATAAGAACCAGGGGAAAGAAAAATACATTTAAGAGGCATTAAGCTTACTTAAAATAATAACCATTTGGAAATGTCATTGTAAATCTTTATCGACCGGTTACAAGATTGTATTTTTCTAAGGGACAGAACAAAGGACTTGAACTCATTTATGAAACAGGGAAATGAGGGCTAGACTCCTCTCCATTTACTATGGTATTTACCCACACATTTATGAATGATCATCATGTGAAACGTTATAAATGCTGCCTGTAGTTCTCCTCCCGGCCTGAGGGGGCACTACATGTTA
Organism: Harpagifer antarcticus; assembly: GCA_902827135.1. Lineage (NCBI taxonomy): Eukaryota > Metazoa > Chordata > Actinopteri > Perciformes > Harpagiferidae > Harpagifer > Harpagifer antarcticus. The sequence goes on along the minus strand of CADEHL010001115.1, from coordinate 27,106 downwards.
AATCAGGTTAAAGCAGCGCTCTCTGTTATCGGCGCGAGCAGCAGCTTCCTGTTACATGTGAGCAGTGTGGTGAGGAGGTGAGTTTAATATTTACACATCTTTCCTTAATTCGTATCTGTTTCTACATTTTACCAGATCCCCTATCCAGTTAATACTTGTCTATGGATTATGTTTGTATCGGTGATCACACTGGTCAGCTAGCTGAACACATAGCTAACTGCTGCTAGCCTTCCCTTATGAATGGATGTAGCTTGCGTTGAGCTAACGTATGCTAATATTAGCTTCAGTTACGCAGATGGCCTGATTTAAAACGTTAAAGTCTCTTGAAAATGGAAATTAAATGATACCTTTGATAGTTGTGCATTATAGCTTCTGTCAGCAGCTCCTTATTTGTGTTTTGTAGGATAACACATGTTTATTAAGACTTTCTGGACATGTTTTATATGTCTTTAGCATTGGTGGTGACAGTTTCATTAAGTGTGTAGTATTCTGCAACTACAGATGATTTTGGTACAATCAGATGTTTAAGAGGACTACCTTATGTTCGTATGGTTTTCACGATGTTAGGTTGTAGAAAATCATATTAAAAATTGTATGATGGTTTTGGTTTCTCACCTCTTCAATCTGGCTTTTAATGTGTGATTGTTTTTATATTTATTTGTTGTTCTTTTCTCTTCACTATATCTGTAAATCGTCTCTGAGCACCTGTAAAAGCGCTAACAAATTAAATCTATTATTTATTATTATTTATACATGGAGAACAAGACACTGTACAACTGTTCAACCAGACTGACAATGTAAAGGACAGAAAACACAACCCTTCAATAAGACCAGAAGAAATCAGCATAGAAACTGAGGGTGCAGATTTTAATATCCTAGACAAAAAAGACTTTAGATTATTTGTTCCTTCTTTTTTTGGGACCACCTTGAGAGTTATCTCCTTGCATCCTTATACTAGGTTGTGTTTAAATTACACTATGTGGGTATACTGTATGTGTGACAGTAAGAAGTTGATCAGTTCCTCAAATCCATTTCCAATTGTACTGTTTTGTTAAATAAGGGAAGGAAGATTCCCCCTTTCATCAGTAGTGTTTTTAGGCTTCAGATATGGATGTGCAGACTTTAACATCCTCTCCTGCTGTTTTGTCAGACGCCACCATGGATATCCGACCAAACCACACGATTTACATCAACAATATAAATGATAAAGTCAAGAAAGAAGGTAAGTTACTGCTAATTCTCACTTTATGGCTTAAAATGTGAATTCATAATAACCTGTAAACAAAACCAAACTCAAAGAAGTGCTTTGACACTTTGAACCTGAAGTTCCTTGTTACTTTTCGGTGTCATATATACTTACAAAATCTATGATGAGTCTGATGAAAGTATCTACCATGTTATGCTGATGCAAAGAAGTCTGGACGTTGTCACTAAAGCTTTGTCCCGAGACTATGAAAACTAAACTCATGTAATGGTTGTGTTGTTGCAGTCACACATGAGCCTTTGTGTGAAACTCTGTCTCTTCTCCTCTTCCTCCTTTAGAGATGCAGCGGTCGCTCTACGCGCTCTTCTCTCAGTTCGGACAGATCGTCGATATCGTGGCGATGAAGACCATGAGGATGAGGGGTCAGGCCTTCGTCGTCTTCAAAGAGCTCGCTGCCGCCACCAACGCACTGAGGCAACTTCAGGGCTTCCCCTTCTACAACAAACCCATGGTAGGAATAATGATGCTGTGTTTGCCGTGTCCTCACACACATCGCCTGATGGCCAGTTTTCTCTCTCTCTTTAAGTGATACTCTGACTGCATTTAGTCATGTGATCAGACAACTTATCATGGTTCTTGTGTACCTTAAAGGTCACCTATTATGCAAAATCCAAAACATGTCCCCCCCCCCCCCCCCCCCCCCCCTCGGTGTAAAGAGACTCTGAATGTTTCAGGAACAAAGATTCTCTCTCTTTTTGTCCTGATCCATTTAAACTAGGGATGCATGATATTGGTTTTTTCAAACCGATACCGATAACTTACTGCTTCTCAAGACCAATACCGATAATAATATATATATATATATTAAATGTACCTGTAGTTTTTGCACAGCTGGTGGTAAAAAAAAAGACTAGTAGTGAGCAAATGACATGAGCATTACTACTATGAACAAAACAAGGGCAAGAACAGTTTTGACTCTTCAAAGTGACCATATTTATTTTCCCAAATAAAGTTCTTGCCTTTTTCAAAAGCCTCGTGGATAGGTAAAAGCCCCGGTGCCTTTGCAGCTGGCTTTGGATTCTCCGCTAGTTTAGCAGCGCAGGCTCTTCGTACGCTTTTAACACACCATCGTAGCGATGGCGATGTTTCAGGTGATCAGGTTGGAAGTATTATAGCTCGTTGCCTTTTTCCCTCCTCGTGGAACTTCTGCATTTGTTAATACAAATAGCAAGCGAACTATCTAACTCTGAAACTTTGAAATAGTCCCATACTACCGATGACATGTTTGTTTACTGTCATGGCTTCACGGCCGCGCACCATTTACGTCACAGCCAGGCATGAGTTAGGGAGCGCTGGATTTGTGAAAAACTCCCCTCTTCCTAAACCACTAATACCACAGTACTGGCAAAACGGGAGGAGCCGAGTGAAAAACAAGCGCCCCTCATCCCAATCCACCCACACCGCAGTATTTTACCCAAAAAATATATTGTATATTATCGGGGCTATTAATACTTTTATCGGGATGACGTCATAATTCCTAATATCGCACCGATAATTATCGTGCACCACTAATTTAAACCTGTCTGAAAATGAGCCCCTCAGATTTTGGCCACTTTATGATGTCATAACGATGTGTTGTCTTGAGTAACCATTAGCCAATCACCAACCAAGGTAACCCCCCCCCCCCCCCTTATCACCTGAATCTCCTCCTAGAGCACCATTGAGTTCTTTGTAACCAAATGTCTCTCAGAGGGGCGTGGGGAGGGGCTCCTTATTTTCATCTAAAGTAACAGACAGAGAATCAGCACTTTGGGAACAGGGTTGAAACAGAGGGGATTATGGGTAATGCTGCAATGATCTGTTTGGTGTTTGGAGCCAAATACTTCAGAGACATGTTCTGTATATATCTGAGACCTGTAGTATATTGATGAGAAACAGTATAATAGGGGACCTTTAATGAAACGTAACAAAGTTGAGTGCATGTTGCTACAACAGCTGCAAGAATGTATAAGACATCAGAACCCTTGACGTGTTTCCCCACTCTGAAAGGGCTCTGGGCTTTAGTGACTGGATTTATTTTGTTTTCCAGAGGATACAGTACGCAAAGACCGACTCAGAGGTCATCGCCAAGGCGAGAGGCACGTTTGGCGACAAGGATAAAAAGAAAGACAAGAAGAAGAAGCCTCAGGAGCCACCAACCAGCATGCTAAAGAAACCGGCAGTAAGTCACGCTTTTATTTATTTGAAAGCGGGATTGAGTTTTGTTTTCAAATATTTCAAACTTAGCAGCAAGTCAGGAGTGACGGGAGAAGATCCTTTACCTCAGTTAAAGTACTAATAACACATTACAAGTAAAACTTCTTAATTCAAATTGTTACTAGTAGAGAAAAGTAATTCGACAACGTGGAGCACATTTTGGATACTTTGTGAATATCATGAGCGGCATCGGAAGTTGACGGTGATCCTTTAGAGATAAAATATCAAATCTATAACTCGTAAAATTTAGGGTTTTCTTGGGCGAAGAGTTGTGCGGTGTATTTTCAAGCCGTACAAAAATATGGAACACTTTTGTTTTACCCGGCTTCATAACAAAAACACTGTCTCAAAGCTATTTAAGGTCAGATGCAAAAACTCCACCAGCCCTCCACCCACGAGACGCGCTGTTCCTCCGCAGCTGGGAACGGATGAAAGCTGGATCACCGAACTTCACACATTACTGTCACTTAGCAGGGAGATTGAGGACTGTAATAAAAAAACAGGGGACATGAGAGACAGCTGGAAGAAATGTTTCCAAAAAGCTGTTTGTTTCTCGAGATGCACCACGAGTGTTTGGGATCAGTCACCTCTCTGCGGAATAAATCAGGAGACGTTAGATAGCCGTATAAACACGAGAGAACAATCATCAGCACACACCCTGCAATTCCAGGAAATAGTTTGGAGGAGGAGGTGAACATTTGCAGAAGACTGTGAACTGCTGCCCATCTGTAATAACCTTCTGATGAGAAGATCTGGCTACATTATCTATCCTAAAATATGACTTCTTACCGACGTCATTCCAGGCCCTGGAAAAGTTATGGAAAACAATATTTTCCCCAAAGTTTTGGAGAAGTCATGGAAATGCAACTAAAGTTGCATCAAATATAATTTATATTTTAGCTAATCGCCGAAATAGTAATACTATAATGATAATAAATACTGTATCGTAATGAAACGTAAAATGGAATTTAACTGTCGAGGTGTTTTGCTGGTGAGAGATTTTAGTTGCATTAGCGTGTAGAAGCTAGCAAGCCTATTTGATTTGTTTTAGATAGGCACAACATGTTGCATTTTCAGTGGTACCGCTGAGTCATTTATTTGGTCATGGAAAATTAGGTAAAGGTCATGGAGAGGTCATTGTAAAACATTGGTGAAAAAGTGTATGAACCCTGTTTTTCAAGCTGATTGACTTATTTCCCAAAAACGTATGAGTGGTTATTTTTGCATGACTCTTTGTGGAGAAACTCAGTTTTACAGATCCGTTGACTCGTAAATGTTAGGTGGCTAATTTCTGTAGTTTTAGATTTTAGAGTATTGAATGTTCTGAAAGCACGTTATTCTTTTAATATGCACGCAAACCCAAAACTCTGATGCTAGTCTTCATGTTTTTGACTGTTTGTTTCTTGTTTGCAGGGATCAACATCTCCTCCACACTCCGGTTCAGCACAGGTAAACTGACAGGAACACAAGCTAATCGGCTTATTTGAGTTTGAACAAATAATCCAGGATCATGTTAGACTATTGTTGAAATAAACAGAGAAATGTTGGACTGAGTTTTCTCGCCAATTGAGAACTTATTACTGATTTTGACAACTTTTCCACCCATTTAAACAGTTTGAGCCTCGTATGATTTTGCAGTCTGTGTGAATTTACGTTATTTTTAAAGCTGTATATCATTTCTGAAGTGTCTTTTGTGAACTGAGGCCCCGTTTACACGGAGACGGAACAGATTGTATCCGCTACAGTTCTCTATCGTATAGACCAGAGGTTTTCAAAGTGCCCCTGCGGTGCGCCAGAAAGCTTCAAGGGAAGCGCAGCGTGAGACAAAAAATAATGAGAAAAAGACGAGTAAAGTGTCACTTGCCCACTTTTTGCTGTCTGTGGAGACCGAGTTCCCCCACCTCGCCAAAAAGGCTGTAAAAGTGCTCATTCCCTTCACCTACCTGTGTGAGTGCGGGTTTTCCGCATTAACTTAGATCAAAAGCAAGTGCTGGTCAAGGCTGCAGCCAGAGGATGATCTGCGTTTATTCCTGTCTACATTGTATCCCTGCATCACCCGCCTGTGTCCATCAGAGACGCAGACTCATTGTTCCCACTAAAGTAGGGGTGAGTGTAATAAGGAGGCAAAGTTGACGTTCAGTGTGTTGCCGGGAGCGTGTAAGGATGTATCCACGATTTTGAAAATGTTAAAAAAAATATGTGTTGACAACACGGCGTGCGACAATATACGGGTAGTGCTGCAGCTAGCGACTGACAAGCAAGGAAGAACAACTGTCCACAGTCTGTTCCAACTTTAACAACTTTATTAACTTCCAGGGTAGTGAATTGAACGTGCAATTGTAATTGGGTGTGTGGTATATTTTCGTGCACAGACACGCATGTTCCACAACACACGTCACACAAACTGAACAACACTCAATTGTCCGATCGCTACCAGTGTCCTTACGATCTTGTTATAACAAGTGCACGTCACTGATGCAATATGGTTGAGACCATTCGGGCTTATTCTAGAGGGGTGCAAGGAATAGTCCAAGTAGTGGGGGAGTTTTATACAATATGTTTTAAAAAATAAAGATAAAAAGCTTTAAAAAAGTTATTGTTTAATGTTTTAAGGAGGTGGCGCTACTCAGCCAATCAAATCGGTGCAGTGAGTCAGCACGATAGATTCAAACAGACACGAAACCAGAAGAGAGAAACAGTCGGAGTCATTTCAAATGGTGGAAGTTAGACAGCAAAAACATTTAATGACATTTTCTCTTACTGGACCTCTTTGAAATGCAATTGAATGCCCCTGCATTATAGCAACAACAATAATAATAATAATAATAATAATAATAATAATAGCAATAATAATTGGGAGGGGGGGTGCGGCTGCTCTTATGTTCTCTTGAGGGGAGGCTCACCTTCCCACACTTTGAAAACCGGCGGATCACAGGGTTGCTTACGTGCTTCAGACGCTACTGACCAGGCTACAGATGTTAGTGCAAAATCTACAGCTCCGCTACCACAACCATCAGCAACAAGTGGACATGGAGAACCACATGAACTACATGTTGCTAAATCCACCGCGGAGAATAGACAGAAGGGCAACCTTGCTCGGTAGGTCTTATTCACGGCTTTTGGTGTATTTTGTGGCGGAAGTACAGCGCCACTTTCAGGCCCGGCATATGTACTACAGCGTCTCCAGCGAGTCGAGCAGTCTCGTGTGAACGGACACGTTTCTTGAGCCGATTCCGTGTGGACGGAAGACTTTTTTAATATCAACTAAGGTTCGTTTTCGTCTCTGTGTAAACAGGGCCTGAGTCCCAAGTCTGTCCTAATCCACTATTCCATGACAGAAAAAGTGAATGTTATAAATGGAAATCTTCCCTATGTTTAGTTGATCTGTTCCGCAGCCCTAACACACGATCTCTCTTGTGTTCTCAGGTGGCGGATAATCCTCCAAACTACATCCTGTTCCTCAACAACCTGCCTGAAGAGACCAACGAGATGATGCTCTCCATGCTGTTCAACCAGTGAGTTCACTGCCAGGCGTCTGGCTTTACAGAAAGAGTGTCTGTGTTTTAAGATTATGGTTAGTTTATAAAGGCAACGTGCTTTAAATAGGCATTAACAAACATGGACATTTAAATGACCTAAACCGAAAAGAAGACAAATCATAAAAGATATTCCAGTTGTTGCTGCAAGAGGTGGAGAGGTATAATAATGTTGTTGAATGACCTCTGGAAAAGCATTTGCAAGGAAAAAAGGTCAACCTCAAATAAAACATTTAAAACTCTGGAAGGTCCTTTACTCTACATCCTTGGAGCATATAAAAAGTGGTGTCCATCGATTTAAAAATAATAAGCAATGACTCATGACCAATCACAAGTTAACAATACTAGTATTTAGCTATATATTTGGGGGAGATAAATCAAATAAACATGTGGTGTTGTAATAAAGACATGTATGACAAACCGGTAAGATAAATCGGAGGGTTTTATACTTTATTATTACATAACTTCTGAATTATTGGCATGAAGTCGGACAATTTTCCGACACAGCAGCTGTCACGGAGAGCCTCTGTGATTCCCCTCTCTATAACACAGGGTGCATTATCTCTGCTGCTATCATACTGAGAGCTCTATCTGTTGCTACAGTGGAGTCTGCCTTCTATCACTCCTGTGCAACTTCAAAACTGTGGTGCATTGTTTGGAAAAAATGCCTTTTCACCACACCTACAGTACAGCTTTAATGTTTCATCGATTAGCTTTGACTGAGGTACTGATGGTTCTTACTGACATACATGTAGCCACTTTCTTTGCCTTTTTACTGCCATGCCATTCATGGTAAAACCCCGGGGAAGAGTGACTGCCCTAATAAAACCTGAAAGCTGCTTCTTCGTGTTTGGTTTCTGACCCTGGGAATGATGAGTAGGCCTGTCTCGTAACGGCAGCTTGTCAGACATTTATTGTGTGTGTGTGCTGACTGTGTTTTTCTTCCTCCGCAGGTTTCCCGGTTTCAAAGAGGTGCGACTCGTCCCGGGGAAACACGACATCTCCTTCGTGGAGTTTGAGAGTGAAAACCAGGCGGGCGTGGCTAAAGACGCGCTGCAGGGCTTCAGGATCACAGCCACCTGCGCCATGAAGATCACGTACGCCAAGAAATAGATCCCCGGAGTTTAATCCAGGGACGCAGAGACTCTGTGGGGGGGGGGGGATGGGGGTCCCTTTCTGTCCGTTCGTTTTTATTTCTGTAAATCGTACATCTCCTCCTCTTTTCTTTTTTTTCTATTACTTTTTGTTGGGTAAATTGTCGTTGTTGAGGTCAGGCGAATGATCACTGGCCTAAATCTTTTTTTTGTAAAATAAAAGGCTTTTACATATATGTTGTTTTTAGATGTGTTTTATTCCTGGATTTTCATTATCAGTGTATTTATGGGATAAGAACAAGAACACCTTAAACTTTTGATATTAATCATGAGATACAACGGTAATGCAAAATATACAATCTACATTTTGTTTCTTCACCATTAACAGGACAGCTTAAAAGAAACAACTCTGAACGTTCAGACTGAGCACGACTTTCTTCATGTTATTGGTGCTTTTGATTATCCATAAAAAGACATGCACATTTCCAGGTGTATATCAGTATGTAGTGTCTCTACTTTAAAGAGTCCTCTCCTGCTGATGTTCAGGTGTATATCAGTATGTAGTGTCTCTACTTTAAAGAGTCCTCTCCTGCTGATGTTCAGGTGTATATCAGTATGTAGTGTCTCTACTTTAAAGAGTCCTCTCCTGCTGATGTTCAGGTGTATATCAGTATGTAGTGTCTCTACTTTAAAGAGTCCTCTCCTGCTGATGTTCAGGTGTATATCAGTATGTAGTGTCTCTACTTTAAAGAGTCCTCTCCTGCTGATGTTCAGGTGTATATCAGTATGTAGTGTCTCTACTTTAAAGAGTCCTCTCCTGCTGATGTTCAGGTGTATATCAGTATGTAGTGTCTCTACTTTAAAGAGTCCTCTCCTGCTGATGTTCAGGTGTATATCAGTATGTAGTGTCTCTACTTTAAAGAGTCCTCTCCTGCTGATGTTCAGGTGTATATCAGTAGTGTCTCTACTTTAAAGAGTCCTCTCCTGCTGATGTTCAGGTGTATATCAGTATGTAGTGTCTCTACTTTAAAGAGTCCTCTCCTGCTGATGTGCAGGTGTATATCAGTATGTAGTGTCTACTTTAAAGAGTCCTCTCCTGCTGATGTTCAGGTGTATATCAGTATGTAGTGTCTCTACTTTAAAGAGTCCTCTCCTGCTGATGTTCAGGTGCATATCAGTATGTAGTGTCTCTACTTTAAAGAGTCCTCTCTTGCTGATGTTCAGGTGTATATCAGTATGTAGTCTCTCTACTTTAAAGAGTCCTCTCTTGCTGATGTTCAGGTGTATATCAGTATGTAGTGTCTCTACTTTAAAGAGTCCTCTCCTGCTGATGTTCAGGTGTATATCCGTATGTAGTCTCTCTACTTTAAAGAGTCCTCTCTTGCTGATGTTCAGGTGTATATCAGTATGTAGTGTCTCTACTTTAAAGAGTCCTCTCCTGCTGATGTTCAGGTGTATATCAGTATGTAGTGTCTCTACTTTAAAGAGTCCTCTCCTGCTGATGTTCAGGTGCATATCAGTATGTAGTCTCTCTACTTTAAAGAGTCCTCTCTTGCTGATGTTCAGGTTCATATCAGTATGTAGTGTCTCTCCTATGACATGTCTCCTTCCTTTAATGTTCAAAAAGCTCTTTATTTTCCTCATACTGCCTGTACCTCTTTTCACCCTCTGTCTGAAACCAGAGCCCAGTCTGCTCTGATTGGTTAGCTGGCCGGCTCTGTTGTGATTGGTCAACAGCTTAAAGATGTCCCATCCCTTAGCCACAAACGCCTAGAACACTACAGGAAAGTGAAAACCCCCAAAAAACAACATTTTTCAAACTGAATGATTAAAAATGACTATAATATAATCTACCGCAGTGAAATGCAACATACACACATGATTGTAGCAGGAATATTAATCCAGTATAATAAAAGTGAAACGGGAAACATTTGACTGCAAAAGGAATTTTTTTCCTAGGAACATTTTGCTGATCATTCTTCATACTTTTACTGAAGAAAGGGTTTTGAATGTCACTTGTTCTGAAGTCATTTCTGTCATAACATCCTGTTTTAATTGGACTGTACTGTGTACGTCTTGAAGATGTTAAGACTCTTCAAATCCTGAATGTGACATGGACCAGAAATGTTGCCGAGCTCCTTCTCATAATTAACTCCTGCTCTAATCTGACCTCGGGTAATAATGAGGGCATGTTGAATGGAATACGTGGAGGCATGTGTACATTAAATGCATGACCTCTAATGACCCCACAAACTGAGGAGCTGTCAAGATGTCACATCTGCAGCGAGGCGCGTTGTTATTTTCCTGTTGAGCAATTTGGAAGAAGACGTATCCAAATGGATGAGACATATTTGAGGCACTCTATTAATCATTGTGTGTGTGTGTGTGTGTGTGTGTGTGTGTCATAATGGCAAAAATACCTACTGTAGCAGGAGCTATCACAGGAGCAGATGTCAGCACTATGCCTAGGTGTTTATATGTGAGTATAATCAGGAACATTCACATGAAAAGTATAGTAAGTGTCCTTCCTGTTGTATTTTGTAACATCAGATTATTATTACTCGTGCATTTATAAAAAAAATAAAAGGATTTGACTGTGGTAGTCTGTTGACGTGGAGCTCATTTAGGACTAATAATTAAGAGACCAAAGTGACACTTTAACAATATTTGATTTTCCAACCAGCGGTCCAAAACTCAATATTATAACAAAACATTACAAGTTTAACATTATTCAAAAGGAAGAGCGTCAAACCCTCACATCTGTGAACTAGATAATGAGATGTTTGACTTGACAAATGACTTAAAACATCGAATTGCTCCCTATAGTCATCTTTAAAGTGGCTTGATTGATAAAACAAATCGTTTCAGCCGTATAAACTGTAAGTGTTTATAATCAGTCATGTTTAAAGATGGACCTTTAATCAAATTGTGAATTTTTGATGAGATGTTGGTCTGTTTCTTTCTCTAAATCGGCTTTATTGATCACCTTGCGCGAGTCCATATATGTGTGCGTGTTGGTTCGCTAGATGACGTGACCGCGCCTCGCGATCTTTCTGTCATTCAGTCCATCAGAGCGCGCGGAGGAGCAGCTCCAGGTCTGTATCCGAGAATATTATCTCCTTTATTTAAATTAAACCTTAGTGTTCAGACAGCTCGCCCTTTTATGTATTCGATGTTGTGATTTAATTTAATTAGGCTTTCAATTAATGATGTGTGAGGTCAGTTGGAGGATCACGGAGAAACCTGCATGTCTTTTTTATTTAAACGTAGATTTAGACCGAAAAACGTTCTGTATGTTCTAAAGGTTATTTGATATTTATAAAGACGCAAAAGGCTGTGCGTAATTTACCTTAATTTGAGGAATATTTTGTTAAAGATTAATATTGTAATTTGAAGTATTTAAGTTTCCGTCCCGGATCTCATCCATTTCTTATATTGTTGTTTGTTTCATATCTTATTTTTAATCGATATATACCTGACGAGATTGCCAGGGGACCTTAACGGGTCGTAGAGAGATTTGGAAACACCTCAAGTAAAACATATTTTGAAATAAAATAAAATATTGTATTCTTATAAGTTTCTTATTATCACAATTAAGACGTAATATCGTTTCTAGAGTGACACTCACGTTTTGATTCAAGTCATGACAGTTACATTGGATAATAATCTTTAAATGTATAATGACATATTACCAATACAAAATAATATTTAGTTAATCCGTTTTTGTGCTTGTTGTTTACCCTAACAAGGAATCTTAAACAAATACCGAAGAACAGTGTTACTAAGGAACGTCTTACTATTATGAAATAAGCAGATGCAATATTAGTTTAATGATGAAACAAATTACATTATCAAGTATTGAAAAATGGCCTTCACATTTCATTAGATCACACTTTACTAGTTATTCTCAGAGACCTAACAATATCATGTCATTTTAAGTGTTTTTTTTTCTGGTAGAAAACATTTTGAGTTACAATTTATATAGTTGGGGAATGTATTATAAATCATGATTAAACAATTATCTTTTATGTCAACTTTGTCAATGTGATCATTCATATTTTTAAACAGGACATACTATTCTCATTTTCAGGTTCATATCAGCATTTAGTGTCTCCATGCTCTAATGTTCAAAAAGCTCTTTATTTTTCTCATACTCGTGCTGCTGCACCTCTTTTCACCCTCTGTCTGAAACCAGAGCCCAGTCTGCTCTGATTGGTTAGCTGTCCGTCTCCTTAGCCTATCAAGTACAATGCTCGCGAGTGTATAGTGATATCTTAAAAAATCATTTCGATTTAAAAAAAGTCACAGTTTGTCTTAAAACTGTTGAAATATAAGACTATGAAAAATACGCAACTAGAAAGACTACAAATCCCAGAGAAATCCCAGTACATTAACGTTACACATTATACTTATGTTACTCACCGAAACCTTGTAAAGCCGGTCCCGCATGCTGGCTCTTACGGAGCCGACTAACTCCCCTTTCGTGTATGTACAGCTCTCAACATGGCCAGACTGGTAGTGATTTTCACCTTTAATACTTTTCACTTCATTCTGAAAGAAAGAGGTTAAATGTGCCAACGTGACGGCCATCTTGGTGTTGGTATAATAATAATAATATAATCTAATATTATTTAATATCTCTACAGCAGGTATGAATTAATACTTCCATTAGCTGTACAAATAAGCGACTTCAACTGTCACTACAAAATCGTCCTTAAGACACATTTTCAATGCATGACTTTTTCTTATGACAGAGTGATTTTGAGTGAATAACTTTGCTTGACTTTAATTCCTCTCTTGATAAATCTTGGTAAACAAACTGTGTCGGGCAGTAAAAGATTCTTTCAGATGTCAGAGCTGAGACATTCCCCGACCTGCGGACAAATCTATCAAGAGGACTACACATGAACACTGTAACCTAGCAACGCCATCAGCAAAACTACGAAACACGTGAGTCAAAGCCCTCAGAGGTCTGGAGTCACACTGACCGGCCAAACAGCTCTCTGTGTGTCCAACACTGTATCTAGAGTCTTTACGGTAAAAGAGTCGGTGCCGGGGTGATTTACAGATAGTCGAGCAGTAATGTTTTCACTGACGCACAAGAGCCAAATAATCTTCCCATTCAACTCGCAAACAAAAATAACTCTCCATCCTTAATCCTTTGTTATCTCCTGGTGTTCTTTCCTGTAGTGTGTTATATAGGTTGTTGTGCATGAAAATGGTCTGCAAAGGCTAAAAAGTGAGTTTCTCCTCCCTTGCTGAAATGTTTCCATTGGACTCTATTTCTGGAACATACTGTAGTGACATCACTATGTAACACTCGCGCTTCTATTGGATAGGGCTCCAACACATTGTACGTGATAGGCTAAGGGGCGGGACATCTCTAAGCAGTTGACCAATCCCAACAGAGCCGGCCAGCTAACCAATCAGAGCAGATTGGGCTCTGGTTTCAGACAGAGGGTGAAAAGAGGTGCTGCAGCACAGGCAGTATGAGAAAAATAAAGAGCTTTTTGAACATTAAAGCATGGAGACATGTCCCAGTAGAGACACTACATACTGATATGAACCAGAACATCAGCAGGAGAGGACTCTTTAAAGTAGAGACACTACATACTGATATACACCTGAACATCAGCAGGAGAGGACTCTTTAAAGTAGAGACACTACATACTGATATACACCTGAACATCAGCAGGAGAGGACTCTTTAAAGTAGAGACACTACAAACTGATATACACCTGAACATCAGCAGGAGAGGACTCTTTAAAGTAGAGACACTACATACTGATATACACCTGAACATCAGCAGGAGAGGACTCTTTAAAGTAGAGACACTACATACTGATATACACCTGAACATCAGCAGGAGAGGACTCTTTAAAGTAGAGACACTACATACTGATATACACCTGAACATCAGCAGGAGAGGACTCTTTAAAGTAGAGACACTACCTACTGATATACACCTGAAAATGAGCAGAATATTTCCTCTTTAAAAGCTGAGTTTAGAAGTTCATTCTTGACCGTGAAACAGTAGATGTATTTGATCTAGGAGTACAATAGAAAAGTCATCATGCAGTTGATTTTCTGATTATTCTGCGTTACTGATTTTTTATTTTATGATTTTTAATGAAGCACTTTCCTGCAGGCATTCCCACCTCAGCATGTTGACCTAAATCAAAATGGACAACAGGACCAACAGCAGCTTGGGTCTCCCGGACTACTTCCTGTCTGGCGACGTCCTGGACTACGAGATTCCTCTGGACGAGATCCCGGACACCACACAGGGCCGAGCCTTCTTCGTGGCCACCATCGTCATCGCTGTGGTTCTGGTGGGTATCATGCTGGTTTGTGGCGTGGGAAACTGTCTGTTCATCGCCAGCCTCGCTCGCTACAAGCAGCTCCGAAATCTCACCAACCTGTTGATCGCTAACCTGGCTGTTTCGGACGTGTTGGTGGCGACCGTTTGTTGCCCGTTTCTGCTCGACTACTACGTGGTGAAGCAGCTGTCCTGGGATCACGGGCTTCTTCTCTGCGCCGCCACAAACTACCTGCGCACCGTCTCCCTCTACGTATCCACTAACGCTCTGCTGGCCATCGCTGTGGACAGGTGAGACAACTGCACCTTCATCATGGAGTTTAAAGGTCACCTATTATGCAAAATCAAATTTGTCACGTCTTTTCTACATCAACATGTGTCCCCTCTTCTTCATGTCTCTTCTACATCAACATGTGTCCCCTCTTCTTCATGTCTCTTCTACATCAACATGTGTCCCCTCTTCTTCATGTCTCTTCTACATCAACATGTGTCCCCTCTTCTCCATGTCTCTTCTACATCAACATGTGTCCCCTCCTCTTCATGTCTCTTCTACATCAACATGTGTCCCCTCTTCTCCATGTCTCTTCTACATCAACATGTGTCCCCTCTTCTTCATGTCTCTTCTACATCAACATGTGTCCCCTCTTCTTCATGTCTCTTCTACATCAACATGTGTCCTCTCTTCTCCATGTCTCTTCTACATCAACATGTGTCCCCTCTTCTTCATGTCTCTTCTACATCAACATGTGTCTCCTCTTCTTCATGTCTCTTCTACATCAACATGTGTCCACGCTGTGTAAAAACAGTCTGAAAGTTTCAGGAAAAAAGATTCTCTCTCTTTCTGTCCTGATCCATTTTTATAAAAACCTGTCTGAAAATGAGCTGATCAGATTTTGGACACTTTATGATGTCATAACAATGTTTTGGCTTGTGTAACCATTAGCCAATCAGCAAGGTAACCCCCCCTTATCAGCTGAATCTCCTCCTAGAGCAACATTGTGTTCTTTTTAAACCAATCAGCTCTCAGAGGGGCGTGGCCAGCAGCAGCTCGTTAGCATCTAAAGTAACAGACAGAGAATCAGCACTTTGGAAACAGGGCTGAAACAGAGGGGATTATGGGATGCTGCAATGATCTGTTTGGTGTTTGGAGCCAAACACTTCAAAGACATGTTTTTGTATATATCTGAGACCTATAATATATTGATGCATAATAGGGGACCTTTAAAGAGTGTGGCGGAAATGTATCGAGACTAACTAACAAATAATAAAATGGTGAGGAAACCTTACGTTATGCTGAAATGAAGATTCTTGGAATAAAACTTTTAGGGAGTTTATTCTTGCAAGAAGGTAAATCGTTACAGAGTGTCAAGCAGTCTATAGCGAAGTACAAAAGGACAGACTCCTCGTTGGCTTAAGTTCAGAACCTTTATTGCCAGAAAAATAGGCAATTTAACGATTGCTCCACATCGAACAGATTTCTTTTGATGATTTACGTTTGCCTACAATAAAAGCCTCTTCAGGGCCTTCTCTCAGCTCCTGAACCAGATCCATCATCGGCTGACGCTCACACTTTATGACAAGCAGCCCTCCATGTTCCATTTATCAATGATGACAACCTCCGTCATCTATAAACAGCATGTGCAGGGAGGGAAGATGGATAATCTCTGTTTATCCGGGACAGTCACAGTGGTTCCAGTTTCCCTCGGTAGTCCGTAGACCAGCTGAACATCTGCCACTGGGTCTCATTGTGTCCCAGCTGTGCATCAAGTGTGCAGCTAATATACAGCTTAATCCATCAAATCAACAAATTATAGTTTTTCTGGTCAGTTCCCAAAGTGAGGCTCCAGCTGTTTGCAACACTTGCGTCAGCTTCTTGATTAAAATGTCTCCTCTCAAAGTGGAAAACAGCCCTGAAAAACCTCTTGAGAAAGGTGTAATTACTTAAACTACTGGAGATGTTGATACATTTTAGATTATTGTCACACTCCCAGGTTTATGTCACGGTTGTAGTGTTGTCTGTCTGGTTATGGGTTTTGTAAGTCTGTTCATTCGGTGTTTTGTCTGGTCCTCCTCCCTGTCGTTAGTTTCCCTGGTGTGTCTGATTGTCTTATTGTGTTCACCTGTTGCCCTTGTGTTTCTCCCTCCCCTGCCCAGCTGTGTCTTGTCCTGTGATTACCCTTCTATGTATTTAGTCTAGTCTTCCCCTGTGTTCCATGTCGGTTCATTTTTTCTCAAGTCCCCTCTCGAGTCCCCTCTCGAGTCCCCTCTCGAGATCCCTCTCAAGTCACCTCTCAAGTCAACTCTCGAGTTTCCTCTCGAGTTACCTCTCAAGTAACCTTTCGAGTTCCCTCTCAAGCCCTCTCTCGAGTCTCCTCTCGAGTTCCCTCTCCAGTCACCTCGCGAGATCCCTCTCGAGTCCCCTCTCCAGTCTCCTCTTGAGTTACCTCTCAAGTCACCTTTCGAGTTTCCTCTCAAGCCCTCTCTCGAGTCTCCTCTCGAGTTCCCTCTCCAGTCACCTCTCGAGATCCCTCTCGAGTTCCCTCTCGAGATCCCTCTCAAGTCACCTCTCAAGTCAACTCTCAAGTTTCCTCTCAAGTTCCCTCTCTCGAGTCCCCACTCACCGGGGGTCCTGCCAACTCCTGGTCCTCTTCCGTGGGGGATCCTACCGAAGCCTGTCCCACTGGCTCCGGTTCCTGTTCGGCCGACACCGGGTTCTGCCAGGCCTTCGGAGCTGTCTGGTCTTCGCCCTCGAGCCCGGCCCCCTGAGAGCCGCGGTCTTCGCCCTCGTGCACGGCCCCCTGAATGCCGTGGTCTTCGCTCTCGGGATCGGTCCCCTGACTCTTCCTGCCGCTGCCTTCGCCCTCATGCTCGGCCCCCTGAGTTCGCCCGCTGTGGCCTTCGCCCCTCCATGGTCTCTGACTTGCCCCCGGGCCGTCCGCCCGAGTTCCCCACCTTGGACTCTGCCTTGCCCCCGGGCCGTCCGCCCGAGTTCCCCACCTTGGACTCTGCCTTGCCCCCGGGCCTTCCGCCCGAGACCCCCTCCTTGGTCTCTGCCTTGCCCCCGGGCCGTCCGCCCGAGACCCGTCCTCCAGACCCCCTCCACCCACCCTGCTGGACTTTGTTTTTTGGGACGTCTGGGATCTGTCCCTTGAGGGGGGGTTCTGTCACACTCCCAGGTTTATGTCACAGTTTTAGTGTTGTCTGTCTGGTTATTGGTTTTGTAAGTCTGTTCATTCGGTGTTTTGTCTGGTCCTCCTCCCTGTCGTTAGTTTCCCTGGTGTGTCTGATTGTCTCATTGTGTTCACCTGTTGCCCTTGTGTTTCTCCCTCCCCTGCCCAGCTGTGTCTTGTCCTGTGATTACCCTTCTCTGTATTTAGTCTTCCCCTGTGTTCCATGTCGGTTCATTGTTTCCCCTCCATGTTATTCCATGGTCCGTGCTGCTAATTTGTTTTTGGATATTTTGGATACTGCCTTTTTGCCACAGCTTTTGTTATTTAATAAAGCTCGCTTTTTTTATTAAATTCTTCATTTGGGTCCTACCTTTTCCACGCATCCTGACAATTATTAAATGATTACCAAGGTGGAAACAATTAGTTAATTGGTTAGTTACCATTTCTTTTAAGTACCATTTAATTATAAGAATTGTGCTTTGTTTCCAGCTTCTCAAATGTGAATTCTTTTAAATGATTATTTTCTGGATATCTTAGTAGTCTTAGAGGGTCTCGTGCTTTAGGAAATGATGATGGTATCAAACAATAACCATTCAAAAGTCTGTTATGTCCTGCCACAAAATCGTGCTTGTATACAGCCTCTTGGTTTGAAAAGTATTTCAAGCTTTTAGGTTTCAGAAAGTCCTCTTTACAAATAGCTGTTATTATGTATAAATGGTTGGTTTTGTACGTAGAGAAAAGCTGTAGTGGTGAAGTCAGACTGAAAGAGACTGTCAGCAACAGTTCAATACAGCATTCACTGGTAAAATAAACTGGAAGCTCAGCATCAAGATGTGTTCAGACTTCAAAAGGAACAGGTTCCTGTTTCGGTGCACAATAATGTCTCGATCAAGCTGAAATCCTCAGGCTATGTTTAGCTTTAACAAAGCTATTCTTTTAACTTCTCACTTCTACAGCATTCTCCACAGGTGCATGGGTATTCAGGGTGATTTTCTGTTCATGGGTATGTTTATGTCATGATTTTAGTTTTGTGTGTGTATAATTTCCTGTTTTATTTTAACAATTTATGCCACCTCTGAATGTCATGTAACTGCATATAAAAGCTATATTTACAAAAACTTGTGTACGTGTCTTCAATGCCTAAACTAAAGTGGAAAAATACCTCACATTTCCAGGTCAGGCCGAACACACCCCATGTGCTTCAGTTGGTCCTTCCGAGTGTTTGATTCAGAAAAACATTATTTATTTACATTACTTAGCAAAAGTGGAATTTCAGGTTTGATTCAGTGTGTTTCTTTCTTCCTGTGTGCAGGTACATGGCCATCTTTACTCCACTACTTTTTACTTTGACTTCTTACGTTTTGAACACAAATACCTGTACCTTCTACTTCTTACATGTTGAACCCAAATACCTGTACCTTCTACTTCTTACATGTTGAACTCAAATACCTGTACTTTCTACTTCTTACATGTTGAACACAAATACCTGTACCTTCTACTTCTTACATGTTGAACTCAAATACCTGTACTTTCTACTTCTTACATGTTGAACACAAATACCTGTACCTTCTACTTCTTACATGTTGAACTCAAATACCTGTACCTTCTACTTCTTACATGTTGAACACAAATACCTGTACTTTCTACTTCTTACATGTTGAACTCAAATACCTGTACTTTCTACTTCTTACATGTTGAACACAAATACCTGTACTTTCTACTTCTCTCATTTTCCAAACAGCTGGTTCCTTTAGTCTGAATGTGTGTTTGGTGGCGTGATCATTATTCTTTAGAGTCATTGCGTGACTATTGATTTGAACACGATCCGTGTATCCATCACTTCCTGGTCTTCTCTAAAGAAGAGGGACCAATGGAAACGTTGTCATGTTGCCGTTGTTCAGCATGGAAACATTCATTAGCTAACAATGACATTATTGTTCTATTGATATAAAGGGAGGTCAGGTACTCTTTAAAACAGCTGGTAGTTATGGGTACTTTTTACATAAGTACATTTCAAAGCCCATACTTCTTTACTTTTACTTGAGTAAAGAAGTTTAGTCAGTACTTCTACTTTTACCAGAGTATTTTCAAACACGAGTATCTGTACTTCTTGAGTAAATGATGTGTGTACTTTTGCCCTCTCTGGATCTCAGTGTGTTTCTCTCTTCCTGTGTGCAGGTACATGGCCATCCTCTACCCTCTGAGGCCTCGTATGAAGCACCAGACGGCGTACTGCGTGATCCTGACCGTCTGGATCGTCCCCATCTTCATCTCCATCCCCTCCGCCTTGATGTTCTCTGAGACCAAGTACCCCCACAAGGAGGGTCGTTCCCACAAGACCTTCTGCGCTCAGATCTGGCCCGTGGACCAGCAGCTTTACTACCGCTCCTACTTCCTGCTCATCTTCGCCCTGGAGTTCATGGTCCCGGTAACCGTCATGGCCGTCTGCTACATCCAGATCTCCAGGGAGCTTTGGTTCAAAGACGTTCCCGGTTTCCAGACGCAGCAGATCCAGAAGCGGCTGCAGAGGCGACGGAGGACGGTGGTGGTTCTGATTCTGGTGCTGGTCGCCTACGTCCTGTGTTGGGCGCCATATTACGGTTACGCCCTACTGAGGGACTTTTACCCCACCCTTATATCCAGGGACAGGAACTCCTTAGTGGTCTTCTACATCATCGAGTGCCTCGCGATGAGCAACGGAGTCATCAACACCCTCTGCTTTATGAGCGTACGAAAAAACACCAAGCGTCTGAAGAAGGCGGGAAAGTTCCCCCTGAGGCTGGTGACTTTTGTTCCGGCAAAGTCTTCGGTCGAAACCGAGACACGGACTTTGTCTCTCCGAGTGACGGACGACACGGAGGGAGGGAGGCTGAAGTCAAAATATAGGACATAGGACGTCAAATATAGGGCTGTTTTAACAGCACACTGGAAAAGATAAGATAGGACTCTGTTGAAGGAAATTGTTGTGCCAAAGTTACAAAAATACAATAAACACAGCAGCATAATAATAATAATAAAACTGTACACTAACAGTGCAGTAAAAAGAGCAATTAAATAACTACAAGATCTGCTTAAACATCCAGAATCTCATCAAAGAGGCACCAACATGGAGTCATTCAAAGTCCTATCGTCCAATCGGGAGATGGAGGCACTTCCAAGTACAAAAGCATCTGAGATGTCATTAGAAACTGTTTGGAAAAGGCACTCAAGTAAAAAATACTTGGCAGGTGATTGGATGAATCAATTGTCAGTCAAACTCTTGAGAAAGTCCACTAGGAGAAGATTAAAAACCGCCTTTTTCATCGAGGAAAGCCTTCAGTGCCATTCTTTGTTCTTCTTTCGATGAAAACATACCATCACTGTTGTTGTGAAGGAACAGCCGCCTCTCTGTGTTGCGTCACACAAAAACAATTGCTGCTCTATAGATCCTCACAGGCATGGAGGATGCTGATTGGTCCATTCACAAACGCATTAGTTGAAGCAAGATAGGTGTGATATTGTGATACTGCAAGAATCCAGATGCTGTGCAAGGTGTGAGAAGTTCTGTTTCAGAAGAGCTGTGCACAGTTTGTAGAAATACTAGATGTAAGCGTTGGTTTTGCTTCAAGCTTAAAATGTTCCAGTAAACACCGGTGTGATATTAAAATTGAGGATGCAAACCAAAACTAAATGTATATTTTCCCATTCAAGACTCTTGGGTTTTATTATCATATGCACAGTAGCTAAAGTGTAGTCATGGCAATGAAATCTTAAGTCCTCCAACATTCCATCATATTATATAAAGGACATAAGACGACATAATAATAATACCAAAATAAAAATAGTTGAAATGAACAGAGTACGATCAATTTGAATAAAATAGTGCAGGTGAAAGAAACATTATGTAAGGTTCAATATTATACAGCGAAACACAATTAACTATAACTATTAAGATAATAAGTTAAATAAGTTCTAAAGATGCAACCAGATGAATGCTTTAGGAGAGTTCAGGCGTTAGACGTTTTTTGCTGAGAAATGTGCATCATATATGAGTACAACAGTTATTGTTGATGTTATTTTTGATTTACGAGCATAGCAGAGAGTAGATGCTGCTGACTGAGATAGGATATATATCAGAAGGTGTGGTGTTTATTAATAAAGACTCTGTCAGCCAATCACATCAGTGGCGTCATCATAGCCGAGCCAATCACAGGGAAGCACGACTACAACGATTCAACAAATAAGGAAACAGCCTCTTCAAGAATTCACGTTGTTGTCCTGTTGATTTAGCCCAGGGGTGTCAAACTCAAACACACAGTGGGCCAAAATTAAAAAATGGGTGCTAGTCGAGGGCCGGACTGGTTCAATGTTTATTGCAAAACGTATTGAAATGAACTTTTTGCACATATTAAACCTGGAACTAACAAAGCTTAAATGATTGCCCATTAAACATTAAATAATCAGTTGCATTCATTTCTTATGGCTCTATCTGCAGCTTTTCCAGAGTCATTTCTTATGAGTACATTTTCCCACAGGCCAACAACAGCTTCAAAAAACTATTCCCCTCAAAGAAACCAAACCTGCCCTGTTGTCGTGAGAGAGAAAGTGCAGAAGCATCCATTGAACTCAGTGTGCTGCTCTGTGATGCTAGCTCAGATACTTGGCATCTCATCTCGGGTGCAGGTTCATCAATGTTTGGGCTCAGGCTCTGAGCGGAGGAGACCCTCAGGATGGAGTGAAGGTGTGCGTGCAATATACCGGCGGGCCAGATCTAATAGGAATTAGAAATTATCCTGCGTGCCGAAATTAAATCCACCAAGGGCCTGATTTGGCCCCCGGGCCTCGAGTTTGACACATGTGCTTTCAGAGCAACATGATGTGAATGCACGTCTGCAGCCAGAGACAAGTGGGGGGGTTATTATTTAATGTATATAATAATGATAAATGTTGATACGGCACGTTAACTCTCAGTTTGGATTCTACTGCATCTGATTTCATTGTATTTCAAACCTGAAATTCCCCTTTTGCTAAGTAATGTAAATAAATAATGTTTTTAGGTTTCAAATTTAGACCCGTAACATTTGGAGAGGTTTCTTTTGAATTGTTCTCAGTGATAGCAGCAGTGGAAGAAATAACCAGACCTGTGAAAATACTCTCTGACATGTAAAAGTCCTGCATTTACAATAAATGTTAGTAAAGGTAGTTATTGTGCAGTAATAGCTTAGTCAGTGTTTTACTGCTTGATGTTTTGGGATTAATATTACTGCTGTTTTAATGTGTATGTTACATTTTATTACTGTAGATGTTTATGATTGTGATGCGTCATATTCTCTAAGATCATTATGTTTGCAGCTTTATTCTGTGTCGTCACAAATCTCTAAAAAAGACATGATTTTCATCGAGTAAAACAGCTCTGTTTTCACTGCCTGACGAAGCATTTTCCAGCTGATCCGAGATGGTGAATTGGGGGTTAAAAAAGGGACAATTTTCCAAACGAATAAAGAAACATTTCCCTCAGCTAATTTGCAGAGTCATGGCCTTTACTGATGTTTGTTTGTAATGAGTACATATAATGACGTTTCTCCAGCAGGAAGTAATGAGGTGAAACAGGAAGTGGTTTGATGTTGAGTGTGTGGATTAACTCCCTGTGTGTTAATAATATATGTGGTGACGTTTCTGTGACGCTCTCTGGATGCATCGATCCTCTACTCTTTATTATATAAAATAATATTCATTAATATGTTATGAATTGGGTGATTTGAAAGGCGCCTCTAAATAGAATGAATTATTATTATTATTATTATTGGGGAATAATTTGCTTAGGTATTCAACCTTTGACACAGTTCATAATTTTCTCCTCTCACTGTCTCCTTTCCCACGGCACAGGTCTACGGCCTTGGGTATTGCTGCTATCTCTCTTAAGCAGGGGCAGCTTGGGTGCATTGTTGATGCCAGTCTGTGACCGAGCACAAGCTGCCATGAGATAGTTTACTGTTCAGGGACATCTAGCAGCCCTTCTTTTTAGGAACGTAGGCTCCCTGGCGCACATTAATTTCTATGGACGACAGTTCTAGTTAGATTGAGGGTCCATATTTGTTTAGTCTCGCTGTTGAAGGATGTTGATTATTACACTCTGAACTAGGGCTGCTCGATTATGGAAAAAATCATAATCTCGATTATTTGGGTCAATCATTTATATCACGATTATTAAAAACGATTATCCATTTACTTTGAAAACATAAATTTATTGGAGAAAAATGTTTTTAACAGTTGATTGCCCTGAAATGTAAATATAATTCAACTGAAAAAAAAAAAAATGTTTTATTTCGATTACGTTGTTTTCGTAATCGTTGCAAGCCATAATCGTAATTGCGATTAAAATACGATTAATTGAGCAGCCCTACTCTGAACTAGTTCGAACTTCGAACTACAGAAGAGTGCTTCAGAATTGATTGTGGCATCTCAACCGTGTGGTCCTGTTTCCAATTGCTTCAGAAGTATGTATCACTATAGGTTAAGCTACCCAGCAAATTAAAGTAATTTCAAATAGCTCCACCTTTACCAGCTTTAACATGAAAGAGATCAAATCAAATCAAATCAAATCAAATTTTATTTATAAAGCACATTTAAAAGCGATTTTTGGTCGAGCCAAAGTGCTGTACATGCATTAAAAACACATAAAATCACAATAAAAGACAATAATTTACAACAGATATAAAACAAACACAGGGAATAGTGAGGAGTCGTGCTCCGCTCTGACTAGAAGGCCTGAGAGAAGAAGTGAGTTTTTAGTGTGGATTTAAAAACCCCTAGGGTCTGGGCCGACCTCACGTGGAGGGGCAGAGTGTTCCAGAGCCTGGGGCCAGCTGCTGCGAAGGCTCGGTGCCCTCGGGTTTTGAGCGTGGTCTTGGGCACTACCAGCAGCAGATGGTCAGCAGACCTTAAAGCTCTGGCTGGGGTGTAGCGCTGGAGGAGTTCAGCTATATAGGCCGGAGCCAGCCCATTTAGTGCTTTAAAAACAAATAAAAGGATTTTAAAATCAATTCTGAACCGAACTGGAAGCCAGTGCAGTGAGGCCAGAATTGGGGTGATGTGGTCACGTTTTTTATGGCCAGTCAGCAAACGTGCAGCTGCGTTCTGGACTAGCTGCAGGCGTTTAATTGATGCCTGGTCCATACCCATGTACAGAGCGTTGCAGTAGTCGAGTCTCGAGGTCACAAAGGCGTTAATAACCCTTTCCAGGTCTTTAAAAGATAAATACGACTTGGTTTTGGCCAAAAGTCTTATTTTAAAAAAGCAGGATTTGACTACGCTGCTGACCTGCTTGTCGAATTTAAAAGTACTGGAGAAGGTCACCCCAAGGTTCGTGACCGAGGGGAGGATGTTTTGTTGGAGGGAGCCTAGAATATCAACCTGGGTTGCTGGAGGTTGGGGTCCAAAAAAGATGACCTCAGTCTTGCTTTCGTTGAGGTTAAGAAAGTTTTTGCTCAGCCAGGATTTTATCTCAGTTAAGCAGTCCATCAACTGTTGTAATGAGTGTGTGACACTTGCTTCGAGAGGGAGATAAATCTGTACATCGTCGGCGTAGCAGTGGAAGGGAATATTATGTTTTGTGAGAATTGAGCCTAGGGGTAGTAAGTACAGTAGGAAAAGGATGGGGCCCAGAATCGAGCCTTGGGGAACCCCACAGGTAAGAGGGGCTTTTGCAGAGGAGAAGGCACCTAGCTGCACAGCGAAGCTACGGTCTGTCAGGTAGGACCTGAACCATGCAAGGGCAGAGCCTGTGATGCCAGCGGACTGTTCAAGCCGTGACAACAGGATGCTATGGTCCACAGTGTCAAAAGCAGCTGTCAGGTCTAACAGCACCAAGACAGCTGGGCTACCTGAGTCGGCGGCTAGGAGCAGATCATTAAAAACTCTTAAAAGGGCTGTTTCAGTGCTGTGCATGGGTTTGAAGCCAGACTGAAACTTTTCGTGGATTCCATGCGTGGTTAAAAAAGACTGCAGCTGGGCGTAGACCACTCTCTCCAGGGCTTTTGATAAAAAAGGTAGCTGGGAAATGGGCCTAAAATTTTCGAGAAAGGAGGGGTCGAGATGTTTCTTTTTAAGTAATGGCTTAACCACGGCATGTTTGAAGGCAGCAGGGACACATCCTGAGCTAAGGGAGGTGTTTACAATTAATAAAATACTTGCTCCAACTGAATCTAAAACGTCTCTGAGAAGGCGAGAGGGAATGCTATCTGAGGTGCAGTTTGTCGGCCGCAGGTGCTTGATCACATCCGAGAGAGAAGAGAAGGATACAGGCTCAAAGTGGTCGAGGACAGCAGGGCACAGAAAGGGAGCAGGATCTGGGGTAGCACTAGTGTGAGCTAGCCTAAGAGCAGATACCTTTTCAATAAAAAATTTAAGAAACTTATCACAGAGAGTAGTCGATGGCACAATAGAAGAAACATCACAGGGATTAATGATCGAGTTGAGGACATTAAAAAGAACCTGAGGTTTGTGGCTGTTTTTGGAGATTAACAGAGAGATGTGCTCTGTTTTGGCTGCTTTGACTGCCGTCTGGTAGTCAGACAGGGAAGCACGAAGGATTTCTAGGGAGACATGGAGTTTATCCTTTTTCCATTTTCTCTCTGCACGCCTGCAAGCGCGTCTGAGAGCACGAGTACAGTCATTGAGCCACGGCTCTGAGAGCACTTTTGTGCGTCTAAGCGTAAAAGGAGCAACAGAATCCAGTGTTAGTGTGCATGTAGAGTCAAACATGGAGATAAGCTCATCAGCATTAAAAGCACAGTTCACATCTAATTTACAGATAGGAGAAGCATAATGAACACATTATTGCATCATTTTACAGAATTTTGAAAGAAAATGATTTGCCTTTCAAGGAACAAATAAAGCTATAAAATAGAGGGACGTTAGCTCATATATGAGACTTCAAAGATATTTTACTTTGAAACTGTACATCAGAATGACCTGATATTCTCTGAGTGAATATTTAAGGTGGTCTGCTATCCCCCTGAAGTGAAATGAGTCTTTGGTTATGGACAGTTTTTTATATATTCATATGTAAAGATAGAGGGACGTTAGCTCATATATGAGATAATCAAATGTTTTATTTTGAAACTCTACATCAGAATGACCTGATATTCTCTGAGTGACTATCTTTTGTGTAAAGTGCATATTTTTCTATACATGAGTGTGATGGAAGGCAAGTCAAAACATTTGGTGATTCATTTCTGTTTAACATCACGATGAAATAAAAAACAAAACCGGAAAGACTTTTTTTGTTTCAATAAATGTATTCAATAAGGATAAGAACATACTAGAGTAACACTTATAAGAGATCTACTCCTTAATTGTACATATTTACACAAGTAAAATCAATCCCAGACAGGAAGAGATGGAGCTTCACCTGAGAAAAACACTTAAACAAAATAATAAACCTTATACAAATATAATTAAAATGGACTAATCCAAAGCTTTATAGCGTTTTCAGTGCTTTAGAAAGAACAGTTAGTAGTTAGTAGTTTGCCCTTAACTTGTGTATT